>SJYV01045690.1:27576-42316 GCA_006410875.1 Neotragus pygmaeus | reverse complement strand
TTATAAGAGTTCTTATATATTCTAAATGGGCTCAGAGTCTCAGTCTCCTGGCAAGTATACTGAAGTGGGACGCCATTTCCCGAGTCAGGGATTGAACCTGCATCTCCTATTCCCCCTACATTGGCATGCGGATTCTTTATCGCTAGCACCACCTGGGAAGCCCATGTACTGCAAACAGTAGATCCTTATTAGACTTGTGAGTTGAAAATATTTTTCCCATTCTGTGGGTTGTCTTTGCATTTTCTCGATAGTATTCTTTGAGGCGCAGAAGTCTTAAACATTGATAGTTTATTTTTTTCTTTTGCCATTTGTACTTTGTAATATCTAAACAACCATTGTTTACTCCTGTCATGAAAATTTATGTCTATGCGTTAAGAGTCTTGTTGTTTTAGCTCCTACATTTGAGGTCTTTGGTTAATGTAGGGGGTAGATTTTTATCCCATGGAGGAGGGCATGGCAACCCACTCCAGTATTCTTGCCTGGAGAATCCCATGGACAGAGAAGCCTGACAGGCTACAGTCTGTGGGAGTCAAAAACAGCTGGACACAACTGAAGCGACTTAGCAGGCAGACAGGCAGGTTTTTATCATCCCCACAAGTTAGGGCCCCGGCTTCCTTCTGGGCAAGGCAGCTACCAGCAGAGCAGGCCAAGGGACCTGAGGGCTCCAGCCTCCTGCTGTCGTGGCGAGAAACTTGAGGTCCTGAGTTATTTTAATGGAGAGGCAAATATGGACCCTAGGATGTTACAGAAAGCTAAAATCCCTCCTTACTCTTACGAAAGGTAAGTGTGTATTCTCCAAGAACCGTGAGTTTCAATAGCATTTCTCATATTTGAAACCTAGCACTCTGCCGTGAGTTTCAATAGCATTTCTCATGTTTGAAACCTAGCACTCTGCCTCAGGTACTGCGTCCATCTTAACATCAGATTAACTAAAATGACCAGAACACGGCAAGTCACTCTACCACAGCTGAGATACTGGCTCAGTGTCGTGTGTTTGAAGACATTAGTTCTGGGACTTCCCTGGTGGTCCAGTGGTTGAGAATCCACCTGCCATTGCAGGGGGCGTGGGTTTGATCCCTCCAGGAAGATCCCACACGCCTTGGAGCAGCGAAGCCTGAGCGCCTGAACCACTGAGCCTACACACCCTAAGAGCACATGCTCCAAAACAGGAGCAAGTGAAAGTGAAAGCTGCTCAGTCGTGTCTGACTCTTTGCGACCCCGTGAACTATACAGTCCATGGACTAAATAGGAAATTATTTCATGAAAGAAAATTCCAGATGGATTAAAATGTTAGAAGTTTAAAAGAAATTAAAAGGTACTTCTTAAAGTGTTGTAAAGGATGTTGAAGTGTTCTGTAAAACCACAGCAAGTGATAATGGACTAAAGAACTCAAACAGGCTCAAGCACATAGAGAGAAAAGGATGACTTGGAAGGGGGAGCTAAGTCCCTACATCATGCTAAAATCAAGTATATCAACTGGATTAAAGATTTTGTTTCATCATTTTTTATAGATTTTTATAAAAATATTTATTTATTTATTTGGCTGTGCCTGGTCTTATTTTCGGCATGCAGAATCTTAGTTGCAGCATGTGATATCTAGTTCCCTGACCTGGGATCAAACCTGAGCACAGGCTTAATAGTTGAGGTGCACAGGCTTAGTTGCTCTGAAGCACGTGGGATCTTTTTAGACAAGGGATTGAACCTGAGTCTCCTGCATTAGCAGGTGGATTCTTTACCGCTGAACCACCAGGGAAGCCAAATAAAGTGGTTTTTAATTAAGGTTTGTACATTTTTTATAGATAAAATGCTGTCGTACACTTAACTGGACCTCAACACAGCTTTTATATGAACTGGGAAACCAAAAAATTCATGTGACTTGCTTTATTAAATCATCTGCTTTATTTATTGAGTGGTCTCAAACTGAACCCTTAATATCTCTGAAGGTATGCTTGTAATATTTGTGTATAACCCATGTTCATCCTCCCTTATACTTTAAATCATTTCTAGATTACTTATAATACTTACTATAATATAAATGCTACGTATGGGACTTCCCTGGCCAGTGGTTGAAACTCCGTGTTTCCATTGCTGGGGGCATGCATTCAATCCCTGACTGGGGAACTAAAATTCTGAATGCCGAGTGGGCTTGGTGAAGGAAAAAAAAAATTTTTTTTATGCTGTGTAAATAGCATTTGCTGGTGCGTGGCAAATTCAAGTTTTGCTTTTTGGAACTTTCTGGAATTTGTTTTTTCCTCAGAATATTTTTGTTTTGCAATTGGCTGAATCTTGAGATGTGAGACTCGAGGATATGGAAGGCCAGTTGTACATAGCTACTATGATTATTTCGTAAATTTTAACACAAAGAGAGTCATATTATTCATACTCAGTAACGTGTGTGTGTGTGTGGTTCCACTTAGTGTATCTCAGAGACCTTTCCAGATCAGTATATATGGGTCAACCTCATTCTTCTTAGCTGCTGTGTTATATTCTGCAGTAAAGATTACCTTGGAAACATTCCCATTTTGATAAACATTCCAAAAAAAAAAAAAGAAAGAAACAAAAAAACCTCTTGTCCATGTCTCTTTGTGCCCATAAGTTTGTCTTTCTCTAGAACAGATTCCTAATAGCAGATTTACTGGGTCTAATGGTATGTGTGCATTTTAAATTTTAATAAATTTGGCCAAAATGCCATCTAGAAAAAGACTTTCTGTAAATAGACTTGTGAATAGAAATTATACTTCTGTTAACATCATGACAAATACTCTGAACAACTTTCAAGTTTAAGTCAACGGGCAGAATTTGTACCTCAATTTTTGTTTTTTTTTATAACAAAGAAAAAACATCTTTGTTAAAGGTATGCTTTAGGTTTTTTCTTTAATCTGTGCATAGAAAACTACCTGGAAGTTCATGGGATTTGGAGAACTTTTCATTTTCTAAATTTGAGTCATGTTTCAGGTTGTTTTAAAATTATAATAATATATATATATATATATTGCTTTTGTAAATTGAAAAACAAGAAAGATGTTTTTAAAAACAATATCCAACAATGGCCCCCAGCCCTTAGAGAAAGTTTACTGCCCATTTCGCTCTCAGTAGAGTGCTGGCCTTAGAGCTGAGGGCAGCGGGAAAGGTGTGTATTAAAAGTCTTTTGTTTTCTGGCAGCAGAGATACCACACATCTGTAGAACTGATTGTCAACCAAAGGTTGAGTATTTCTAGTCTTGAAGTGATAGATTCCTGTCCAGATAAATTGTCATGAGCCTCTGCACTCGGGGGCTATGGGTATATTGATAGAAGACTTTGAGGGCAGCAAACAGGAGTGCTTGTCAATTCTCATCCTTTATTTGATGTTTTTCATATAATGACTTCCCAACTCTAATGGATTTTAAGAACAGTGGAGGCACTTCCCTCATGGTTCAGCGTTAAGACCCCGCTTCCAAGGCAGGGGGTACAGATTCAATCTCTGGTTGGAGAGCTGAGATCCCAAACGCCTTGTGGTCCGGCCAATAAATAAATGTTGTGTCTGACTCTTTTGTGATCCCAGGGCTGTAGCCTGCCAGGCTTCTTGTCCTTGATTGTTCATGTAGCTTTTGCACTATCATTTTAAGTGTCCACCAGAATCTTGACTTGGCACACAACCCTAAACCCCACTAACACATTCTGTGGTCACATAGCCCCATAGGGTCAGGGAGGAATGCAGCCAGTCTGGTTAAAAACTAATGCAAAAGGTCTCAGTGATAAAAAGGCCACCAACAAGGAGAGTCAGTTTGGCGTGGGTGGGAGAAAGGGCACCAACTTTCCCACAAGCTGGTTCTGTCCACATTTTAGGGACAAAACAGTCACCCCTGTCACCGATTGACTGCCAAGCTAGCCCCAGGCTTCAAAATGGATGCTGTTTGTAAGTTATCATTTCATTTAATTTTTTGGAAAATCAGTTCCCGAGCCTGAAATCCTACAGCTAGCATGAGGCAGACACTGAGTTGAGAACAGGATTTGTGCTAAACCAGACCAGGCAGAGAGTCTTTAAACTGAGGCTCTTTGATCTCATTAAAGTTGCTCTAAGGCTCTTTTCTGGGCCAGCCACTATTCTTGGTGCTGTGAATCTAGAGTTAATATCTCCCTTCAAGGAGCTAATAGTTTAATAAGGAGGTTCTCATTCATTTTATGCAACAGAAAGTTTTAGCATGTATTATAATTTTAGGAGGAGAAAATAAATCCCAGGAAACAACAACACCACAAGATACTTTGCCCTAGTAATAAGTAATATCCAGTCTTCTAAAGATTTGTCTTTTAAGACTGAGCACTTGAAACCCAGTCCCTTGAACCGGAATGTGGACTTGACTCTCCAGCCAGAAACATCATTCTGAATGATGGTGTGAAGGGTGGTAATATATCACCAAAAAAATGTTTAGCTACATTACTCCTCATTCCAAGTTTTTCTCAAACATTTCAGAAGCACCTTCACTGATACAGAAACAAACGGGGATTTCAGCCCATATTTGGATAATGAATTTTAGTACTCATTTATGGGCTTCTCAGGTAGCGCTATGCAGGAATCATGAGACTCAGGTTCAATCCGTGGGTCGGGAAGATCCCCTGGAGGAGGGCATGGCAATCCACTCCCGTATTCTTGCCTGGAGAATCCCATGGACAGATGAGCCTGGCAGGTTAAAGTTCCTGGGGTCTCAAAGAGTCGGACACGACTGAAGTGACTTATCTGCATGCACACACACACGCATATGGACGGATGGGCAGATGGACGGGGGTCCTTCACTGGGTACATTGACCTGTCAGGCACTTTCAAGGTACTGGGTATATAGCAGGGAGGAAAATGTCAGCTTTTAAGTTGCTTACCTTCTGGTTGAAAGAGAGACTGAATAAATAAACAGTGTGTTAGGTATTGATGAGGAAAATAGAAGAGAGCGAGAAACTGAGAGTAAAGGTTGGGATGCTGTTGTATAATGATGTTAGGATGTGCCTCACAGACGTGACTTTTAAGCAGAGACCTGGAGGAGGTGAAAGTGTGTCAGTCGCTCAGTCATGTCTGACTCTTTGCCACCCCATGGACTGTAGCCTGCCAGGCTTCTCTGTCTATGAAATTCTCCAAGCAAGAATACTAGAATGCATACCCATTCCCTTCTCCAGGGGATCTTCCTGACTCAGGGATTGAATCCAAATCTCCTGCATTGCAGGCAGATTCTTTACTGTTTGAGATAGCAGGGGTGGCCGAAGGAAGTGAGGGGGTGAGCCATATCTCTTTCGTGGTTGAAAAGCTAAATTCTTACCATTGCATGCTTTCAGAGTGATTTCTAGATACGCATTTATCTATCACACATGCACTTTTAGTTTTTCTACATATCTGGGGCCAAATATAGTTTGCCTTCCATATTTGCGAGTTTCAAATCACCAGTTTGACCAACTGCAGGTTAAAATATTCAGGGAAAAAATTCCAGAAATCCCTAAGAAGCAAAATTTGAATTTATCACACAGTGACAGCTTTGTATATAGCATTTACCTTGTATTGGATATTGTAAGTAATCTAGGCATGGTCTAAAGGATACAGTAGGAGGTGCCTAGGTTATCTGAAAATTCAACGCTGTTTCTTATAAGGGACTTAACCATCCATGGATGTGGGTCATGAACCAATCCCCTGCAAATACAGAGGGAAAGATTCTGGAATGCTTGGAACTCCCTTTTTTTTTTGTGGAAGGGACAATTCCAGGAAGAAAAAAAAATGTTTATAGGCTACATTTTTGCTATCTTCAGTTCATTTTTTATTATCATGAGGAAGTGATAGATTATAAAAAATGAATTTTTTTTCTTCCCCATGGGAGTCAATATGAAATTAATAAGAAATTGCTAAAGGTTATTGTTTTCAAAATATTCTGAGCTTGGCAGGTTCAACCCTATTTGTTTGTCATCGATTTCTTTTTCCTTCACGTTTTCGTAGGTTTTACAGGAGTCATTGAAAAGCAGGGTTAAATATTTCTCTTAATCTGAAAGGTGCCACAGGGTGAACAGGTGAAGAGGGTGCTCTGGTTAGGAGAGTTTTTTCCAAGTGAGACAGATGAATGTGTACGTCCAAGGCCTCTGGGAAAGGCCTTGGTATGAATACGGAAGTCAGTCCCCAGGCAGCACCCAGAGGAGCATGGTGATTTGGGGACCCCATTGTAGGACCCACAAAGGCACAGAAACCCATGGGACATCTCCTTCCTTTACTTGAGGCTGTGGCCACAGGTGCACGTGAAGACAGCTGGCACTTATGAATGAGCTGGGAGAGCTTCGTTGGATGTTCCGTAGCCCTATCCATCCTCCGTAACTGGGGATGCGAGATGCAATGTCTGGAGTCACTGGTCAGCCTGCCTCTTTTCCTGTGGTCTGTCCACTGACCAGGAGCCTGTGCTCCCAAAGAGAGCTGCTCACAGTTGAATGTCTGGGAGGGCCTCCTGGGTCAGAGGAGGGAGTAGGGATGTACATGGTCAGGGGCTCTGAGCCTGCAGAACTCCCAGGACAGTGATTCTCATAGTGTGCTCCCAGACCCCTGCTCCAGAAGCACCCTGGGTGCTTGTTGAAATGCAGATTCCTGGGCCATCCCGAGAAGTAGAATATACAGCACTGAGATGGAAGGGCCATCTCCAGGGCTGACCCAGGGTCTCAGGGATGCGAAGCAACACCTTTGCACAGAAACCTGCTGCTGCAACTGTTCTTCTTATGAGATGATTCCCGTCACATATATGACTGATATGTCCAGTCCTGGAAGGTTAGTAAACCTAGGGTGGTCCTAGACATGGAAATCAGCGAGATTGGTTTTGGGGTTTATTTTTTGTTTGTGNCAGGAAGAAAAAAAAATGTTTATAGGCTACATTTTTGCTATCTTCAGTTCATTTTTTATTATCATGAGGAAGTGATAGATTATAAAAAATGAATTTTTTTTCTTCCCCATGGGAGTCAATATGAAATTAATAAGAAATTGCTAAAGGTTATTGTTTTCAAAATATTCTGAGCTTGGCAGGTTCAACCCTATTTGTTTGTCATCGATTTCTTTTTCCTTCACGTTTTCGTAGGTTTTACAGGAGTCATTGAAAAGCAGGGTTAAATATTTCTCTTAATCTGAAAGGTGCCACAGGGTGAACAGGTGAAGAGGGTGCTCTGGTTAGGAGAGTTTTTTCCAAGTGAGACAGATGAATGTGTACGTCCAAGGCCTCTGGGAAAGGCCTTGGTATGAATACGGAAGTCAGTCCCCAGGCAGCACCCAGAGGAGCATGGTGATTTGGGGACCCCATTGTAGGACCCACAAAGGCACAGAAACCCATGGGACATCTCCTTCCTTTACTTGAGGCTGTGGCCACAGGTGCACGTGAAGACAGCTGGCACTTATGAATGAGCTGGGAGAGCTTCGTTGGATGTTCCGTAGCCCTATCCATCCTCCGTAACTGGGGATGCGAGATGCAATGTCTGGAGTCACTGGTCAGCCTGCCTCTTTTCCTGTGGTCTGTCCACTGACCAGGAGCCTGTGCTCCCAAAGAGAGCTGCTCACAGTTGAATGTCTGGGAGGGCCTCCTGGGTCAGAGGAGGGAGTAGGGATGTACATGGTCAGGGGCTCTGAGCCTGCAGAACTCCCAGGACAGTGATTCTCATAGTGTGCTCCCAGACCCCTGCTCCAGAAGCACCCTGGGTGCTTGTTGAAATGCAGATTCCTGGGCCATCCCGAGAAGTAGAATATACAGCACTGAGATGGAAGGGCCATCTCCAGGGCTGACCCAGGGTCTCAGGGATGCGAAGCAACACCTTTGCACAGAAACCTGCTGCTGCAACTGTTCTTCTTATGAGATGATTCCCGTCACATATATGACTGATATGTCCAGTCCTGGAAGGTTAGTAAACCTAGGGTGGTCCTAGACATGGAAATCAGCGAGATTGGTTTTGGGGTTTATTTTTTGTTTGTGTGCAAATGGTGACTGCAGCCATGAAATTAAAAGACACTTAGTCCTTGGAAGAAAAGTTATGACCAACCTAGATAGTATATTCAAAAGCAGAGACATTACTTTGCCGACTAAGGTCCGTCTAGTCAAGGCTATGGTTGTTCCTGTGGTCATGTATGGATGTGAGAGTTGGACTGTGAAGAAGGCTGAGCGCCGAAGAATTGATGCTTTTGAACTGTGGTGTGGAGAAGACTCTTGAGAGTCCCTTGGACTGCAAGGAGATCCAACCAGTCCATTCTGAAGGAGATCAACCCTGGGATTTCTTTGGAAGGAATGATGCTAAAGCTGAAACTCCAGCACTTTGGCTACCTCATGCGAACAGTTGACTGACTGGAAAAGATTCTGATGCTGGGAAGGATTGGGGGCAGGTGGAGAAGGGGAAGACAGAGAATGAGATGGCTGGATGGCATGACAGACTCAATGGACGTGAGTCTGAGTGAAATCCGGGAGATGGTGATGGACAGGGAGGCCTGGCGTGCTGCGATTCACAGGGTCGCGAAAAGTCGGACACGACTGAATGACTGAACTGAACTGTGGGTGGATGTATGTGTGTTTGTTTTTGTTTTGGCCACATTATGCAGCATGCAAGATCTTAGTTCCCCAACCAGGGATTGAACCCACGCCCCCTGCAGTAGAAGCACAAAGTTTTTCTTACCACTGGACCAACAGGACAGTCCCAGTAAGATTGTTAGTGGGTTAGGAAATTGTTTACCTTCTTTAATGGGATCTCCCACTTGAGACACTGGTGTCTCTTGTTTGTTTGTTTGTTTGTTTTTTGAGGCATTATCATCTCTATATACCTAAAATCCTGGAGGGAGAGATCATCTTGAAGGCCTTGTCCTAGGTGGTGTCTAAGAGGACAGGGCGTAATCTTCACAGGTCAGTGCTGATTCAGCAGCACTTTAGGTCCTAGCCCTTTGTTCGGTCCGGTAGGGGACACTCCCAGCCACAGGACCATTACTGGGTCCTATGGTGACCTCAGCTCTGGCTCTCCTCTGCCTCTCGAGAGGCTCCCTTCCTGCCTATCCCCTGCTCCACAAGCCCTGAGTGTCCTCATTCAGGGGTTGAATTCCTACTTCTCTCAGGGGCTGCCCACCCTGCTAGGATGATCTTCGACCTAGCACAGCTGCAGCCAGCCCCTTACTGAGCCCTCCAATTTCTCCCCTTGGCAAGCATCTCTAGCAATGACCCCAGGTCATTGTCAAGTAGGGCTTTGTCCTTTGAATAAATGACAAATGTGAAGAGCTAGGAATAGAGAGGGGTTACATTGACGCAGTAGCCATGACAATAAAGATGATAGGTAAAATGATCCCTGTTTGCAAATCATCTACCTGGAAAACCCAAGAGGATGGAGCAAAACCCGCTATAGACAGTGAGACCCAGCTGATACCCATCCAGAGAAGAAAGTTATCTCTAGACCATCGAAGGGAGTATCTGATGGCAGTGCGAAGGGTTGGGTTTATCCAGGCTCTTCCTGGATAAACCAAATCTGTTAGGACTAGTCCCTTCCATGGAGGGTGGCAGAGGTGCCTTGATAGGGGCTCTGTATACATTTATATTTAAGTATTTATTTATTTTCAGCTGTGCTTGGTCTTTGCAGCTGCCCGAGGGCTTTCTCTTGTTGCAGTGAGCGGAGGCTGCTCTCTAGTTGCAGTGCACTGGCTCCTCATTGGTATGGCTTGTCTTGTTGCAGAGCAGATTCAGTAGTTGCAGCTCACGGGCTCTAGGGCTCACTAGTTATGGCGCATGGGTTTAGTTGTCCCGCACTGTGTGGAATCTTCCCAGACCAGGGATTGAACCCAAATCCCCTGCATTGCAAGGCAGATTCTTGACCACTGGACCGCCAGGGAAGTCCTGACGTGGGATTCTAAATACTAACACTACTCTGGAGGTTTGCCACATGTCAGTTATGGCTATAAACACAGATTTCGACTAATTTAACCCTCAGAGCAGCCATGAGTTAGTGAGCACTGTTAGTTGCAGTCTCATCATCCCTGTGTTGTAGGTGGGAAACTGAAACGTGGAGGAGGCAGAGACTGGCCCAGATCGCATCGTGCACGAGCTGTGGAACCCACGATCCACGCAAGGCTTTGTCTGCACTGGGCTGCCTCTGGCCACACAGCATGAAGGGTCTATCCCCTGAGACACCTTGCTTTTCCACTTTGGGGCCCCTCACTCCCACCCACCAAGGGGTTTAGCAAACACTGCTGAGTCATATTGCTGAATAAGCCTTTATCTCTAGGGCAGTGTGTTCAGTCTTCAAGGCAGACAGGATGGCCCCCCAAACTCTGAGAATTTAGGTATCCAGGAGTCAGTACTTTATTTCTTACTGAGAGCCTTTCAAATATAAACAGTCCCCTCAGTAATTAATTTAAGAATTGATGGGAATTCCTGGCAGTCCAATACCCTGGCCACCTGACGTAAAGAGCGGACTCACTGGAAAAGACCCTGATTCTGGGAAAGATTGAGGGCAAGAAGAGAAGAGGGCAACAGAGGATGAGATGGTCAGATGGCATGGACACGAGTTTGAGCCAACTCTGGGAGATAGTGAAGGACAGGGAAGCCTGGCATGCTGCAGTCCCTGGAGTCACAAAGAGTCGGATACAACTTAGCGACCGAACAACAACAACCTTGGCAATCCAGTGGTTAGGGCTCCAAGCTTTCACTGCCAAGGGCATGGGTTTGTTCCCTGATTGGGGAACTAGGATCCCACAAGCTGTGTACAGCTCAGTCAAAAAGAAAAGAATCGATTTCCTTGCTGGAACTATGGAGATAGAACACATCAACAGTCGTTTACAAGTGTTCCCTGAGCTGGAGGGAAGCATGCAAAGGGCTGTCTCTAATGCCTGTGCCTATAGGTGAGAGACCAAATACCTCAACCATTCACCATCTGCCTCTGTTTAAAAACAATAAAAAAGCTAGGTCAATATTACCACCCCAGTAGGTGAGGACTACATGAGCTGCTCCACGGAAAGTTCTAGAACAGTGTTGGCACCCAGTAGGATTTCTATAAGGGCAAGTCTCTCCCCTGTTCTTCCCAAGAGGGCAAGAGGCTATGGAGGATTTCACAAAACATGATGAATTCTAAGCCCGGCTCTCTGTTCTCACTTAGCTTGTAAATTAGGGAAATCCCAACTGACACTACAGACACGGAAACAAGGATTCCAGTCCTGGAACGCGAGACCCCACAGGGCAGTGCCTGGTCAGGTGCAGGATGCACTGTTCTCAGTGGGCATGGCCTGTGACCACTGGCCCAATTCCATCTCAGACACAATTTGAGGCTAGAACAGTGATTTTACAAAGTTTGAAAATATGTTAAAACTTTTTGAAAAATCCATGGCATAGCAGGGGTGGCCTCAGATTCCTGCAGGGTAACAGTTGGCCGACCCCTCCAATGGTCCGTGCCCACTCCTCCAGCAGAGCCTTGTTGTGTTGGGGCTTCAAGAGCAAGGCCGGATTCAGCGCTGACCCCACCACTTAGCTTGGGCTGGCCAGGTGGCGCTAAGGGTAAAGAACCCGCCTGCCAATGCCGAAAACGTAAAAGACGTGGGTTTGATCCCTGGGTCGGGAAGATCCCCTGGAGGAGGGCACGGCAACCCACTCCAGTATTCTTGCCTGNGGGTCAACCCCAGCTCTGTGGGTTCGTTTCAGATCTGCCCCCTGTATCTTTCCTTCCTCCAGAGCCAGTGGACCCACCTGGGTGAGAGCCATGGAGATGGCAGATGTGCAAGTCACATTTGCAAACATTCCACCCATCAAAGCCAGTCATGCGGCCCAGCCCAGCCTCAGTGGACCAGGGAAATCTGCTCAGGAAACCCAGAGAGAGTAAGAGTTTACTGAACTTTCAAATTATCACACAAGCTACCTGACTGGCATCCTATTCCCTAATTGACTCTAACTCAGAGGGAGAAAAGAGATATGACTAACTATGATAGAATTTCCCCTGAAATCCCCTACACAGAGACCCTGAGCCCTAGATGCTGAGGGTAGAGAGGACTTCAAGAAGGGCGAGCAGGCAGGGGCAGCTGCCTCCCTGTGATGGATCAAGGGCACTGAGCTGGGGACCAGCAGAGCCTGGGCAGTGCCTTGAAGAGTGACAGGATGGTAATGGAAAACAGAAGCACCAGAGCCGGCACGAACTGGGTTCAAATCCCAGCTTCTCTACTTACTGAGCATGCGATTTCCTTCTCTAGGCCTCATTACCCTCATCTATAAAAGGAGGACAATCCCATGTACCTCAAGGCAGGCAAGTGAGCAGGGAGAGCTAGCAGAAAGCAAGGATGCTGAATACAGGAGGATGCTCTGAAGGGAGGGAGGAAAACACAGTGATATCTGAGAAGCTTGGTCCAGGAAGAGACTGCTAGGATAAGTTTAGTGAGTGAAGTTGAGTTGGGGTGGCTTCTATTTCAGCTGGTTAGAATCTCAATGCCCCATTCCTATTCCAGTTTCTTCATTCCTTCCAGAAATGTTTACTGAGCTGCTGCCCCGTGCCAGGCACCAGTCTAGATGCTGGGACTGCATCAGTGAATGAACCAAATGAAACTCTGCCCTCGTGGCGGGTGGGGTGGGGCTGGGACTCACTTAGTGAAGCATGGGTATGTTTCAGGCACTGTGCTGGGCTCCATATGTATCATCGCCAGGTGGTTGCTGTTCTTTCTGACTTGGGGATTAGAAAACTGAGAGTAGTGGAAGTAAACAACTGTTCCATGGCCATCTGCAGCCTGTGAGAGACACAGCTGATCCTGCTCCGTCCTGGAGTCTTTCTGCTCTGTCACATCTCCAGGCATGAAGAAGCCTTGTGAATAAGCCCTGAGACTCTTGGAGGAGCAAGGGAGACTAGAAGACAAGTGGCGGTGCATGTTAAGGTGACTAGTGATGTTGTGGGCAGAGGCACTGGGCTGGGAATTCCAGGCAGGTGCGAGTGCATGGGTGAGAGTCCTGAGTGCAGGCAGCTCCTCTGCCGGCCTGTCCAGAGGGGACCAGTGCCCCCTTTAAGACTCAGGGAGCAGGGATGGCTCCAGGGGATCCCTATGAGCTTCTTCACTATTAAGCCCAGCCTGTTCCCTTCACTAAGATAATGGGCCCAAGACCTGCCTGAAATCAAAAAGAATCTGAAACAGATGTTAGGGAACCTTTTTTTTTTTTTTTTTTAAACTTTGAATATGAGGATGAGCCCAGCAATTATTGGCAGAACTCTAGCCTGTGTCAGAAACAATTAGCTGCCTGGCCTGAGACCAAATGGGTCCCCAGCTTCCTTTTCCTTTCTGGCTCAAGCCAGATGTGTTTCCAAGGCTGAGCTGTGGCCTTCCCAATGGGTAGGTGGCCGTGGGTCTCTGACTCAGTCTGGAAGTATAGCCTCCCTGTTCTGCTCCTCCTGACCCACTGTCTTTCTCTCCTCCTGACCGTTTCTCCTTTGCTTTCTAATTCCCACCCCCACCAATACTAATCAGGTAAACTTGGCAGGTGCACACACACAAGCACACACACCAAACATGCCACTTCCAATTTTTGCAAATGCGTCAAAATTCATAATTGGGACCAAGCAGACAGGGCAGGGCCATCCAAAAATGTATAATCCTCCTGCTCATCAAAGCCCCTCAGCTGATCTTTCTGTGTGGAATTTACTCTTAGTCATAGCAGCTGAAGGGGTTCTTGGCTGGGGCCCTGTTTCAGAAACTCCATAGACTTTGTATTCAAGAACACCATTAATTGAACACCCTTTGTGTGCCAACCACCCGACAAGCATATTCCAGCTCTTTTCAAGGTCTCTCCAGCTTTCTGTGGTGGTCAGATCTCATGCTTCATTGGCTCCTGCCCCATCCTGCAGGACTCTCCGGTCTTGTGTGGAAGAACTCAGGATGGTCACCTAGAGGCTCCTGACTTGGCCAGGTATGTGATGACCATATGCAGCCTTTGGGAGATCTTACTCGCCTGTCCTCTTGCCCATGGGAGTCATCAGGGCTCTAATATCAATGAGTATGACCAGGTTCCCAAAGCTCCTCCAGCTGCCACTCTTCAGAAACTCTGTGTAAGAGGACTTCCCTCTTGCCTCCCTACACCCTCCTCTGTGTTGCTTGGGTCACAGGCTGTGCTGGCCATGGACTACGTTTTATCAAGTCCCTCTGGAAACCCATGCCTCCTCTTCTACCACAACTTCCTTCTCCATAGGGCTCTAGCTTGGCTGGGTGACTGAGACCCCCGAGAGGTGTTAGGTTGTCAGCTCTTCCATGTTCTTGTGCCTTATGTCCTCAAGTTTTCTCTCTAGAAAGAGGGGCCTGTGTTCCCTTCCCCACACCTTTGGACATGACAGATGTCCCAGAGGTACTATTGACTTTATCTCAGCGTAGGTTACATTGACTCCTCACAGTGATCCTGTGAGGAAGCTAACCAGGTAATTTTGTGGTCTAAATCGGTGGGTGGAGGCTGAACATGATGGAAGAGAGTTCACTGTGCTCCAAGAGTCCTGGGTTCTAAACCTGGTTTTGCCACTGATCCCAATGGGGCACCATAGCCAAATCTGTTCTCCTCTGTGGTTGTCTGAGTTCCTACCCATGAACTGTGGAAAATTCTGAAAGAGATGGGAACACCAGACCACCTAACCTGCCTCTTGAGAAATCTGTATGCAGGTCAGGAAGCAACAGTTAGAACTGGACATGGAACAACAGACTGGTTTCAAATAGGAAAAGGACTATGTCAAGGCTGTATATTGTCACCCTGCTTATTTAACTTATATGCAGAGTACATCATGAGAAACGCTGG
>SJYV01045690.1:0-26472 GCA_006410875.1 Neotragus pygmaeus | reverse complement strand
TCCCTTGGACTGCAAGTTGATCCAACCAGTCCATTCTGAAGGAGATCAGCCCAGGGATTTCTTTGGAAGGAATGATGCTAAAGCTGAAACTCCAATACTTTGGCCACCTCATGCGAAGAGTTGACTCATTGGAAAAGACTGATGCTGGGAGGGATTGGGGGTAGGAGGAGAAGGGGACGACTGAGGATGAGATGGCTGGATGGCATCACGGACTCGATGGACATGAGTCTGAGTGAACGCTGGGAGATGGTAATGAACAAGGAGGCCTGGCATGCTGCAATTCATGGGATCGCAAAGAGTCGGACACGACTGAGTGACTGAACTGAACTGAACCCATGAACTGAAGATAGCAAGAACATGGCTCTCCAAATTCTCTTTCTGCTCTAATAAAAGTGATGCCTTGTTTAAGAATGGGCTACATGGATCTTCTTGGCGGTCTTACACATTCACCACCTGGTGATACACCCCTTGGATTTCCTCAACACGTACCTTCAGTGCTTGAAGGACTAGGTCAACTTGATACCTGTCTGTGTCCCCGGTGACCTGAGAGCATTGCTGCTTCTCTGCAGCAGCCTCCACTTTCACTTGGCCTGACTTAATGAACACGGCCCCCGGGACCTGCTGGACTTCCTCTTTGACTGCTCTTCCTTCACTCTCTCCTTCCGCCACACTGGCCTCTGGGGATCCTTCACACATCGCACACCCTCCAGCAGCAGAGCTGTTCCCTCTTCCCGGGCCACTCTTACCCCAGAGACCTGGAGAGCCTGATCCTTCATCCTTCGCGTATTTGCTCACATGCTACCTTCTCAGGACTTCCCTGGTTGGTCTAGTGATTGAGATTTCATCTTCCAATGCAGGGGATGCATGTTCAGTCTCTGGTTGGGGAGCGATGGGAGCTAAATCTCACATGTCTCGAGGTCAAAAAGTCAAAACAAAACAGAAGCAATATTATAACAATTTCAATAAAGACTTTAAAAATGATCCACATTAAAAAAAAAAAATCTTAAAAAAAAGACACTGCCTTCTCAGTGAGGCCTTCTAGGAATGCCCTCCTTCAAAGCACTCCCTATATCACTGCTCCTGTCCCTTTTCCTGGCTTTATTTTCTCTACAGCACTTCTTAACATCTGACTTATTCTATATTTTCCTTATATGTGTGAACTGTATTGTCTGTCTCTGCACATTGGGCTGTAAGCTCCAGAAAAGCAAGGAGTTTAGTTTTCTTTGTCTAGAACCAGGGCAAAGACATTGCACAGCTCAAAGGGGCACCCTTTACATAGCATATAATGTAGAATATGATGTAGTGGCCCTACCTGAAATAGTGCTTGGCATATAGTTGGCACTTAAGGCAGTTTTATGGCATGAATAAGCCAGAATTAGCTGTCTATTCTTGGCAGAATTAAATCTCTTGGAAGCAGAATGTGTATGGGAGTTTCCCTTTCAAAGGCAACCGAGGCATGATGTAGGATGATACAGGATCAAATATCCTTGTGACACAAATAGCAGGGCCCAAACACTCTGCTTTTGGTACCTGGATACAAGACATGTAGAAGTCTTATATTAATAAGGTACAGAGGAATAAAAATGCATACAAAAGAAAACAATCTCATGAGCTTAGGATAATCAGACTCAAACTCAGTGCTCCAGGAGCAGAGAGGAAGAGTCCATTTCTTTTTTTTTTTTTAATTAATTTTTATTGGAAACTTCATGGACTGCAGCACTCCAGGCTTCCCTGTCCTTCACCATCTCCTGAAGTTGCTCAAACTCATGCGCATTGAGTCAGTGATGCCCTCCAACCATCTCATCCTCAGTCACCCTCTTTTCTTCCTGCCCTCAATTTTCCCCAGCATCAGGGTCTTTTCCAATGAGTCAGTTCTTCGCATCAGGTGGCCAAAGTATCGGAGCTTCAGTCTCTGCATCAGTCCCTCCAATGAATATTCAGGATTGATTTCCTTTAGGATTGACTGCTTGGATCTCCTTGCTATCCAAAGGACTCTCAAGAGTCTTCTCCAACACCACAGTTCAAAAGCATCAATTCTTCAGTGTTCAGCTTCCTTTATAGTCCAACTCTCACATCTATACATGACTACTGGAAAAACCATAGCTTTGACTAGACGGACCTTTGTTGGCAAAGTAATGTTTTTGATTTTTAATATGCTCTCTAGGTTTGCCATAGCTTTTCTTCCAAGGAGCAAACGTCTTTTAATTTTATGTCTGCAGTCACCATCTGCAGTGACTTTGGAGTCCAAGAAAATAAAGTGTGTCACTGTTTCCATTGTTTCCTCATCTATTTGCCATAAAGTAATGAGACCAGATGCCATGATTTTAGTTTTTTGAATGTTGAGTTTTAAGTCAACTTTTTCCACTCTCCTCTTTCATCTTCATTAAGAGGCTCTTCACTTTCTGTCATAAGGGTGGTGTCATCTGCTTGTCTGAGGTTATTGATATTTCTCCCAGCAATCTTGGTTCCAGCTTGTACTTCATCCAGCCTGGTATTTCACATGATATATTCTGCTTATAAGTTAAATAAGGAGGGTGACTATATATATATATATATATATATACATGGTTATTGAGATGATTAAATGAGACAAAACACATAAAAAGCACTTAAATATTGCCTAGCACAAAGCGAATTCTCAATATAGACTTTACTATCTCTGTGAGGTATCAGATATTGAATAAATAAATCACAAAAATGGTCACTGTATGGTTGAGATAAATGCCACAAAGTGTAACGTGCAATGAAAAATTATAAAAGGATAGCATAACCAGGCCTGGGGGTCAGACAAAATTTGGAGGAAGTGAAAATAAAAGTGAAACCTAAAGGATAAGAATTCTTCTAATGAGGGTCGGTACTAATCCAATTGTACTCTTCAAAAACCAACTGTACTAGTATTGCCTTGAGCACTTAAGTATTACAGCTTTAAATAAAAACTACAAGCAAAAAAAAGCAAACATTTATATGTCAGCATTATTTTATATTTGAATAGTTCAATAAGTAAGTTAAATATGTCATCAAATATTTATCAGATATTTGTCTTTATTTTATTTATGATCTTTGCCCAAGATCTTCAGGGTAAGTAGCTGTATTTTTATTTATATTTAAAAGTTCTTTATATATTAAATATAGTAATCCTCTATCATAGTTATCACAGACATTTTTTCAAAGTTTATAATTCACCTCAATTTTATGATGCTCTTTAACTTTAAAAAGTATATATCTAAATTCATTGATCTTGATAAATATATATGCTATTATTAATGCTATTTGTTCGTTTAGAGAGTTGTTAACCCTCCTAGCTTCAGATGGACATTCGCCTGCATTTTCTTATTTTATGGTTTTGTTTTTGATTCACATCCTTACAGTTAAAAAAAAAAAATCTCTGTAATGTTTCAGTTATGTTTTATTGGTTCTACACCCACTTATTTTGATTATTACTTAGAATAGCCTACAGTTCTTGGAATTAGTCTCTATTATTTCTTTCCAAGTAGATTGTTTTCTTTCTCATAATCTTTATTGCCTTTCCCCACTTCCTCTGCATTTTGTAGACTGCTCGAATTCATGTCATGTCCTTCATGCCAATGCTTTAATTTTCTGGGCATTTAGTTTATTGCCTCCAATTCAGATGATTTTAATCTAATCCTTAAGGCCACAGTCTCCTTGCCCTCCTTCTGTCCCTCATGTTGTTTTCTTCTTATGGTTTTCCATTTCTATGTCATAAAAGCTTTGCTTGTGGAAGGTGCCAAATAGGTTTCCAAAGTTTTCTTCTGGGTTTTGCTGTATGCCATTTTTATTGGTACACTCTTCCGCTGAATTTTTAAGATGTTATTTCTGTTCCTGTGATTCTTCATGAGGGTTTTAGCTGTCCCTGGTGAGGCTCCCCCTCCCCTACTTGGTTCTGGACAAAGAGAGAACTAACTACAGGGGCAGATGAGTGGGTGATCGCCCAGCTCCTCTTCTCAGAAGCTCAGCAGAAGAGTAGGTGGCTGCGGGAGCTCATGACCCAGTTTCCAGTGACCAGGAGGAATATCTGTCATGATTTTCAGATTTTTTTTTCCAGAAAAGATCTTACTTGGAAATCTGACATAAAAATCTATAATATCATAAAAGCTTGGTTTAAGTGAGGAATAAGGGCTTTCAATATCATATGCTTCTTGTCCTAAGGCAGATTTTCCTCTTCTCAGTCCCTTGCTCTCTGATGGGTTGAACTGATGGAATAAACGAGAATCACACGCCCTCATCAGGTGCTGCTGTGAAGATTTCTTTGCTCTTTTCCCAAGCATTGACCTTGGGACCTTAACCCTTTAAAATTCCCTGTACCACCCCCTCCTCTCTCTCTCGCGCCCACCCCCAAACTCTCTGCTCTCCTTTCTGTGATGTGTGGTCTTTGAATGGATGTAGAACCTATTGTGTTGTGGGGAGTGGTCCTCAGGGCTCTGCAGAAGACAGCCTCCTGGTGCTCTGAAATGCCTATCTGATAACATGGCTGTTTCAGAACTCATGGCTGAAGACTCTTCCTGCCTCTTCCTTCTAGGGAAATGGGATATTCTGTATAATGGATGAGGCAAGAATTGTCACCATTTCTCCCCGCTCTGTCCTACTCTATATTTGGTGAAAATTCTTAACAAATTCAGTTGAAGTCTCTCTTTTGAGCAGTGTCAGCCCTGAGACTTTTCAGTACCTTCACAAACATTTTGGTAGGATACTGGGGGTAGGGGTTGGTAGGAGGCTGCTTGCTTATATTTAAAGCTGTAAGTTCCAAGGATCATTTCGTGATTCATTTAGGGGCCACAGGGCTGAGTGCTCCTGGCCTATCTCTCGAGTAGTCTCACATTTACACTTCAATTTCTCTTGGTTTGAACATTTCATCCTATAAAATGTTGGCTTCTTTTCATTTGTTAGATACTCAGTAGTGTATCATAATTTATATTGGGAGAATATGCTCAGACATTTTTACCAAGAGAGGTTCTGCTGCTGCTAAGTCACTTCAGTCGTATCTGACTCTGTGCGACCCCATAGACGGCAGCCCTCCAGGCTCCCCCGTCCCTGGGATTCTCCAGGCAAGAACACTGGAGTGGGTTGCCATTTCCTTCTCCAATGCATGAAAGTGGAAAGTAAAAGTGAAGCTGCTCAGTCGTGCTGACTCTTAGCGATCCCATGGACTGCAGGCTACCAGGCTCCTCCGTCCATGGGATTTTCCAGGCAGGAGTACTGGAGTAGGGTGCCACTGGGGGTAGTTGTGATCAAAACAGTATGGAGGGGAAAAAAAAACAGGAGACCACTGGGGAAGAGGCCACGTGGGCAGCAAGCTGCCCCCCAGATTCCCCGTCCCACTCCTTCCCCACCCAGGACTCAGACACAGGTGTGAGGGTCTCCTTTCTTTCCAGTTTGCTACATCCATGACCTTGCTTTAGGATATTTTGTTCTGTTCCAGAGCACAACAAAGTCAGCATTTAGCTAATGAGCACCATATTATTGACAATGTAAAAGACCCCATTGTTTCTCCCACTTTATGGAGGAACGTGGCTTCCTGAGGTAAATTAATTTGCGGAAGGAGTCGTAATAACCAATTGCTTTACAATGAGCAAGCTTTATGCAAGTCATGCACAGGGTGGGGTGCAGGGAAAATATGACACAGTGTATTTTTCTTCAACTTAAGTCTTTTATGGAAAAAAATAGTCTTAAAGCTTTAAGGTATTCAAGTTGTGAACTCTGAACGTCTCCCCCACATTCTTCCTCATCTTCTTTGAATATCTTTGGAAGAGATGAAAGTGTTAGGGCACTGGACCAAAGAACACAGCCCCCTCGGGATGGTTAGCTGTGGCTCTTTGCCACAGGGAACGCTGCTCGAGGTTATGCAGCAGCCTGGATGGGAGGGGAGTTTGGGGGAGAACAGATACACGCATAGGTATGGCTGAGTCCCTTTCCTGTCCACCTGGAACCATCACAGTATTTGTTAATAGGTGGCTGCTGCTAAGTCGCTTCAGTCGTGTCCGACTCTGCAACCCCATAGACGGCAGCCCACCAGGCTCCCCCTTCCCTGGGATTCTCCAGGCAAGAACACTGGAGTGGGTTGTTAATCAGCTACATTCCAATATAAANTGTCCTATCCTGAACACTCTGGTTAATCAAGGCTGAGCCACATTCCTAGTGGGTCTAAGAGAAGTGTCCTTGAGCTTACTGAACATTTGGCTTCAGGGATGGAAAGACATTTACCTGGTGCTATGTCTTTTAGGCACAAATGACTAAGTCATGGTTCTTTGTCTCTTTTTCTAAACTGCTGCTGCTGCTAAGTTGCTTCAGTTGTATCCGACTCTGTGCGACCCCATAGATGGCAGCCCACCAGGCTCCCCCGTCCCTGGGATTCTCCAGGCATGAACACTGGAGTGGGTTGCCTTTTCCTTCTCCAATATATGAAAGTGAAAAGTGGAAGTGAAGTCGCTCAGTCGTGTCTGACTCTTAGCGACCCCACGGACTGCAGCCCACCAGGCTCCTCTGTCCATGGGATTTTCCAGGCAAGAGTAAACTTCATGTCTATTAATACAAAACCTAGCCTGGCAGTGGGGCACAGAGGGCTGGGCCAGAGCCACTCCACATGCTTCTGAGAGAGCTTTTGAGGCCATTATCTCCTGGACCACAGCAGGAGACAAAGTGGGCGTCATTAGATGCCTCTAAAAGGCTGGTCTGCATCCCACCAGAGATACAGAAAAGGGTTAATTACAAAGAGGTGCTGGCTGAACAAAGGACCAGAGACAAGAAATTGTAAAATGTAGAAGAAAAGAAAAAGTGAGACAAGATATAGGGGCAGATGGCAGTTCCCTAAACAATAAACACAGTGGGAAGTTTCTGTAATTGCGGGAGGCATGAGGGAAAAGGGGCTTTTAGAATACCATTAAGATAGGAATCTTCAAACCAGGGCTGTTCCTAAGTCCAACAGAACCAGGCTGGCAAGGCAAGGGGTCCTCTTGGACTTTCAGGCAGCATTCTCTCTATACACGCCTTAGTCTCCCTTTCTTTAAATATCTAAGGGAAAATACTGTAAGTTTCTCATGTTTGAAATCAGCCAACTCAGTGAAAGTAATAAGATGCATTGCCTCTCCAGGCTTGCTTACAGTGACACTGGTGATAGAAGCCTCTATTGACAACTATGTTGTTGATATGCAGGGAGAAGACCAGCCAAAGGGTGCAGTCTGGACCTGCAGAAGGAGTTGGACACAGACCCAACCCAAAATAATCACCAGCCCATGTGCTGCAAGCAAATTTAAGACAGAATGAATACTGAAATCAGTACAGACTCGAATTCAAACTCAGCTTTGCCATTTATTAGCTGTGAGAATTTGGGTTGTCACTTCACCTTTCAGAGCCTCCATTTTCCTTTCTGTAAAATGGGAACAATAGTACAGTGTTCCAAAGGGCCAGTGGGATGATACAATGAAATGGCTCCCAGCTGAGGACTCACATCACAACTGTCTTCACCTGATTTTAGTGGCGCCATCAGACTCATTGTATTAAAGGAGCTCATTAAAAATGGCAATGATGGTGTCCTTAATAGGAATGGTGATGACAAGCATCCTCAACCTCAAGAAATCAACCTCAGGCTTAGATTTAGCCTGCAAGGTAGGATATCAAACCACAGGGAACTTGACAATCAGGATGAAGACATTCTTCAGACACTGTGGTTATTACACCAGGATGTTTTACAGTCACGTTTCTCACTCATCTGCTGAAAGCAATGGTTCACAGTCATAGTGATTATTGATTATATAGGTGAGTGTCTTTGTGGTATTTTTCATGGATTAGCCAGATCATTAATTTCATGGCATATGCTGCTTACTGACACTTCTGGGAAATCTGAAATATGAATAAACACTTTTACCAGAAATTATATTAGATTTAATATTTGATTAAGAGATTCACAGATATTTAACATTACACCATAGTCAAGAGAAAAAGCTTGGGAATTCCTGTGTGACTTCAGTTTGTAACCCATGGCATTTTATTTCCCTTCCTTAAGGTCATTCAAGCACATAAGACATCTTTAATCCTTTTTCCATCCTGGGCATCTTTTTCAGGCTCTGAGTTTCCAAGGAGCCAGGGAGCATGCCTTAGATCTTCCTGAGGTCTGTCTCTCACTTCTCAGCCAGGACCACCCACCAGGCCTGTGGTGACCCCTAGTGATTTCCTCAAGTCTAGCCAGTTGCTTGCTGTACTGGGCTGAATTGTGTGTATTCCTGTTTAGTTGCTAAATTGTGTCTGACTCTGCAGACCTGTAAGTTGTAGCCTTCCAGGCTCCTCTGTCCATGAGATTTTTCAGGCAAGAATACTGGAGTGGATTACCATTTCCTCCTCCAGGGGATGGTCTGGACACAGGGATCACACCCGCATCTCCTGTGTCTCCTGCATTGGCAGGCTTGTTCTTTACCACTGAGCCACCTGGGAAGGGGTGAAAGGTAGCCACCCCAAAAGATACACCCACCTAGAACCTGTGAATGGGAACTTGTTTGGAAAAAGAAACTTTGCAGATGGAATTAATTTAAAAATCTCGAGATGAGTTGCCTCAGTGTACCCTAAACTCACTTACAAGTGTTCTTACAAGAGACAGAGATCAGCAAGCATGGCTGGAAAAGACGGGAAGACACGTGAAGACGGAGATGGTGATGTAACCGCAGGGAATGCTGAGGACCATCAGAGCTGGAAGAAGCAAGGAGGGATCCTTTTCCTGAGCCTCCAGAGGAAGCACGGCCCTGCTGACACCTTGATTGTGGACTTCTAGGCTCCAGAACTGTGAGACTAAATTTCTGCTGTTTCATGATACCTGGCTTGTGATAATTGGCTATGGCAGCCCTACAAAACTAATATAGCAGTCCAGCCTGCTTTCTGCCAGGCCCTGGTCTCTCCCAACTCACTCTTCGGTATTGCCTGGGGAGGGTAATTTATATGCACACATTCCAGCTTTATTTAGTTTGCTTTATCTTTTAATATTCAGAGGCTTCAGACATAGGCGTCTCAGCCTCACATCTTCAACTTGAAGATAGCAGGGATTTGAGGCTACAGTTAGTAGGTATCTTCCCATCCCTATGTTCATGATAGACAGTCATCTCGAGCATTCTCTCTCCTTACTCTGATTTCTCTTCCATAGCATCTTGGCATGGGGATTTTTCTGGGACTTGCTTGCTTGCTTGCAATTATTTATTTATTTTTATATGGACCATTTAAAAAGTCTTTATTGAATTTGTTACAATATTGCTTCTGTTTTACGTTTTGGTCATGAGGCATGTGGGATCTTAGTTTCTCCACCAGGGATCAAACTTGCATCCCCTGAATTGGAAGCTGAAGTCTTAACCACTGGACCACCAGGCAAGTCCCCCCACTTACTTGCATTTATTCATAGACAAGGAGCTCACCAGCCTCAGTGCAGCCTGTCTTGTTACAGGCTATCTGCCTGTTAAGACCTTGTAGTAGCCAGATACCAAAATAAATTTGCTTGTTTGCCTATAACTTTACCCACTTTGGAGTAATATGAGATACACAGGCTTCCTATATTTGCAGAGAGCTGATACCATCCCTGGGTCTACCGGTGTCAAGGTGAACAGCCCTGCTTCCTCCAGGTAGTCGGTGCGCTGTGCTCTCTGGCCTCCTCCAAATGTAGTGTGCTCTCCCCTGCAGCTGTTTTTCCAGCCCAGGCACTTTCATGGAGGCTCCCAAAGATGATCAGCGCTCTCTGGCCCCTCGCACCACAGCCCTGGGTGAGGGGACTAGACACCAATTGTCCTCCTGCCTATCCCCCCGCTGCCTTTAGGAAGAGACCCACACTCTGCGATTCTGAAGAGGCTGATCAAGGGCATCAACATTCTCACCCCAAGGAAAACAGGGACCCCCGAAAGAGCACCTCAGACCCCTGGACACAGTGGATGGGGTTAGATGGACTCTTGCAGGGACTAATTTATGAGATGTTGTTATCATGTAAGCCTGAGCCGCTCAAGCGATTTTTTCCCCCTCCTGGGAAAGAAACTAATAGAGAATGCCTCAGACACAATGAAAAGCAATGGAGAAAGAAAAACAGAGGGCGATGAGGGAGGGAAGAGATGAAGAGAGATGAGAGACTGAATTCTGGGGATATTCTTGGAGCATCTGGATTCAGCTCTGTTTAATGCTAACCCACCCCAGGACTTTTCATGAGCCTAAAGTTCCATCTTTTCTTGAGCTTGTTTGACTTGGTTTGCTGCTTTTGCAAGCAAGAGTCTTGGTCAAACACATCCAGTCCAGCCAGTGCTCCTCTATGGGCCACCCAGGAAGGACTGACTGTGTTTGACTCTGGCCATCACCAAACCTCCATGCTTCTTTCTGACTCTGCCTTCAGCCAAGATCATGCAGATTCCTTCCTTTATGACATCCCAATCATGGCTGTCTCCTCATTTCACACTGGTCATTTGCAACCTAGGCCCCACCCCTCCCTGCCCCCTGTGCCCCATCTCTGAGCTCTGCTCCATCAGACTTCTTGTGCAGAGTGGTATCCCCATGCCATCTGCAGGGCCCTCCTCAGGTCCAAAGTGATCCCCTTTGGCCTGATTGGTATCTTTGCAAGCCTCACATGGAAGCTTTGCTGCACAGACTCCAAAAAAGCTCATGCATGCAACACAAGAAGGCTCACCTTCATTCAATCCAATTTAACTATAAGAATAACAGCACTGAAAAACAATCTTTAGCAATCAATGCTGTGATGAATTATGTAGCAAATCATAAGCATCACCCCCAAATATTATGTCTACAGAAAATGGCCTTATGCAGCTAATTGTTAACTGGGAAACTCTTTCATTAATTCAAATGGGTCAACATTTTAAATGATACTGTCATATAAATGCGGTGTGAAGGTTTACATGCAGATCACTCTAAGGTATCCCTTTTTTTTTTTTTTTTTTGGTGAAGCCGACTAATGCTGCATTATGTTTTATTGTGCAATAAAATTATGTGCTAAAATTATGCTCATAAATGTACGCAAATGTAAACCAAGCTATTAGTTATGTTTTCACAGATAAAAGTCATTAGCATAGCTATCAAACTCTTCTTCCATTTGAATAACAGAATTATGTCTGGAGTCTCTGGCTGCCTTGCTGGGGCTCAGTCTCTGGGGGAACAAGTGTAAATCTTGTTGCCTGTTGGTTATGTGGGAGTTAGTAACCCGACCTGACTTCCACCCGCTGAGGCTGACTTTATATGGACCCCACTGGGTCACTAGCTGAGGAAGGACCCTTTCAGCATCTCTCAGCATCTCACATCCCTGGGAAGTCATTCTTAACACCTCCCCACCTACTTCCTGCTAATTAGACTTACTGAAAAACAATTGCAGATCTTTGGAGATTTCAGGAGTCTGACAGCATCTTTTAGCAACAGTCACAAGGAAACAAAGTTTCATGTATAATTCATGAGGTGCGTGGTCATCCTGGTGGGAAATTATCTCCTGACAGACTCGGTGATGGTGGTGTCCTGTCAGAACGGCCTACAGTGTATAATTAAAACCTGAACAGAACAAATTAATGCTGATTACTTTATAAACAATTTGAAAGCTTGAATTCTGTTCCCTGTCTTACGGGAAGAAAACAGATATTTCAGAAATGTGTAGATTTCCCCCCGCCCACTAATAGTTCTGCTAATAAAGGACCCTTGAATAGATATTACAGTTAATATTCTTTGTCCTCCAATTTGATTTCATGAAGCTCAACTACATGAAGTCAGAGACTCCAAACCAAAAATCTGGCAGGTGCTAAATTTCCATGCTGAAAGTAACTCCCTGTCTCCTGTAAATGTAAGTGTATCTATCTGACCAGGCTGATAAAAGCACTCTCAGGATATGAGCACTGTAAGGTCAGCTGGACATATCCCTTATTCGAGAGATAGGGTCACAGAGGCCAGTGAAGAAAAGTGGCCTGAGGTCAAGCAGAGCTGTGGTGAGGTCACTGCTGGCCAGTCCAAGCCCCCTCTATTTTTGACTCAATCTGCATCAGTTTTCTGAACAGTGTGTCTCCCTGCCTCCAACTCTGATCTCTTCAGATGGATTCTCCATACCTCAGTGAGAGCTGGCTTTTCAGAAAATGCATCATCTCACCTCCAGCATAAAATAATCAGTTCAACAAAACTCGGTTTAGTACCTGCCACCAGCCAGGCTCAGGCCCAGGGGCAGGGTGCAGTTACTGCTGTGTTGTGCTCAGTCGTGTCCAACTTTTTGAGGCCCCATGGACTGTAGCCCACCAGGCTTCTCTGTCCATGGGATTCTCTAGACAAGAATACTGGTGTGGGTTGCTAGTGCCTACGTCAGGGGATCTTCCAGACCCAGGGATCGAACCTGCATCTCTTTTCTTCTGCCTTGAGAGGCAGATTCTTTCCACTGTGCCACCTGGGAAGCCCTAAGGGCAGGGTGTATGTCAGTGACTAAAACAGATCAGGTGTCTGCGCTCAGGGAGCTTATAGTTGGGTGGAGGGGGCAGGTGATGACTGTGCTTGGGTCAAGGTTCAAGCTCTTGTAAGTCGTTGAAAAGACTTACCAAATCTTGGGCTCTTTTTCTCCAGCTTCACCTTCAGCAATCCTTCCTGCATGAGACCACTTTCAAAAACCAAGGAAATAGGTCTCAGCTGGCTTTTTCCATTGCAAAAACCTGTGAAATTGAACTTCATGCCCTTCTGTCCTGTCTGCTCCACAAGAACCGTCAGCTAGAATTCGCTTTTCATTGCTGTTGTTCAGTCGCTCAGCCATGTCTGATGCTGTGCAACCCCATGGACTGCAGCATGTCAGGCTTCCTTGTCCTTCACCATCTCCCAGACTTTGCTCAAACGCAGTAATAACATGCAGCGTCACATCACAGCCCCCCCGGCTGAGCCCTATTTCCATTGAGGAGGATAGTGCAACCAGGTCAGAGAAACACAGGACGGAACCAGCTATGAGTTCAAATTCCGGCTCAGCCCCTTGGTAGTTACCTGAACTTGAACACATTACTTTCTGTCTATGCTGTTGTTGTTTGTCAGTGGCTAAGTCATGTCTGACTCTTTGTGACCCCGTGGACGGCAGTACACCAGGCTTCTCTGTCTTTCACTATCTCCCAGAGTTTGCTCAAACTCATGTCCAATTGAGGCAGAGATGTCATCCAACTGTCTCATCCTCAGTCACCCTCTTTTCTTCCTGTGCTCAATCTTCCCCAGCATCAGGGTCTTTTCCAATGAGCCAGCTCTTCGCATCAGGTGGACAAAGTATTGGAGCTTCAGCTTCATCAGTCCTTCCAACAAATATTCAGGCTTGATCTCCTTTAGGATTGACTGGTTTGATCTCCTTGCTGTCCAAGGGACTCTCAAGAGTCTTCTCCAACACCACAGTTCAAAAGCATCAATTCTTCAGTGCTCAGTCTTCTTTATGGTCCAATTCTCACATCCCTACATGACTACTGGAAAAACCATAGCTTTGACTAGATGGACAGAACTTTGTCAGCAAAGCGGTGTCTCTACTTTTTAATATGCTCTCTAGGTTTGTCATAACTTTTCTTCCAAGGAGCAAGCATATTCCAATTTCATGTCTGCAGTCACCATCCACAGTGACTTTGGAGCCCAAGAAAACAAAATCTGTCACTGCTTCCACTTTTCCCCCTTCCATTTCCTATGAAGTGATGGGACTGGGTGCCATTACCTTAGCTTTTTGAATGCTGAGTTTTAAGCCAGTTTTTTCACTCTTCTCTTTTACCTTCATCAAGAGGCTCTTTAGTTCTTCTTCACTTTCTGCCATAAGGGTGGTATCATCTATATCCAAGGTTATTGATATTTTTCCCAGCAATCTTGATTCCAGCCTGTGATTTATTCAGGGAAGGATTTCTCATGATGTATTCTGCATATGAGTTAAATAAACAGGGTGACAATAAACAACCTTGTCTTCAGATCAGTCACTCAGTTGTGTCTGATGCTTTGCGACCCCATGAACCGCAGCATGCTAGGCCTCCCTGTCCATCACCAACTCCCAGAGTTCACCCAGACTCATGTGCATCGAGTCAGTGATGCCATCCAGCCATCTCATCCTCTGTTGTCCTCTTCTCCTCCTGCCCCCAACCCCTCCCAGCATCAGGGTCTTTTCCAATGAGTCAACTCTTCACATGAGATGGCCAAAGTATTGGAGTTTCAGCTTTAGCATCAGTCCTTCCAGTAAACACCCAGGACTGATCTCCTTTAGGATGGACTGGTTGGATCTTCTTGCAGTCCAAGGGACTCTCAGGAGTCTTCTCCAACACCACGGTTCAAAAGCATCAATTCTTCAGCGCTCAGCTTTCTTCACAGTCCAACTCTCACATCCATACGTGACCAATGGAAAAACCATAGCCTTGATTAGATGGACCTTTGTTGGCAAAGTAATATCTCTGCTTTTTAATACGCTGTCTAAGTTGGTCATAACTTTCCTTCCAAGGAGTAAGTGTCTTTTAATTTCATGGCTGCAGTCACCATTTGCAATTATTTTGGAGCCCCCCAAAATAAAACCTGACACTGTTTCCACTGTTTCCCCATCTATTTCCCATAAAGTGATGGGACCAGTTGCCATGATCTTCGTTTTCTGAATGTTGAGCTTTAAGCCAACTTTTTCACTCTCCACTTTCACTTTCATCAAGAGGCTTTTGAGTTCCTCTTCACTTTCTGCCATAAGGGTGGTGTTATCTGCATATCTAAGGTTACTAATATTTCTCCTGGCAATCTTGATTCCAGCTTGTGCTTCATCCAGCCCCACATTTCTCATGATGGACTCTGCATATAAGTTAAATAAGCAGGGTGACATTATAGAGCATTGACGTACTCCTTTTCCTATTTGGAACCAGTCTGTTGTTCCATGTCCAGTTCTAACTGTTGCTTCTTGATCTGCAGGTTTCTTAAGAGCCAGGTCAGGTGGTCTGGTATTCCAGTCTCTTTCAGAATTTTCCACAGTTTATTGTGATCCACACAGTCAAAGGCTTTGGCATAGTCAATAAAGCAGAAATCAATGTTTTTCTAGAACTCTTGCTTTTTTGATGATCCAGCGGATGTTAGCAATTTGATCTCTGGTTCCTCTGCCTTTTCTAAAACCAGCTTGAACATCTGGAAGTTCACAGTTCATGTATTGCTGAAGCCTGGCTTGGAGAATTTTGAGCGTTTGAGATGAGTGCAATTGTGCGGTAGTTTGAGCATTCTTTGGCATTGCCTTTCTTTGGGATTGGAATGAAAAATGACCTTTTCCAGTCCTGTGGCCACTGATGAGTGAGTCTTACTCCTTTCCCAATTTTGAACCAGGCAATTGTTCTATGTAAGGGTCTAATACTGACTCTCATACAGATTTCTCAGGAGACAGGTAAGGTGGTCTGGTATTCCAGTGTCTTTAAGAATTTTCCACAATTTGTTGTGATCCACATAGTCAAAGGCTTTTGCATGGTCAATGAAGCAGAAGTAGATGATTTTCTGGAATTCCCTTGCTTTCTGTATGATCCAGTGAATGTTGGCCATTGATTCCTGGTTCCTCTGCTTTTGGGCCCTCCTGGTAACTCAGGTGGTAAAGAATCCACCTACAACGTAGGAGACCCTGGTTTAATTCCTGGGCTGGGAAGATCCCCTGGAAAAGGGATAAGCTACACACTCCAGTATTCTTGGACTTTGCTAGTGGCTCAGATGGTAAAGAATCTGCCTGCAATGCAGGAGACCTGGGCTTGATCCCTGGGTTGGAAAGATCCCCTGGAGGAGAGCATGGCAGCCTACTTCAGTATTCTTGCCTGGAGAATCCCCATGGACATAGAAGTATGGTGAGCTACAGTCCATGTGGTCATAATGAGTCAGGCATGTCCCCTGCCTTTTCTAAACCCAGCTTGTGCATCTGGAAGCTCTTGGTTCAGATGTTGCTGACACCTAGGTTGAAGGATTTTGAGGCTCTAACTTCATGTTAATGTCTAAGGTGTGGTAGGGTTTGGGGGTGTTGTTTGCAGTTCAGACAGCCTCTTTTCAAATTGTGTCTTCTGCAAATTTAATTTGGACTGTCAATTTTTATGTATCTTGGCATTGAACTTTTACCAGCATTTTAAGTGATATATTCAAATGATTTTATTCCATTTGTTTCCTTTTAGAATGTGAGATCTTCAGCATGCCAGCACTATTTAAGTGCCAAGACTGTGTAGGTAAAAAGCGTGTGAATTAGAATGCTTGATGGGAGTGATGAGAGAAAGCTACAGAAGAGGCTAGAAGGGCATCTGTTCTCATTCTTAGTAATGAGCAAGTGGAGATGTACACACACTCAGCCCGGGAATGGAGATTAGATACTAGGGAGACTTTATTGAGAAGGAGGAATGCAGACTTGCAAAGTCATTCTGCATGAATGCCAGCTAGCTCCCTGTGAGGCTCTGCATTCAGGCTGTGAATCCAGAGATGAGCAGGACTTAGAGCTGCAACCCTCATGGGACTTAAATGGAGGTTGGAAGAAAGATGTAAACAAATAATTATGCTTACAACTCTGGGGTAGCAATCATCCTTACAAGCAAGGGTCAAAAATTTCAAAGCCATAGAAGAAAATATTGATACACTTAAAGACATTAAAAACTAAAAGTTCTGTGTAATAAAAGACTCAACATAAACAATTAATGATAAGCAAAACATTGGTGGAAAATATTTGCAACATATATAACCTTTAAAAGATATTCAACTGTGTTGTACAGAGTATCTACAAATCAAAAAATAGAAAAATAGGCAAAGAATATGTATTCGTTATCTACCACTACATAACAAATTGCTCTTATATTTAGTGACTCAAGACATTTATGATCTCAGTTTGGGTAGCTCTGGAATCCAGGCATGGCTTACCTGGCTCTTTTTGCTGGAGGTCTCATGAAAAATTGGACTCAAGGTGTTGGCTCGGGCTGCAGTCAAATCAGACTCAATTGGGGAAGGACCCGCTTCCAAGCTCACTCTCATGACTGTTGAGAGGACTCTGATCCTCGCGGGCTGTTGCACTGGGAGCCTCAGCTACTCTCTGGCTGTTGTCTGAAAACCATGCTCAGGTCCTTGCTAGGTGGGCTTTGCCATAGGACAGGTTGAAACATGACAGGTTGCTTCATCAGATTGAAGACAAGCCAGGAAAAAAAAGTGTTAACAAGATGAAAGTCACAGTCTTTTGCAACCTAAATTTGGAAATCATAAAATGTCATCTTTGCCCTGTTCTATTCATTAAGAGCAAGCCACTGGGTCCAGCCCAGCCTCCAGCAAAGGGGTTACACAAGGGCATGAATAACAAGGGATGAGGGTCACTGGAGGCCAGCTAGAGGTCCGACTACCGCAGGGTACCAAAGGGCCATCCACAGAGAATGATCTGTTGACTTATGAAAAGATACTCAGCTTCATTAAAGATGAGAAAATTGCAAATTTATAAAATAAGAAAGAGAAATCATGTTTTATCTACCACACTGGGGAAAATTAAATACTGATGACCTCTAGTATGGGCAAGAGTTTTGGGAAATAAGTATTGTCACACACTATTGATAGAAGAATAAATTGATAATGAATGTAAATTTTACAGCTAACTTTTTATCCAGCAAGGGAACTTCAAAGAATCTACTGCAGAAAAACGCATGTTCAAGAATGCTCATTAAATAATGCCCGTGACTGTGAAAAATTGGAAACCACAGCCATGCCCATTTATAAGGATGGTTAAATAAATTATAAGACCTCTGATCTATGCAATTTAAGCCAGAGCTTGAAAGAATGAAGTAGATGGAAAGATCTTTAAAACATATTTTTAAATAAAGAAAGCAAACAGCAGTATAACTGACATAATGATATGTAAAGAAGATGTTGTACATATATACAACGGAATATTACTCAGCCATAAAAAGAATGAAATGATGCCACTTGCAGCAACATGGATGAACCTAGAGATTGTCACACTGAAGGAAGTCTAAGTCAGACAGAGAAAGACAAATATGATATTACTTATATGTGGAATCTAAAAACAAGGGGTACAAATGAACTTATCTACAAAATAGAAATAGAGCTCTAGATGTAGAAAACAAGCTTATGGTCACCAAGGGGCAAGGGAGGGATAAATTGGGAGACTGGGATTGACATATACACACTGCTGCTGCTGCTGCTGCTGCTGCTAAGTCGCTTCAGTTGGACTATATATAAAATAGATAACTAGGACCTACTGTATAGCACAGGGAACTCTTCTCAATACTCAGTAATGGCCTATATGGGAAAAGAATCTACAAAAGAGTGGATATATGTATATATATAACTGATTCACTTTTCTGTACACCTGAAACTAATACAACATTGTAAACCAACTGAATATTCCCTGGAAGGACTGATGCTGAAGCTGAAATTCTAATACTTTGGCCACCTGATGCAAAGAAATAATTCATTAGAAAAGACCCTGATGCTGGGAAAGACTGAAGGCAGTAGGAGAAGGGGATGACAGAGGATGGTTGGATGGCATCACTGACCCAATGGCCATGAATTTGAGCAAGTCTAGGAGTTGGTGATGGACAGGGAAGCCTGGCATGCTGCAGTCCATGCAGTCACAACTGAACTGAAAGCGACTATACACTAACACAATTTTTTTTTAAGGTTAATTGAAAAAACACGCAAACAAAGCTATTACTTTTCTATATGTACATATAGATATGCAGATACATGTGGAGAATACGGAAGGATACAGACCAAAGTGTTGCTAACTCTGGGGGAGGTTAGAAGAGAGGAAGGATAGCTAAAGAGAATTTTCCCTTTATCTGTTATAGTCAACTCTTAAAATTGGAATGTATACATGCATTATTTGTTTAATTAAAAAATAACTGAAAAGAATGTTTTTTTAAAAACAGGTACCATTGGTGGAGATTATATTGATAAATCCATTCTCCTTGGAAAAGAGAGTATGCTGTAGCCACAATTCTTAGCCTGGATCCTGAATGTTCTTGAAGGATATAAACCAGATTAGATTACAGAGTTCTGAAGTTAGAGTACCTCATAGTAAAAAGCAGAAAATCTAACAGACTATTAAAAAATGGAGGGACTTTTGGAGCTGCTCCCTCAAACTCTCTGAGATTATCTCCCCAAGGCAAAATATGAGAGAGTTTGGAAATACCATATATTCTGCAGGTCTATGGACACCTTAACGTGGGATCTATGGGAACCACCATGAAATATGGTGAGATCAGATAAGTATTGAGATGGCTTTCTGGTCTCTAGTATCTGCAAGGCTATTGTTTCTGATGAACTGTGGTTAAAATATCAGAATGCTTTCATACTGTTAATACACACATCCATCCCCTGCAACTGACAACTTTACTTCCTCTTGGACCGGCACCTCCCCACGAGTCAGCAGAAAAGTGGGACTGTCTGGCACACCAGGGGCCCCAGGGCCTTTCTTGATAGGTTAGCATCAGTTGTGATTGGCCAGTGCCAGCCCACTGCTGTTGCTAGATGTATATATGATTTGAGTAAGTCAGGATGTTTGATGGGTACGTGGGGGTAATAATGATGTCCACCTATGTAGAATATTAAAGGAAATTGCAGGAGTAGTGAATCATCATAATGTCTCTTCCTTTTTCCTCTTTAGAGGTAGGTCATTATGGTGATGAGAAGAATTGAATTGGAAGGAAGTTGGAGAAGTTATTGTAATATGGGGGCCCATATTAAAAAGAAATCCTCTCTGCTTCACCTGGCTTAGACATGCCTGAGGATAGATTTCCTGCTATTAATGATGCATCCTAAGGTTCTCTTACAAAGGCAATACAGACGGAAGGACAGTGCAACATAGGCATGTGGTGGTGGAAGCATGCTTGAGCATTGAATGCTATGGGAGACCAGACAAAAGGATGGGCCAAGGGAAGGCTTCCTGGAGGAGGTGATCCCTGAGCCTAAATGATCTTTGAAAGACAAGAGAGAATTAATCAGCAAAAGAGGCTAAGGAAGGGTATTTGAGACAATGGGAAAAGTGACCAGAGGGCTTCCCTGGTGTCTCAGTGGTAAAGAATCTGCCTCCAATGCAGGGACACGGGTTCAATCCCTGGTCTGAGGAGATCCCACATGCTGTGGGACAACTAAGCCCACGCACCACAACTACTGAGCCACGACTACTGAGCAAGCAGTCTAGAGCCCGTGAGCCGCAACTATCGAAGTCCATGCACCTGGGGGCTGGGCTCTGCAGCAAGAGAGAACCACTGCAATGAGAATCTTGAGCACCACATCTAGACAGCAGCGCCCACTCCCCGCAGCTGGAGAAGGCATGTGTGCAGCAAAGACCCAGCACAGCCATAAGTAAATACATAGAAAAATAAAATCTTTAAAAAGAGAAAAAATTCAGCCACATACATACAAAAGTCTCCAAAGTGAGTTTTACACGGTTGGAGAAAAGGGTGTGGATTATAGGGAGGGAGGAGACTAGGTATAGAGGCCAGGATAGGTGTAGGTAAGTGTCCTTAGTGACATAACTGTTGCAGGAATGCGCCTTGCTGGGCTGAAGTGAAAGTGACATTGTCCCACCTTTCCTTTGCTAGCTGAAAGCTTTTCCTTAGTCTAGATTTTCCCTCTCAAAAATCCAACTCTGGGCCTTGCCACCTCCCCACACCCCTTGTCCAGGAAAAAGACTGAATATATTGAGCAAAACTGCTAGTATGAGAGCCAAACTCAGGCAGCAACTGCGTTTGAGGCTTCTCTGGTCAAGATATAACCCATGGCTGGAAAATGACTGACTTGAGATCCTACGCTCTTGGTCGTCAACACCAATGGGCAGATTTGTTTACATGGGACAGTTGACCAATTGTAGACCAGGGAATTCTGGGTCTGGAAGGGGTTTTTCAGGGGAGTGAGGTAGACATTCCACAGCTGTAGCCGTCACAGAGTCAGAGTCCCAAGGGTGCCCCGTCAGGCAGCCTGCAGACGCCATCTTCACCTCCTCTACCCCTCCCTACACCGATGAGGATGCTGGGAAGGATGAACTCATCCAGCTCTCATGAAGACTGGGAGTTGTGATTTGTCTCTTCCAATCAGAGTCTGGCGTCAGGAATTCCGACCAATTTCGTGTTTACTCGCTGTTTTTAACAGTTACCAGCAAAGATACCATGGATATGGTATTAAAATTCTCTGAGCCTCAAACTCTTCAGCTGCAAAATGAGGAAACAGATAACCTCACAGAGCCTCTCTGTAGATGCCCTGGAACCACGTGTAGCTCTTTTTGTGACATCTACCTCAGTCTTTTCTGCAGCTCCTGGGGAATAGAATCATTTTTGCAGGAATCCCTTGGACAAACATTTTGATGGAGTTTTGGATCATGTAAAGGGGATACCCAGCTCCTGTTGCCAATGGTGAAGTTGAGAAAATGAGAAGAGAAACTGCTTTGTCCTAGGAATGCTTCTCAGTGGATAATTTTCTGGATGGTGCCAAATGGGCACCAACTGGTGTGGAAGAAATGGTTTATTTCTCAGTTTGTTTCTCTTCTTACTTGTCCAGGGAGAAAGTTGAAGTGCCCAGATGGAGCAGCACCCCAGAAGATGACTTGAATAATAATGGTAAGACTGATGAGGAGAATGTAGGTGGGGCATTTTCCCTCCCTTCTGTATTAGTCTAAAAAGTTTTGAGAGGACAGAAATGCATGAGCAAAGGCACTCCATGGGAGGGGATCCCTGCATTATGTCACAGGTGGGGAAGGGGCAACCTGTAGATGGCAGGTCAGAGGGTCTCCCCATGGGGGGACCACTGGGGTTCTTCAGGAGCTGTGATGAATTCAGTTGAGGTTTTTTGTTTTTTTTCTTATTCCTTTTTTCATGTTTTCTGTTCTGATTATTCTCAAGTCCTCACCAACATTATGCTAATTGTTTAGTCCTCCTTGGTTTTAGTGTTGGAAAATTATGTCAGAGCCAAAGTTTAGAACTGTGGGGATAACGCGGGGCAAAGAACTGTGAAGATAATGAGGCTGTAGCAGCCTAAGGCAGGAGCAGAGGAATGCCTGGCGTGACCTCCAGCCCCACCAGTGACCCTGCAGGAATACCTGAGCTTGGGAGGTTCCTGGAAGCATAGGCTTCCTGGAGTCGCCCAGGAATGGAGCGTGAACTCTGAAGTTGGGAGTTGTTTCTGTTTTGCAGAGCTAATTGGTCACCTCCTCCCCACTCTGGATTCTGAATAATAGACACAAGGGTCAAGGTGCAGGGTCACCAGTCCTGCTGACGAGGCGCCTGGCACCAGAATGAGAGTCCTCTTCTACACTTTAGTCTAGCTGTCAGTTGTCTGAGGGGGGATCTGGATCTGCAAGTCACCATGAGCTGCTTGCTTGGAGGGTTGCTGCGCCCTCACCTGACAATATGAGGGATCAATAGCACTAACCAGTGAAGCTACCCATCACTTCCTTCTGTTACAAAAGAATGGACCAACGGAAGACATTTCTGCCAGTTCACACATCAGACAAACCATCTGTCCCAGGCGGGAACCTCAGAGAGGGTACAGCAAAGGACAGAAGATTTATACCTAACACCTTGAAGGAGAGAGAGAGAATAGTTTCCTATGTGTATTAGGACTAAAATGATGCTTGATGGAAGGAAAAACTAGAGACCTATACTTATAATGGTAAGTTGTGAGAGGTAGCTATGGGACAGGTTAAAAGCACACATATAGAAATCATCCTGGCCCTGCTACTTACTAGCTATGTAACCTTGGGCATGTTACTCAATATCTCTGGGACTCAATGTTCCCATCTGTAAAATGGAGTTTGATAATAACATTTATTTCATTTTTTGTTGGATTGAATTTGTGTTGTTATAAAGACTAAATAAATTAATACATGTAAAGCTATCAGGTCAGCATTAACTCACTGCTTTCAATCTCATGAATGCATACATACTCAACACAGCTCCTGACACATAGCTGGCAGCAGTAAATGGTGGTCAAATCCTCTGTTTTATCTTTGGGATGAAAATCATCACTAGATACCCTAACAGTGAGAGGGAGCGGTCGTTGGGAAGAGCCATGGTTCTGGACATGGTCTACTTTTCAGAGAAAATATAATAGATTGTTCCAATAATAGCATTGGAGAGAAATTCCTTTCCCAAGTGGGGCCAGTGATTTATTCTCCAGTTGTGAGTGGAGATCGTTGCTAATGCTGTGTATGTAATCCTTGCTTTTCTAAACTTTTAGTGTCTCTGAGTTTGAGCAATCCCTTGCCTCTCCTAAGAGTCTGGAAAGCAGGCCTGTCTCTCCTGCTCACCTCCAGCCCCTCCCTGTAGCCCTCTAATGAAATGGTAGCCCCTGGGTAGAAACTGTGAGCTCTCAGAGCCCTCTCCAGCGAGAGGCTGGACTCGGCATGCCTGCTTCCTTACGGAGTGCAAAATGAGGCAAGAGGCCAAGACGATTTCCTCTTCTTTACTGCATCATAAAAAAAGCATCTCATTTTGCACGTGACACATCTCAGGTGCTCATGCCCAGGGCATGATTAGCAGATAATCTCATAAAGGCCTGTGGTCCTGCTGCCAAGACCCACCTGTCAGAGAAAGTGAAGGCCTGTGGCAGAGACCCCTTCCCACAGCCTTGAAGGCTTGATCTGTTAAGTCACCCCTTTTCCATCTGAGGATAATCCAGGCTCTCCATTTCATTGCTGGCTTGGCTTCCTGGCCCCCATTTTACTTTCTCAAAGAGAAGCCCACCCCGCAACCACCCAGACACTACCAAAAAAAAAAAAAAAAAAAAAAAAAACCTCACTCATTCTCTGACTGAATCATAGAAGTATTGAGCTGGGAACTTTGGAAATTGTCCAGCAGGGAAACATTTCCATGTTATTTATAGGGAAAATGAGGCTCAGAGACATCAAACGACTTCCCCAGAGTCACAGCACAGAGGAATGGCACAAGAGGAGTGGAATCTGGATGTCCTGACACTGGAGGTGCATTGTTTACACTCCCACCATCCATCAGCTGGGCCTCTTTCTTGGCTGAGCGTTCATTGTCTCAGACCCAGCCAAGAAGCACCTGCTGAGAAGGGGCCCGCATTCCCAGGCTGGCCTTGGAGCATCCATCTCAGGCAATCACCGGAACCCCTGTTTGTGTTCAGCTCCACAGGGGCACCCAGTAGGGGACAGGAGGATTCACGACTGCAGTCAGCAGCAGAGGACACAGTGGGCTCGTAACAAGCCGCTGACTTGTACTCACCAGGAGATCTCAATGGGGTTAGGGCGGCCAGGCACAGTCTCTCTGGGTGACCAGCACAGGCCACTGCTCTTTCAGACTAGAGAGAGCATAGGGTAAATGAAACGCTGTGGCATGGGCTTGGGCTTGGGCTTGGGACAGGCCACTTTCTAGCTGTGTGACCCTTGGCTATACAACTCTCTCTGAACCAAGTTTTAAAAATAAGAGCAAAAATTGCTGACATCATAGGTTGTTGTAAAGATTTAAAAAGTGATTCTTTATAGATAGGCCTGGCATGGAATCAGACTCATGGTGAGCATGCAGTTATTACCATTATATGATCCCTCCTACTTGTACCAAATCAGACAAATCACAGCCTATCTGAGTCTCAAACTTTTCATCTAAGGGAGGGTATTCCTACCCCATAAATCTAACCATTAGTTAGTTGAGAAACATTCAGTGGGTTCTCCGGTCAGCATCAGTTTCCTTCCTTCCATTTGGCAAGTGGGAGTTCTTGTTGGCAGAAAGAAATGCAAGTCAGCTGAAGGTTAAAGCTCAAGCTCTGTTATTCCTACCGTGGGTGCTAAGCATCTCTACCTATTATATATCCATATCTCTATATCTGTGTGTATATAGATACATGGGCATGGACATGGACATAGAAGGCACGTAGAGAAATATAGATATGGGTAGAGATATGGATATATTACATCCATATCTGGGCTTCTCAGGGGATGGCTAGTAGTAAGGAATCCATCTTCCAGGGCAGGAGACGAAAGAGATGAAGTTTTGACCTCTAGGTTGGGAAGATCCCGTGGAGGAGGGCATAGCCACTCACTCCAGTATTTTTGCCTGGAGAATCCTATGGACAGAGGAGCCTGGTGGGCTACAGTCCATGGGGTTACAAAGAGCTGGACGTGACTGAAGTGACTTAGCATACAGTCACATATCTACATCTATATCTGTATCTGTCTCTATGGCTATTCCTAGATGACATATATGCTGCCAATATTATCCCTTTTAAAAGCAAAACAAACCAACTATTTGAAAAATTATATTAAAAAATATAATAGATAAAAGTTTAAAGATAAATTAGTAAAATAATCTCACATACTGCTGCTGCTGCTGCTGCTGCTGCTGCTGCTGCTAAGTCGCTTCAGCCGTGTCCGACTCTGTGCAACCCCACAGTCGGCAGCCCATTGGGCTCCGCCATCCCTAGGATTCTCCAGGCAAGAACACTGGAGTGGGTTGCCATTTCCTTCTCCAATGCATGAAAGTAAAAAGTGAAAGTGAAGTTGCTCAGTTGTGTCTGACTCAGCGACCCCATGGACTGCAGCCTACCAGGCTCCTCCATCCATGGGAGTTTCCAGGCAAGAGTACCGGAGTGGGATGCCATTGCCTTCTCTGAATCTCACATACTACTACTCAGAAATAATGCCATTGAGAATAATTAAATTTTTGTATTTGTGCACATAGAAAAATAGATATCTAAAAACATTTCAATAAAAATGAGATAATTCTAAACACTGTTTAGAAAATCGGAAGTACTATCTTTAACTTTCCTGGAATTTAATGGAAGAAAATATGCCAGAATCAAACTACAGGTTACTGAATATATGTGTCTCCACTGTAGGACAGTATTTTATGAAAAAAATCCTTTTAAGGCTGGTCAAAGTGATTATGATGTATATTGAAGTGGCAGCCATTATTTCTTTTTAAACTACATGTTTCGGTTTTAGTATCAGTTGTGTTTTGGCTGTGAAAGATGTGGACATTAGTACTCTTCCAGGTCTTCCAGCTCCCTCCCCACACAATTTGAATTTCATTAGTTACATAATTTGTGTTACATTGTTCAGATATATAGTTCTGACTATCAGCTCTGTAACTAGCATATTTCCCATATTTCATCCCATATTCCGTTCAATCCCAGCTATGCTGACTGAATTACCTTCTATGGGGCGGGATGGGGGCAGAAAATGAAGAATAAAAGAGTAAAACATATGGTATGTTAGAAAGTGTTCAGTTCAGTTTAGTCATTCAGTCATGTCTGACTCTTTGCAACCCCATGAACCAACGCACGCCAGGCCTCCCTGTCCATCACCAACTCCCCGAGTCCACCCAAACCCACGTCCATTGAGTCGATGATGCCATCCAGCCATCTCATCCTTTGTTGTCCCCTTCTCCTCCTGCCCCCAACCCCTCCCAGCATCAGGGTCTTTTCCAATGAGTCAACTCTTCGCGTGAGGTGGTCAAAGTATTGGAGTGTCAGCTTTAGCATCAGTCCTTCCAATAAACACCCAGGACTGATCTCCTTTAGGATGGACTGGTTGGA
>SJYV01045686.1:0-18749 GCA_006410875.1 Neotragus pygmaeus | reverse complement strand
TGGTGGGCTGCCGTCTATGGGGTCACACAGAGTCGGAAACGACTGAAGCGACTTAGCAGCAGCAGCAGCCACTAGTCACTCCTTAGAAAATAATGTTCCTCTTCTTGGGGAGCCACACCTGCTCCCAAGCCCTCAACTGCAGCTGTCCACTGACAAGTCCAGCCCCTGCCATTTCTTCTGAGTTTCATTCCAAGTTCCCAGCTGTCCAGAGACCATTTTCACACCGTAGCCCAGAGGTACTTCCCAGCCAGCACGTTAAGGATGAAGTCATATACCGCCTCCTCACCAAGCCTGAGCTTTTCTCCTGCATCTGTATTTTGACTGTGGACATCAGTCCCTTCTGATCGCCCAAGATCAAAACCTTAGGGTTGCCCTCAATTGCTTCCCCTCCCTCACTCCTACTTCTACTGAACCAACAGTTCCTATTGGTCCATTTTCGAGTAAGTGGGGTTGATACAGCCTAAGGATGATGTGAACCACTGGGAGAGAAAAACATATTCTTGGTATAAGTTTTATGAGTATCATATCAATTTATGACTCCTTGAAAATTAGTCTGTGGTTTTTATTTTTTTATTAATATGTATGTATGTATATATNAAGGCCTCAATGCCCCAGAATATTTTTTTAAAAATAATTTCAGGCTAGAAAAGTCAACCTCTACTGGAAAATTAGACCTAAGATGCAGATGTGACCATAACTCTCCCAATTCATGTATTTGTTGATTCCTCAATTCATTGTTCAACCACTAATATATGACCAGCAGAAAGGTACAAACTCTGGGGAATACACCATATTAAATCAGGACAAACTCTGCCTTCCAGGAGCTCAACCATGCAGTGAGAAACTTTACGTATATGTTTAAACATCTCTTAAGGAAGAGTTTTAAAAGGAAATTTAAAAAGGAAAAATACCAGCAACCTTCAGGGTCTGGATAAGAGGAGGTATGTGTTAGTTGCTCAGTCATGTCTGACTCATTGCGACCCCATGGACTGTAGCCCATCAGGCTCCTCTGTCTATGGAAATTTCCAGGCAAGAATATTGGAGTGGCTAGCCTTTCCCTTTGGAGAAGGCAATGGCACCCCACTAGAGTACTCTTGCGTANTCAGTCATGTCTGACTCATTGCGACCCCATGGACTGTAGCCCATCAGGCTCCTCTGTCTATGGAAATTTCCAGGCAAGAATATTGGAGTGGCTAGCCTTTCCCTTTGGAGAAGGCAATGGCACCCCACTAGAGTACTCTTGCATAGAAAATCCCATGGACGGAGGAGCCTGGTAGGCTGCAGTCCATAGGGTCGCTAAGAGTTGGACACAACTGAGTGACTTCACTTTCACGCATTGGAGAAGGAAATGGCAACCCACTCCAGTGTACTTGCCTGGAGAATCCCAGGGACGGCGGAGCCTGGAAGGCTGCTGTCTATGGGGTCGCATAGAATCTGAAGCGACTTAGCAGCAGCAGCAGCCTTTCCCTTCTCCAGGATCTTCCTGACCCAGGGATGGAACCCAGGTGTCCTACACTGCAGGAAGATTCTTTACCATCTGAGCCACCAGCCAAACCTGGTGTATAGAAGAGTATAAATAAGCTTTATCCTAGTCCAGCCTCTTTTTACAGACCATCTTTGAGGTCAAATCACCCTTTGAAATCATCAGTGTTCTCACCTATAACATGGAGCCAGTAACAATCACACGATCAGCTACTATGAAACCAAAGGTGGTGCATCAGTGCGCTTGACTACTTGAGTCAGTTTATCATCAGGGAACCAAACACTATACACGTCCCAGTTACATTCCAAACAGGGAATTTTTTTTTTCCGGTTCTGACTTGATGCTATTTCCTTTTCTGTATTTTTTTTTTCCTCCTTCTATTCTTAATAAGTTTAATCAAAGGGACAGTGAACTGAAAAGGGAAAACATGTCAAAATGCCGAGAATTCTGAAAATATAACTTTCCAAATTGTGCAGCTTGGTGCTGGCAAGATGACAAGGGCCCCTACAACCCAGTGCAAACACAGAGCTGCAAAATCACGCAGCTCGCGTGTGCAATATATGTATGTTACGTGCCAAGTGCTAAGCAAGTGCTTTTAAACAAATGACAAATACGATAAGACTCTTGGAGGATAAGGCCAAGTGAGTATGAAAGTCTTCTAGATTCTGATGTGGACATGTGCTCACCTCACCTCTGTCTGCCAGCCAGTACCATGCAGAGACCCCTCCTTAGCATGCCTTTAGTGCCCCCCACCCTCTCTCTCTGCCTACCTGTGTCCAGCGGTCTTGCAGCCACAAGCAGACACCACCAGAAAAACGCAACTCCATTTTAGTTGTTAAGTGTCTGGGCTGAGAGAATTTCGGACGGCACATTTTTTTCCCCAATCAACTTCACAAACTTAACTAATAATTTCATTCCCGGCATGACAAAGCCGCTAGTTCATGCCAACAGCAACTTAAACGGAACGGGTCATAAAAATTCCCTTGTCTGCCGATGCCATCGTTAAAAAAGAGAAGGGATGACAAAGTGAAAGGGAAAACGCCGTGATTCTTTTATGTGAAGATTACATTTAAAAATAACCAACTAACCGTCTGCACTTTTCCGGTGCCTGACGTCTCGAAACGCATTTAGATTGATACAGACTGAGGCTGAAGTTCTCGTGCTGAGTAAACAGTCAAGTGTTCTTAATAGGAATTGCAGTTTCTCGACATCTGTTAGGGAAAAGGGAATGGCGAAACAACAATTTAGAGTGAGATTGGTTTTGTTAAATGCATTTAAATTCCAAGATTAGTGGTGTTCTTTCTTTTTCAATTAGCATTTACTTGTAGAAAGGTTACAGCTGAAAGGACTGGGGGGAGGTCGGGTGGGTTTTTTTCCCTCACTGAGAGGGCACTCTAAAGCATAGTAAAGCTAAAATAGGAAAGGAACAGAAGACTGAAAAGAACCTAAAACCGGTGCCAAATCGAGACAGCCGATCTTGAAGGGGAACGCATTTGAAAAAATAAAATAAAATAAAAATAAAACAAAGTTGAATTGGGATTGGATTCTCCTGTCCTCTGGGTTGAAATCATAAATTGCTTTGAGAAAATATAGAGACGTGTATTTTCCGAGCCAGTTACTAAATGAAATTTGCATGACTTCCCAAATATACGCCGCGGTTCTGTTTGAGTGTGTAAAGAGCTGTAACTAGCTCGATTTTTTTTCTTTTTTTTTTTGATAGAAACATAAACAGAGACACAAAATGTAGGGAATGTTTCACCTGTTTTACTGCCATTAAATAAACCTCATCTGCTACCAAGCTGTTTTGGGTGACATTTGTTAAATAAATACATTTTGTGGGAGACTGCAGCACTAAAGGGAAGAGACGGGTGAGCAATGTTCTCGGATAAATTCTGTTTGCTTCTCAGCACCCTTACCCCTGCCCTGGGGGAAGAACGAGGTGGTAAATTCAGATTTATGGTTTCCCATAGGTATTTTAGGTCTAAACTTAACACAGCTATAATCAAAAGTGCATGTTATTGTTAGTAAAGTTTAACTCTCTGCCTCCTCCCCCGTTTTTCTGGCTTTGTTCAATTCACCATCTCTTATTCCCGCCGTGAAACATCTTTATTTGGTAGTTGTGTTATTCTTCCTTTAGGGATGAATTTAATGTTTATTTTATTCTTCTATATGCTTTGGTTTTTTAATCTATTAGTGTGTACATTTTGTGCACAGCTGCGGCCTTTAATATATACTTAGCTGTGATTCTTTTAAAACATGTATATTGAATATTCGTTTAATGTAATGCCAGTCTTAGCCAGTTTAAAGTCAGACTAATTAGTTTTTATTAATTAAAACTAATAATTAGATAAGGCGGTTCTCTAGAGTATCTCTATGGATATCCTAAAAGGCACCAGGCTGGATTATGATTTCTGATGATTTCTTGTGTGAGGTCCCTGCAATTTTGCAGCAATTTTGTAATCAGAGAAAGGAATCGGTATGACATTCTGAATATAGAAGAGCGTTATTGCATCAGCTGGACAGTCAAGCTAAGGCCTTCATGGTCCTCAGCAAACAGTGAGTTCACGTGATGGTAACTAAAAAGTTATCTGTTTCTAGAACATTCTGCAAGCAGACTTTAGACACCAGGATGCCTTCATAGGCAAGGTTCCTCTGACTTTTCAGCTGGCTTCCTCTGAGAAATTGCATATGCTGATTCCTTTCAATTATCTGTCAATTTTCAACATGCAAATAGAAACATGCATGTCATCACTTTGGTACTCACCAACTGATTTCCTCCAAGCACCCAGACCATAAGTGAATGCCGTTCAATATGTTCTCTTCCCTTTTTATAAGTGGAGTTAATATTACTGAGCAGATTTTGGTCAGCTTCCAGGAACCCAGTGTGTAGAGATGCAGAATTTTATTTTAGAAGCACAAGTTGGTTTGCAAAATGTGAACTTAGCCCAACTATTTCTTTGTTTCATCTTTCTTGCTAGACATATTTTTCTTTAAAAAAAAAATCTTCATAGAAACACACGCACACATGCATAATTTTGGCCAAATTATGATTACTACTTAAAATGTTTTTAATTATTTTACATGCTTATAATACAAAAAGGATAAAGAAAAAGGGGGAAATGGCCCAACACAATAACAAATAATACTTTGGCGTGATTTATCTGCATTGTCTTCTATGCACATACTTTTAACAGATTTGAGTTCACTACATTTTGCTCTCATCAATAAATATCTATTTATATTGTTAAAATTTCCTCATTTACATAGCCTAATATTTATATATAATACTTTCTCCAATCATTCAGCTTTTAAGGGCATTTTGTAGTTTCCCTTTTTTTCTTCATAATTGCAGTAATGCTTAAATAAACCAATTCATGGAAAATAGCTATCTATGTTGGATTACTTTCTTAGAATGGATTCCTGGAAATAGAATTATTAGGTCAAAGGGTACTAACATATTTAATGTTCCAGACGCATATTGGCAAATTGCCTTTCATAAAAATTAGACCAATTTACCCTCCTGCAATGAGCATATGAGTGTCTGTCTCACAACATCTCCTCTGTTGCAAGATTTTTTAAGATGTCTGCAAATTAGAACGATGACAAAAAATGGTAACCTTTGCCTGAAATAATTTTTAGACATATACCAACCAACAGATTCATTTTAAAAACATTTTAATTCATCAAGATATTTCAAAGTATACTTCCAGAATGCTTTCTAATCAATGAATGCTATAAAGCTGTAATACATTATCATACATAGTACACTGTTTTTAGAAAACCTTTTTTTTTTTTTCAAACTGCAGTATAGTTAATTTATTATGTTGCATTAGTTTCAGGAGTACAGCAAAGTGACTTAGTTACATATCTAGCTAGCTAGCCATATTGATGCTGAATCTGGCCTCAGTAACCTGACTGCAAATTAGCTCTGGATACAGAGTTTGCGGTGAAGTAGAAAAGAATAGCTTTATTGCTTTGCCAGGCAAAGCAGGCTATATAGTGGGCTAAAACTGTGTGTCCTATTCTAGAGAGGGTAGTGAGGGGTTGTATAGTAATAGTTAAAAGAGAGTATGATCAGCTCATGGACTTTTTTCTGATTGGTTGAAGTCAAAGTGAAAATGTTAGTCATTCAGTTGTGTCTGACTCTGCAACCACATAGATGTAGCCCTCCAGGTTCCTCCATCCATAGGATTCTCCAGGCAAGAATATTAGAGTGGGTAGCCATTCCCTTCTCCAGATCTTCCTGACCCAGGGATTGAACCCCGGTCTCCTGCATTGCAGGCAGACCCTTTACCTTCTGAGTCTAATGGGTGGTGAGGTAAGAGGGAGTCAGTACATCAACCTTCTGGTTGCAACTAGTCTGGAGTTTCCAGGCTTGTGGGCAGTGTACTTAACTTGCAGTTTCAGTATCTGCAAAATAGCTCAAAGATATTGTCCTGTGTATCCCCTGAGGGGGAACCAGGACTCTGCCCCAAGGCTGCACTATTGTTTCCTAACTGCTCCTCTTTAGTCTCTGCATGCCCTTCCCGAGTCTCTAATTAGCATCTGTTTGAACTTGGAACTCAGGGAAGGTCAAGGAGGCTGAAAGAAACCTATTTCCTATAGTCAAGAAATGTGGGACAAAGAAAGGCTTTCGTGCTCAGGAGCCCCACAGGGTCTTGCTTAGTATCAATATCAATATCTATTTATCTACACATACTTTTTCAGATTCTTCTTTTCCATGGTAGGTTAAGATACTGAAGTCTTGCAAGGGCTTCCCTGGAAGTCTTTCTAGTCCAGGGAATATTCCATAGAAACAAAGGTGATGCTAGTTTTTTTGCATAAAATTTAAGGCAGTCTGTGCTCAATTCTGAACGTGATTGCATTAGTGCAACTTTAAGGACCTCACATTATGGGGCGTGGTACTATGCAAAGGGAGAAGGTGGATGGTGCCCTTGGCACTTGGACAGCACTCTGAGTTCAAGAAGCAGAATGAAAGAGAGGTTTGAGAACCTGGTTTCAAACAGTCTTTTTGGAGATTTTGCCATTAGACCCGTAAGAGAATATTCAACGGAACAACCTGAAGAGGCAGCGAGAAGACTGCTTAAAGGAACAAAACCAACAACATGATGAGAACACAGAGGAGAAACCTTCTCACACCAAAAGCCTTGCCCAAGACCGCCCAGAGGTCATCGCCAAATATATTTCTGTTCTGCTCTGTAAGGGTCAAGAAGGAAAGATTTAGTGAGCACTGCTGCTTTTGTATAAATGCGTTATTCCCCCAGGCTACTGTGTCTTCCAAGTGAATGAGGTCTGTGTTATTCCTTGAAGTTTTCTGCTTGATAACTCAACTTTCTGCCTAAGAAAGAGTTGACATACCATCATCCTAAAAGATCTCTGAATAGCTCTAATAACTGAAGGTGAATTTTTGTGATCAGGGAAAAGATCATCACTCTTCGAACAAATTCGACACACAAATTAGCACCCAAAGTGTCTGCACGTACACAACTCTGTTTGTTTTGACTTCATCAACAATTGCCGGCAACAGTGAATAGACATTCCTGCACCACTGACTGTTTAAAACCAACAAAAGGCAGGGGAAATGCAAGAAAAAAAGGGAGAGAAGTCCAAGTACCACCAACCAGAAGAAGCACACCCCTCCCTCCCCAAATCCTCAATTCCCTTAACTGTCAGATTGTTAAAACTGAGCACACCCTTCTGAGAGGATGGCATTTTTCCTTGTAAGAATTTTCCTTCTAGTGATCCGTCCCTGGCTTAATGAATTGTTCCCTAAATTAAATCTACCCTTTCTGAAAGGTTACTCCCCAAACAAAATGAACAGGAAAATGCCTCTAGTCCATATAAATGTCATCTTGCCCTCCAGTAAATCTGTTTTAATCACTACTTTTAAGGAAGCAGCCCAATTGAATAGGAGGGAAACTCAATTACTCTGTATACCAAGATGACTGTCAGAGGGGGTCACAAACAGTGTCTTTCAGAAGAACCTTCCTCTGGAGTGACGCAAGGTACACTCTGTTCTGTAAATGATTTGTCCTTTTCCTTTTCCTAGTGAGAGCCCCACCTCCCACTGGCATTGAGGAGGGAGAGGAACAGTTATCAATGGAGAGATCACTGTGCCAGTGTTCTTTCCCATGTGTTTTCTCACCAATTCTTAACCATAAGGTTTTTGAAGAATTATTTCCCCTTCTGTTGATAAAAATGGGGTCCCAGAGTGATGAAGTCCACCTTTGAGGACACCAGCCCAGAAAGGGAAGAGGTGAGGCCTGCACCCAATTCTGTGCAATTCCGAAGGTTTTGTTCCAACTAAGAGGTGCCAATTCTGTTTTCCACTGAGCTGCACAAGACCATTTAAAAGAAACAGTCTGTGTGGGAGGATCAATCAGTCAAATAACTCTTCATTGAAGAGTTGGGCAAAATCTGATTCCCTGACACTTGGAAGCAAGTGCTTCAGCAGAATTCTTGGTGTCTGCAGAATACTAGTGAACCCATAGATATGAAAGGTAGGCTGAGCCCAGGAGCAAGGCTTGCCAACCTCAAGCCAACATTTAAAGGTCAACCCAAAAGGCCCGTAAATGACCACTCCAAAAAATTTTGGTTGGGAAATGACAAACAGCAAATACCTCTTGACGCTAATTTCAAATAAGCCTATGCTTTGGATTGGGTTTCGGCAAAGGCATTCATATGCTTTGCGAAGCTAATGTGCAGAGGCAGCCTTCAGTGCTTATGTTTTTTGGAATTAAGTTGCATGACTGTGCCTTGCTCTCTCAAATGTGTAAATGTGCAAATTATGCTACAACAGATTGCCAATGCAAGTTGAAGAAATGAAAAATATGGTGCACTCTCACGGTAAGGGCGCAAGGGTGTGGCTTACTGCCTGATGTTAAAGGCAGGCTCCAAACTCCCCATCCTTGGGGGTTCTGGAAAGGATTATTAGAAAGGAATCGGGAAGTGAGAAGTAGCTAGATGGCTTTTTCAAGGGCCCAGTTGCCTCTGAACATGCTCTCTCTTACTGGCACAAAAGAAGTCATGTAAATTATGTGTGCTATATAAGTTCCATTTCCAGGTCATATTTAATTTTCCCAGTTCACCATATCTTAATAGAAATTGTGGTCTATGCACGGGTTGGAAAAGAATTTCCAGACACAAGGCAGAATGAAAGCAGAATAAAGTTCATTAGAGTTAGCAGGGGCGGGGGGCAGTGGTGAGAGTCACTGCCAGTACCACAGGCCCACTTCCTGACAGTCATGGAGAGCGGAGCTTGAATGTGGGTCCTTGGTTTGTTTTTGTAGCCAGGGGACAAGGAGTGGTGTAGGGGTCTTGCGAGTTGATTGGATAAAGTTTGTATACTGGGTGGGAGAAGAATAAGACAAATACCGCTTCCTTATATGGGGTAGGAGGGGAGACAGGTCATACTGCTTAGGAGGGCTCAAAAATTCTTCAACAGTACAACATGGGGGCAGGAAGGGGCGATAGGGGTCTGGGGTTTTTTTTGGTTCTCTCTTTCCAAGACCCTTCTCATTCACCTTGTTCTTTGGTCCTTAGGGCACCACAGAAATACAGAGTCACATGCTAAATCTTGATCCCTAAGATGTTCAAGGGTTAAAAAGATAGAGAAATACCCCAACCACTTCATTACCTCCAGTGGTGTGTGTATGTGTGTGTGTGTGTGAGTGTGTTCATATGTGTACGAGCATTTTGGTTACTCATTTCAATGTTGTCTGAGTTTATTATGATGAGAAGACTAATCTCATGTATGGAAATGCCGAGAAGCCATACGATATCTCCTTTCTTCAAGGAAATGAAAGGAAACACTCGTATGCTCCAACTTTTCATAGGGTGAGAAGGAAGAGTGAATGCCCACCACTTTTGCAGACCAAAACTTTCTCATGAAATGAAGAAAGTTGTAAAAAATGTGTTGCTGCTAAGTCACTTCAGTCGTATCCGACTCTGTGCGACCCCATAGACGACAGCCCATCAGGCTCCCCCGTCCCTGGGATTCTCCAAGCAAGAACACTGGAGTGGGTTGCCATTTCCTTCTCCAATGCATGAAACTGAAAAGTGAAAGGGAAGTCGCTCAGTCGTGTCCGACTCTTAGCAACCCCATGGACTGCAGCTCACCAGGCTCCTCCATCCATGGGATTTTCCAGGCAAGAGTACTGGAGTGGGGTGCCATTACTTGGGTGAATAATAATTTTTGAATCATCAGGGCCAAAGATGTTACCGTGACTGATGAGTCATATTGCTAAATGATACCTAGAGTCCAATCCTGTCCTTGGAAAGCTGAAAGTATCAGCAACTTCCCAAGATCAGACATGGGCTCTCCTAGAATACACCCTAAACTCAAATTCCTTGTCTCCTGTTCCCCTTGGTATACTTTATTACTGGAGAGTCAACAGAATCATTTGCAAATTAAGCCAGACCATATTTCAACTTCCAAAAAGGCTCTAAGAATTAGACACGACTCCTGTTTTTAATGAAACGGATAATGAATATGGCAAATTTTCCTAAAGGTCATAAGTTGCACCATGAAAAGGAAGAGATTTAGATCCTACATTTATAGGTAGGTCCTCACAGCTTAGTTGAGAGGTGGAAACATGTTTCTATAGAAACTCGTTGACACATGCAGCCAATTTAATTGGGAAGGAGACCTGGGATGGGGATGCTGAAAATAGTGATGTCTAATTGTGGACAAAGAATTCACGGTGTTCAGGAAGCTTCCAAATTTGTGATTTTCGTTCTCTTGGTCCTCCCCCCCTTCCTGTTCTATTGTTCCCTCTCATTTCCTTTCATCTGCCATCATGAGAAAGAGACAAGACGCTGGAGGTGACAGCTCAGAATTGGCAGTGCCCTGAAGATTTTTTTCCCCTTCTAGTCTTAATATGGAACACTGCCTGTATTACAAAGTGTAATGATGGATTGATAAAATTAACCCGTGCATGTGTGCTAAATCGCTTCAGTCATGTCCAGCTCTGAGACCCTATGGACTGTATCCTGCCAAGTTCCTCTATCCATGGGATTCTCCAGACAAGAATGCTGGAGTGAGTTAAAATTAACCCATACCTCTGGTTATAGTCACACAATAGTGGGATATTACAGAGAAGAGAGACAAGCGTGCTTGCATAGTCATCTCAGGACTTACATAGGATTGGAGACTTGGAACAGAATGCTCCATTAATTTCTCACATATATCAGATAGCCCTGATATCCCAATGTTTATATCAGAAAACAATAGTGCCTTGTTTACACATAAGATTCCTGGGTTTGTGTACAAATTCTACAAGCTGAGCTAAAGATCAACCCATCAGGAGGGTCTGGGACATCTGAAGGTCTAGGACATCTGAAGGTCTGGGACATCTGAAGGTCTGGGACAGCTGAAGGTCTAGGACATCTGAAGGTCTAGGACATCTGAAGGTCTGGGACATCTGAAGGTCTGGGACAGCTGAAGGTCTAGGACATCTGAAGGTCTAGGACATCTGAAGGTCTGGGACATCTGAAGGTCTGGGACAGCTGAAGGTCTAGGACATCTGAAGGTCTAGGACATCTGAAGGTCTGGGACATCTGAAGGTCTGGGACAGCTGAAGGTCTAGGACATCTGAAGGTCTAGGACATCTGAAGGTCTGGGACATCTGAAGGTCTGGGACAGCTGAAGGTCTAGGACATCTGAAGGTCTAGGACATCTGAAGGTCTGGGACATCTGAAGGTCTAGGACAGCTGAAGGTCTAGGACATCTGAAGGTCTAGGACATCTGAAGGTCTGGGACATCTGAAGGTCTAGGACAGCTGAAGGTCTAGGACATCTGAAGGTCTAGGACATCTGAAGGTCTGGGACATCTGAAGGTCTAGGACAGCTGAAGGTCTAGGACATCTGAAGGTCTAGGACATCTGAAGGTCTGGGACATCTGAAGGTCTAGGACAGCTGAAGGTCTAGGACATCTGAAGGTCTAGGACATCTGAAGGTCTGGGACATCTGAAGGTCTAGGACAGCTGAAGGTCTAGGACATCTGAAGGTCTAGGACATCTGAAGGTCTGGGACATCTGAAGGTCTAGGACAGCTGAAGGTCTAGGACATCTGAAGGTCTAGGACATCTGAAGGTCTGGGACATCTGAAGGTCTAGGACAGCTGAAGGTCTAGGACATCTGAAGGTCTAGGACATCTGAAGGTCTGGGACATCTGAAGGTCTAGGACAGCTGAAGGTCTAGGACATCTGAAGGTCTAGGACATCTGAAGGTCTGGGACATCTGAAGGTCTAGGACAGCTGAAGGTCTAGGACATCTGAAGGTCTAGGACATCTGAAGGTCTGGGACATCTGAAGGTCTAGGACAGCTGAAGGTCTAGGACATCTGAAGGTCTAGGACATCTGAAGGTCTAGGACATCTGTGGTGCTGGAGAAGAGTCTTGAGAGTTCCTTGGACAACATAGAGAGCAAACCAGTCCATCCTAAAGGAAGTCAACCCTAAATATTCACTGGAGGGACTGATGCTGAAGCTGAAGCTGCAATACTTCGGCCATCTGATTTGAAATGCTGTAAAGACCCTGGAAAAGACTCTGATGCTGGAAAAAATTGATGGCAGGAGGAGAAGGGGGCAATAGAGGATGAGATGATTAGATGGCATCATCGACTCAGTGGACATGAGTTTGAGCAATCTCTGGGAGATGGTGAAGGAGAAGCAAGCCGGGTGTGCTGAAGTCCATGGGATCACAAAGAGTTGGACACAACTGAGCAACTGAAAACAATGAGGACATCTGAGAATCAAGGCCTGCTACTCAGTATTATTCTTGCCCAGCTCAGCCAGCTGTTTATAACCAAGAACTAGTGATGCTTCAAGACACTAGTTAGGAAATCACCTAACATCTCCAAGAGGATTAATCTTAAGTTGCCATCACTTATTCATAAATATAATTATCATATGAAAATACATTATCCCCAAATCTTTTAGCAGTTATTCTGTGAGCTTTTTGAGATCAAAAAGTATACTGTTTTATCTTATCTCTGCTTTAAAATTTTTATATTCTCATCACCTAACATATCATTTTTCATTTAATAGGCATTAACGAATATTAGGTAAGTACATGGATAATGCAAAAAATCAATCAACTAGAAAGAGCCTAGATTTTTTAGAACTCAGATGCTTTGGACCTCTGATTATGTGATACATACTTCTCTATTTCTGTTCTATTTGTTAATGAATTTTTCTATCTGCAAGTCCCTAATACAGTTTGGTCCACTCTGTCTTCAGTGTAAATATCCAAATTAAATCTCAAGGGAATATCATGAAAATTAGCATATGTACTGAGAAGCATGTCCTGTAAATTATTTTTGTATTTTCAGTTGAAGGTAGACAACTGTAAATAGCTGTTGGAAAGGATTTTGATAAGCTCTGGGGCAAATACTGTGTGGAGATGTCACTGTAGACATTTTCATATATATTATTTAATCACTTGTAACTCTGCATGTAATGTCAATTTTATTCTATCTCCTGACGTCTTACTCCAGAATGAGGGGCCATTTCCAAGGTCATTCAGAGAATGGTGGAGCTGGAGTTTGAATCCATGCGTTTCATTCTTTGCAACCACATATCAATATAAAAATGAAATATTCTTTTTAAAATAACTCAAGATTCTGGAGGATCAATCACGAATGCACCATATTTACCCAGACACTCCATCAAAGAATGCCATTTATCAGGAAACTACTTCACAAGAACTTTAACAATTTAGCTTCTTGAGTGATTGATTTCAGAGTTGACTCTCATTAGATTCTTGCAGTCTATGTTTAGCAAAATGGATTATGTAATCCAATTTTTGAACTGAATTTTTATTATCAGATATATTTTCTAGTCAACTAGTCATGATTGAACTTTTTGATGGCTCCAACTTCAAAACTACATCTTACATAATTTTAAAATCTGGCACTAAAAATATGTTGAGAAACATAAATTAGCATTTCTGGGGGATGAATGATGTGTATTATTCAAGTTTCTCTGGGAAAGTGGTAAAGGGTAAGGACAAATGTAGTGTAATCACTTTTACACTTAGCAATGTATGATTGTAAATGATTCATTTCTTTAAGCCTTGGTTTTCTCATCTGTAAATCGGGGATAATAAAAACATGCATCTTTTCAAAACACTTTTAAATTTCCTTGAGGGTGCAGAGGAAATGACTGTTAAAGGGATTTATAAAACTCTAAAGTAAAGATAAGCTCTAGAAAGAATTTATGATGCAAAGTAAAACAGTCACCAGGACTTACTAAAGAATTGATACATACCTGTCAGTCATTTTAAAAGAGTTGATCAAGTTATTACCTCTGGTGGATCATTTGTTGAGAATCTATTGTTTTCAATCCTCCTGTCCACTGATTTGCATTCTCAACCTTGGAAAGTGAAAGAAGTTTTCTTGAAAAACATTATAGTTATTAACATCATCATAATTACCTTATAGTCATTAAGATGATCATAATTATATTCTCATTCTGTCTTCTGCTTAAGGCACAACCTACATGGGAGAGGGTCCCATGATGCCTTTGCAACAGTCAGACATGTACCATCCTCGCCTGGCACATTTCCAGCCAGGGTAATTGCATTCTGCTCACCAAAAACTCCCTGTAGTTTTCCCCAGAGAAGGGTTCCCTCATTTCCTGCTCAAAACCAGCTGTGCTGTGGGGCTGGCAAACAGCTGCCTTGTGGCTACCCAGAGGTGGGACCGGAACAAGGCTTGGATATTTCTGTGGCCAAGGCTCCTGATAAAACCAGCAAAGTATCCAGGCATTTTCTTTTGCTATTAAAAAAAAAGTTTTTAAAAAAAGGCTTCTCAATAATACTTATCAATAGACGTTACAATTTAGGGGTGAGGAGAGTGGGAAATATGGCTTTATTTTGAAGTTAAAAAAAAAGGCTCATCATTCTTTAAGATTGTGTACCTCCAGCTGCCACATCTCCAATCAGGGACCTAATAGTCTATTTTATTTTAATTGTTCATAGTTAAAGATGACCTCTTGTACCTCCTAATTAATTACTGAGTTTCTCATAAGATTCTCCAGTTAGAGCTAAAGTTGATAGAAAACCTGGAGTTCTTTCTGAACTGTGATCTTGCAGATGTATTTTTAAACGAGAACATGATTCTGTTTACATGATGTTTAGTGAAAGGGACGATGTAGAAGTCTGTGGCTTTATGCGGGCCTCCCATAAAACCCCATGCAGAAGATGAAACATGACACCCACTTTGTAATCCATCCAGGACTCCTACCCCCAGTCCATACGTTTCATATGTATGTAATCAACTTTTATTGGCTCTTGAATTACATTCTGTGAGCACAGAACTCCCCCTTGCCAGTTTGAGCACAAGAATGGAGCTTGGAAGTGTCATTAATAAACGGCCGTGTGGTTTGAGCACAGCGAAACGTTTATAAAAACTCTTTCTTGCACCAATGTTTATTTTGGTGGGAATGAAGCTTTAGAGAAAATATTTCACACATAAAAAAATAGGCCATCAGAATTGGAACCTTGATAATCTGAAGTGAGCAAACTTCCTTTCATTCATTCATTCATTCTCTGCTGAGTGCTTCCTATGAAAAAGGTTTAACTTAAACATACATGTCCTTGATCTGGCCATAAGGAATTCACAGAGCTGAACCAGCCCTAGCAGTCAAGATTGTGGCGAGCTGTCATTTGAGAGCAAAGCACATAGTTACAGAAAGACATTTCTAAAATAAGCTAATCATGACTGCATTGCGGTCCAGAACCAGAAATCGCCATTCACCTTGGCACATTAAGCAACTAGATCAGGTTGGAAGAAATACTTCATGCCTGGACTCACAATAACCCAGCTCCAAAAGACAGATATATTACTATCAAAATTGTTAATTGACTCACTTTAGATAAGAAATTGACCTGCCAGTGACAAAATGCTCAAGCTGACCAAAATATTCCCTCACTGAATGGGTTGCCATTTCCTCCTCCAGGAGATCTTTCCAACCCAGGGATCAAATCCAGGTCTCCTGCACTGCAGGCAGATTCTTTACCATCTGAGCCACCACGGAAGCCCACCAAGAAAATTACTTTACTCCGAGTAAAAGAACGGCCACTTGGTCCAGACAGGGTGGCTCTGACATCCGGCTGGGACAGCCTGATACCTCTTTTCTGGGAAATACCATGGACAGAGGAGCCTGGCAGGCTACAGTCTATAGAACTGCAAAAGTGTCTTAAATGACTTAGCGACTAAACAACAGCAAACATAACAAAGCCAACAAGCACCCGCTTCCTAAAGGATAAGTTTATTCCAACCATGACTCCTAGATACTATTGCTAAGCTTTGATCTGGGTTGAGTTGTATCCAAGCTCCAGTGAAAATTTATGGTTTGCTGGGTTTGTGCCCACAGATGGTTTAACCCACCCATTGTGTTGTGGATGTGATGATTTTCATCCTTAGAGGCAAACACTGATTCTGGGGTTAGGGAGCACTTGGAATCTCCAAGAGGACCCCAATTTATGTGCAGCCCAAATCATAACTCACAAGCACACATCCTCATTTTCTTCATTATGTCCCATTGGGTCTGGTTCTTCATTCTTGGTCCTGCACAGGGAATTTCTTGGTTATTCACAGCTTACAGCCCAGTATTTGCCTTGCCCCAAATGTTTCTTGGACTGGCTTTTGATGACAATGACTGCTGTACTTGTGAATCAGGTCCTGGCTACTTTGGGACTGATTTCATTCATCAGTACAGCAAGTTGATTCAGTTACACTTGAGCCTACTTATTCGAAAAGAACTTGATGCTTTTCGAAGGAGAAGAAGGTAGCAGAAGATGAAATGGCTAGATAGCATCACTGACTCAATGGACATGAATTTGAGCAGATTCTGGGAGATAGTGAAGGGCAGTGGACCCCGGTATGCTGCTGTCCGTGGCTATAAAGAGTCAGACATGAATTCGTGACTGAACAACAACATATATGTTTGTGTATATATATATGTATACATATATACGTATACATATACATATATATGCATATACATAATGTATATACATATATATATTCATATTCTTTTTGCTTATGGCTTATTATAGGATATTGAATCTAATTCCCTGTGCTACATAGTAGGACTTTGTTATTTGTTTATCCATTCTCTATATAATTGCTTGCCTCTGCTCACCCCAAATTGCCATCCCTATATCTATTTCTGTTTCATAGATATGTTGATTTGTACCACATTTTGGAATTTACATGTAAATGATTTCATATATTTGTCTTTCTCCCTCTAACTTACTTCACTTTGTGTGATAATCTCTAGGTTCATCCATGTTGCTGCAAATGACATCATTGCATCTTTTTGATGGCAGAGTAATATTCTATTGGATGTATGCACTTGTTTCCATGTCTTTGCTATTGTAAAGAATGCTGTCCTGAACATAAGGGAACATGGGTCTTGTTGAATTGGAGATTTTCAATATCTCTTCTGCATTGAGGTAAGCTAGAGTGAATCCCATGCCTTTAAGAAGGATCAGAAGAAGCAAAATCTTTTTAGTCAGGGGGATTAATGACAAACCATGGAAGAAATCTGGCCATTATGACTAATGTCAATAAAATATGCTTCTTTCTGAGGATTATTTATCCTTTCAAACTGGAGACAAAAGGGACAATAAATAGATCCAAGGGGCATGAGAAGCTGTGGGAATTGTATGGAACATGCTGGAGAAAGAATGTGGGTTTGGGGTCCTACCTGCTGCTGCTAAAATCCTCTAAATCTGACCATATTCTAACTGGGATTAAAATGTGTTAAAGTAAGTTCTTTCCATCAACACCCCTCCTTCCTCCTCTTCTATTTTTTTAAAATTCTTTTTTCCTTCCTTTTTAAATTCTTCCTCATATTTGCCAGTGTTTTGCTGTTAACAGAGCAATTTTATTTACATGTGTTTTCATTCACTTCTCACTCTATGAAGTAAATTGGACAGGTGTAATGCCCCTAATTTATACTCTTAAGTCAAAATTCAGACTAGCCTAGTAACTTGATTAAGGTCGCACAGCTAGTAAATGAAGAGCTGGAGCCTGAATCTTGTCTTTTAACCGTAAGATCAATGGTCTTTCAACAGAAGCCCTTTTATTACCACAAACTCAGCTGCTAACAAATGTTCCAAATTGTAAGCATTCTTGCAACTGACAGTTTTAGGACAAATCTCCAAAACATTTTTTTTTTTTAAGTAATATTTTTTATGTGCCTGATGGCCATCTGTACGGGTTCTTTGGAGAAATGTTCAAGATAGCTAATTGTTAGAGAAATGCAAATCACAACTATAAAGAGGTATCACCTCATATTAGTCACAATAGCCTTCATCAAAAACTCTACAAATAAGAAATTCTGGAGAGGATGTGAGGAAAAGGAACCCGCCTAAATGGTTGGCAGTAATGTAAACTGATGCAGCCACTATGGAAAACAGTGTGGAGGTTCCTTAAAGTGCTGAAAATAGAGACACACCATAGGATCTAGCAATCACACTCCTGCGCATGTATATGGAAAAGATGACAACTCTTATTCAAAAAGACAACTGTATGTTCATAGCAGCACTGTTTATAACAGCCAAGACATGGAAGCAACCTAAATGTCCATCAACAGATGAAAAGATAAAGATGTGGCATATATATAAAATGGAATAGGACTCAGCTGTAAAAAAGAATGAAATAATGTCACTTGCAGCAACATGGATGGACCTAGAGAGTATCATCAGCTCAGTTCAGTCGCTCAGTCGTGTCCGACTCTTTGCGACTCCGTGAATCACAGCACGCATACTAAGTGAAATAAGTCAGAAGAGAAAGACAAATGTCATATGATATCACTTCTATGTGGAATCTAAAAAAAAAAAAATAACACAAATGAACTTATTTGCAAGACATAATAAGCTCACAGACATAGAATACAAATCTATGGCTATCAGGAAAGATCCCCTGGAGGAGTGCGTGGCAACCCGCTCCAGTATTCTTGCCTGGAGCATCCTGTGGATGGAGGAACCTGGTGGGCTACAGTCCATAGAACTGCAATGAATCAGAGATGACTAAATCAACTGAGCTCACACACAGCAAAGGGGAACAGGGGAGGGAGGTATAAATTAGAATTTTGGAATTAACAGATACACACAACTGTATATAAAACAAATAAGGATCTGTTGTATAGCACAGGGAATTGTATTCAATATCTTATAATAATCGATAATGGGAAAGAATCTTAAAAAGAATATATATATCTGAATCATTTTCTGTATGTCTAAAACTAACACAATG
>SJYV01045685.1:0-13042 GCA_006410875.1 Neotragus pygmaeus | reverse complement strand
CACCTTCATCAATAGGCTTCGCAGTTCCTCTTCACTTTCTGCCATACAGTTTAAGAGGACATAAAACCAGGTATACCTCTGTGTGTGTGTGCACATATATATGTGTATGTATATATATATATATACATATACTCTCCGTATGTGCTTGCTGCAAGAATGAATGAATGGAAATGTGCATGTATGTGTATGTGTATTCTCAAATTGTCCAAAGAGAACTCCTTATTGAATTCAGAGATAAATATAGCATTTGAAGGGCAACTTATGGTTATAACAAAACTTGAAAAGAACTAATACATAATAAGGGGAAAATGTCACAGTTTACAAATTGTGAAATTTGTATGACACTTCACAGTTTACAAGACATGTTCCCAGATACTATCTTATATATGGTTTGTATCTGGGAACCATCAGGGAGAGGAGGGCTCGATGCTTACAGCCTAGCTATAAAAATGAGCAGATGAACTGTGGCTCACATCAAGCCCATTAGGTGGTTTATCCCCATTCTGACACAGGCTCAGAGAAGGGACTCGNCAGATACTATCTTATATATGGTTTGTATCTGGGAACCATCAGGGAGAGGAGGGCTCGATGCTTACAGCCTAGCTATAAAAATGAGCAGATGAACTGTGGCTCACATCAAGCCCATTAGGTGGTTTATCCCCATTCTGACACAGGCTCAGAGAAGGGACTCGCAGGCAGTGCAGAGAGATTTAGGACTCCGATAAAGACAGATCTTCTTAAAATGTTTGTCCAAGGCTGGTTCCTGGCATATGTAAAACACTCTATCATTCAAGGAGTATTCACATTAATGATCTCACTAGAGGCTCACAGGCTAACATATTTCCATTTAACACATGTATAAATTAAAACAAAATTATGAATGATGTGCCAAGTTCACATGGCTATTTGGTGAAAGAGGTGGAGCTAAAACTCTGGACTTGACCCCAAGCCCAGTTTCACTTCAACAGTCTAGCCCAAAGTGTAGCCAAGGAACATAGTGCCGTGAGATGCCAATAGCTATTATGCAAAACAAACCAAGTTATGGAAAATAACTAAAAGCTGCATGATGAAATATATTTGGAAAGTTTGAGATTAAAGTCCAGCATTTTGTAAGACTTCTCAGAGATTTGCACATACTACCATCTGTTTCCAAGTTACAAGGGAGAATCTAGTATACAGTGTTTTCCCAAATCATAAGACCATGCAAGCCATTCTTTACTAATGTCCCTCACGACTAGGATGCATTTTGAGAAACATTGTCCTCATCAGTTGTCAGTTACATCCCAGTGTGAATGACATCATAGCCCTGTGAACTGTTCATTTTATTTTAGGTGTTTTTTTTTTATTTTGTTTTTTTGACCATGCCATCATACATGCAGAACCCTAGTTCCCCAACCAGGGATGGAATCTGTGCCCCATGCAGTGGAAGCATGGAGTCTCAACAACTGAACCATCAGGGAAGTCCCTGAACTGTTCATTCTTAAGTTTGTGTGTTACTGGGTATAGGTGCACAGAATTAGAGTGGAAGTTCATTGGAAATATGGCAAGTTTTCTGTGTTCATTGTCACTAGCACTCTATAGGGAAGGATCATCCTTCCCCACCCTATTAACATCCTGCTTGGTCATATTAAGTTAATTTGGCCAATGCACATAGAGTGAATCTGCCTCATTTGACTTCCATGCAGAGGTTCTAGAGCTGGCAGGTGATTGGCTATACACTTTTGCCTCTGCCATGATGACCAGCCATGATTCAGATAGCAGTAGTTCCATCACCCTGGGGCTTGCAATGAGGACAATATGCAGTGGAGGTGTTGACCAACCCAACTGTTCCCACTAGCTAGAAATAATCCTTTGCTCTTGTACATGACTGAGATTTGGGGGCATTTATTACTGCAGCGTAACCTACCCCATCCTGACCATTATAAGTTTCAAAAATGCTCTTGATCCAGGTCTATGGTTCCTTTTCTTTGTACAGTTGACCCTTGAACAGCATGGATTTGAACCCCACAGGTCCACTTACACACAGAGTTTTTTCAGTAGTAAATACTACAGTCCTGCACCATCTGTGTGTGGTTGGTTGACTCTGTGGACATAGAATGGTAAATACAGAGGAATTGTTCATATAGAGGGCAGACTTTAAGTTGTGTGGATTTTCAACTGCACAGAGGGTTGGTGCCTTTAACCCCTGCTTTGTTCAAGGATCAATTGTGTTTCGTGAATTTTATAGCAAGGGACTTCTAAATTAATGAATATTAAAGTTTTTTCATCTTTTAGCATGGTATTTTGGGCTCTAAGGAAAAGAAATCCTGACTCACAGGCTTGAACAAGAAAATATTTCATCTGACAAACACTGTGCCCAGAGGTTGGGCAGTTCATAGATAATCAACTGTTTGATGAGGTTAAAGACTCACACTTTCTCTGAGCCTCCTTTCCACCATCCTCACACTAGTTTCATCCTTAAGCTGAGGTTTTCTCATGGTCACTAAGTGGCTTCTGGATGAAATCACATCTATTATCTCCTTTGGTTGCATCAGATGAGAAATAGAGATACAAACACTTCACTTGCACAAGCTTATAAGTCCGTCTTCAAGTTACCAAAAACATGTGCCAAAGGTTTGCTGAACTGAGTCAGCTCAGGGCTTCAGATGGGGATATCAAAACAAAATCAAGGAGTGTTAAGAAGGAGGAAAGGAGAAAGAGGCAAAAAACTAATATTTTGCAAGTCTGCAAGCACAACAGGAGAAAATCTAGCACCTCGTGCGTTTCCACAGACCTGCAAACTGTTTAATGTTCAGATTTGCAAACCTGATAGTTGGGCATAAGTAAGATCTCCTAACACTTAGCTCTACCATCTGTTGCTGACATAACAATTTTACATAATATGAAAAATGCCAGATGGAAGCTACGCATTAACTGTGTCCAAGATGTTTTTTGTTCACAACATGCACGGAATAGAAGGAATTAGCTTTGTTCCATACACTCTTGAGCTCATAATTCTCCAGTTACATTTCTGGCCATTAATGGAGAGGGGCAACTCCAAAACTTCTTAATCATTTAGTTACCATGATATTTGGAGGGCACATGAAGTGGTAGCCCTGGAATTTCTATGCGGGACAGACTTAGAAGCTACCATTTGTAGAGCTGAGGCCTAGAAAGGGGAAGGTGCATATCTAAAATTATGTTTGCACAGCAAAGACACGATTTTTAGCTTAGAATTTACATCATTGTAAATAAGACTAGTTAAGTTTTCTAAAGATGTTTTTATTTTTACTGTACATAAGATTGAGAAACTATTAGTTGTCCAGGTTGTAAAAAAAGTCAAGTAATCACTGTTGTTTGGGAGCAAAGGTGATGGCAAATGATGTTTTAGGGGAAATAAGATTCCTACCATAAACCTTCTACAAGCAGGAAGAAAATTTTAAAGTACAGGCAACAATTTCCCCATTTTTGTTATAAAATGCTTCAAGTATATATTAATTTAGAGGGTATATAACTGACACCCACCCACACCCTCAACAGTTGGANTAGGGGAAATAAGATTCCTACCATAAACCTTCTACAAGCAGGAAGAAAATTTTAAAGTACAGGCAACAATTTCCCCATTTTTGTTATAAAATGCTTCAAGTATATATTAATTTAGAGGGTATATAACTGACACCCACCCACACCCTCAACAGTTGGATCCAGCAAATACTAACATTTTGATGTTCTCTGTATCCACCTTTTGATGTATTCCCTTTCTCCCTATAACTATTATCCCATCTGGTATCAATCTTTTGCATATTTTATCCTGTTACCATATATGCATGTATCCATAATAAGATCATAGTTTTGAAAATGGCATCATATGGGATACTTTTCAACAGCTTGTCTGTTCTTTCATTGTTTTGACGAGTCTTACCCTATGCTGGACTGGCAGAAACACAAGCTGGAGTCAAGATTGCCGGGAGAAATATCAGTAACCTCAGATATGCAGATGACACCACTCTTATGGCAGAAAGTGAAGAGGAACTAAAAAGCCTCTTGATGAAAGTGAAAGAGGAGAGTGAAAAAGTTGGCTTAAAGCTCAATATTCAGAAAACGAAGATCATGGCATCCAGTCCTGTCACTCCNAGGGTCATCATCAGAGGTCTTCCTTTATTCTCTTCCAGGCGTTTTTGTGGTTTCTTTTGTACATTTGGATAGTCTGGAATTTGTCTTTGCAAGGTGTAAGATGGTGACGTAATTTTCTTTCCAGAAGGATAATGAATTTTCCCAGATTCGTTTTGTCACTAGTTCATGCATTCCACCCTGATTTGTAGGGTCCTCCCTGTCCAGCATCAAGTCCCTATAAGTGCCTGGCACCTATTTTGTCCAACTGAAATAGCATTGCTGTCTACATTGCTATTAGTAAGTAATTAATAAGTACACATATAAGTCTAAGTATCTGGGAGAGCAAGCCCTCTGGCTGTGTCTTGGCTATTGTGGTGGTTAATTTTATGTGTCAACTTGACTGGGCCATGGGGTGGCCAGATTAAACATTGTTCCTGGGTGTGTCTGTGAGTGTATATTAGGGAACTCAGTAGATTACCACCCCCAGTGGGGGTGGGCATCATCTTGTCCCTTGAGGGCCTAAAGAGAACAAAAAAGCAAATGAAGGGAGGATTTGTTCCCTATCTGCCTGTGTGTTTTAGTTTGGACCTAGTTCTTGGGACTGATCCTAACACCAGCTCTTCTCAGCCTCAAGCTTACAGACAGCAGATCGTGCAACTTCTCAGCTTCCATAATTTCTTGAGTCAGTTCCCAATTCCACATAATACATCTTTTTTTGTATCCCATTGCTTTTGTTTCTCTGGAGAGTCCTGACTATTGTGGGCTCTTTTCTCTCCTACACAAGTGTTGAGGTCAGCTTGTCATCTTTCCTCGGAAACTCAGTTGGGATTTTAATCTTAGTTCCATGGCATTTATAGATTAATATGGGAACAAGTATCATCCTCCTGATCTTGTCTTGTCTTCCATGAACCTGTTATATCTCTGCATATATTATCATCTTTTATATTCCTTGGTGCTGTTTTTTTGTAATTTTCTCCATAAAGGTTTTGCACATCTTGTATAAATTTATTCTTAGGTATTATAGCTATGAAACATACTTCTTGTAGCTATGAAAAATGAGAACGTTATTTGAAAACATTTTCTTATTGGTTATCACTATGTGTAAGAACGCAAAAAATGTTAATATGTTGGTTTTGTATCCAGCATTGCCAAACTTTGTTATCAGTCTAAAAGTTTGTTTTAAAATCTCTTGANATAGCTATGAAACATACTTCTTGTAGCTATGAAAAATGAGAACGTTATTTGAAAACATTTTCTTATTGGTTATCACTATGTGTAAGAACGCAAAAAATGTTAATATGTTGGTTTTGTATCCAGCATTGCCAAACTTTGTTATCAGTCTAAAAGTTTGTTTTAAAATCTCTTGAATTTTCTATGGAGATAATCATATTGTTTACTAATAAGGATTGTTTTATCACCTTTTAAAATATTCTTAGACCTCTTATTTCTTTGCTTATCTGGAATCTCCAATGAAGAATTGACCAATGAGTTTATTCTTTCAATCCTGTTGTAAATGGGAATGATTCCACACTTTCTGATGCAGTATGTTACCTGCTAAAAAGGTTGATAACATATATAACTTATCAGATAAAGGAAATTCTCTTCTATTACTGGTTTGTTAGAAGCTTTTATCACAATTACTTTTGTTGAATTCTTTTATTAATTGCAAAGAATATAGTTTCCATGCTCTAATCTTAAAACATGATATGAAACATTAATTGAATTCTAAAAGTTAAAATATTCATTCAATGCTGGGAGAAACCCTACTTTGAAATTATAGATATATATCTTACTATAAATCTATAATCTTTTTGACAAAAATGAATTATATCTTTAATAGTCAATATAATTTAATTTATTTTCTTAAGGAAATAATCCTATTTCTTTATTCTGTAATAGTCTTATTCCTTTTAACTTTTCTCTCTGACTTTTACTTAAAAGGTCCTTCCCCGATTCAGTCAATCATCAATATTTCCCACTGTTTTTTGCAATTCATAAAAACATTTGCATTTTGTTCTTTGTAGGATATGAAACCTAGATATAACCCTTTTCCTCCAGTCAATTATTTTTAACTCTTTGATGAATTATCTCTTGACCACTGGGTTATAATGCTTCTTTTATTATATATTATCTTATCTTGTATACTAGGATTCTTTATAATTGCTTTGCTTCTATAGATGAATATATCCATTTTCATGCTAGTGTCATGATGTTCCTGTCTCTCTATATATTTTTTAATATGTGTGGCTATGTGTACATATACATAAAAAGTAGAACAATAAAATAATGCATCTTCTTCTAAAAGTACTGTTGGACCAGGATCCACTGACATAATTTTTTTAAATTTATATTGTGCTTTAATATCTAGCAGTGCAGCTCAAGTAATTACTCTTGGAGTTGTGCTAAATCAATATGCTTTCTTGGAAAAAACATTCTTCTCACCCTGTTATGTGGGATCTATAGTCATTTATTTTTATGATTTTATATATATGTTTTCTTTGAACTCTCAGTAAATTTTGTTACATTCCTCATATACTCAATTTTTAATCTATTTTTCATATATTCATTTTTAACATTAAGCTTATATCTGGATGTTTTGAAATGGAGCAAAACCTTATGTATTTTCCTGTTAGCTACTTTGGGGAGGATAGGAAAGCCTGCTACTTTAGTACATTTATCTTTAACCAGCCATTTTGCTAAACATTATAAAGATAATCACTTTTTAATTATCTTGGGATTTCTTGATAGACAATTACATCATCTCCAAATAATGCTTTTTGTTTTCTTTTTGTCAGTAGTAATGTTCCTATAGCTGTACTAGAATTGTTTTAACTAATATAACGGTGGAGAGATCCTTGTTCTGTTTCTGATTTTGATGGGATCCTGCCACTTAGTTTAGTTATTTGTCCAGTAATGCTGGTGCTTATTAAATTATATCATTCATGGTTTGGGTGGATTCTCTCGGCAGCTGTTAAGTTCCTGTGAATTAGGCCAACCTCTTCCAATACAGCTAACTGTCTGGGTCTGGTTTCAGCATCCCCTGCCATTGAGCGAGGAACTTGGTCAGGGCCAAAAAGAAAGCTGTCTTATGTAGATTCTGTGAACGACCATAACAGACTGGGGCTGCTTCTCTCTGGATATGGCCAGGTGTCTAGAAACTTCTGCGCCCCCCCCCCACAAACCACAAAAGAACCTTGACTAAACAAAGAACAGAAAGTGGGTCTTCTAAAAAATTCTGTGCAAAGATACTAATAGCACCTATTACCCTCTGCAGTATACTTTTCTTCTACTCCTATTACAGTTCAGTTCCTCACTCAGGTCAGAGTTAGTCACTGAAAAATGCCCAGTCTACTTCTAGGCCTACACAAGCCACCCAAGTTGGGAATCCAAAGGACTCATAGCAGTGCCAAGGGCAAGGGTGTGAGTGGAACATTCACAAGTTGGGTGGCTTTATTTCCCTCCCAAATCTCCACCAGATTCCCTCCACCTTTTTTTTATGTGCACCAATAATATTTTGTCAAGATAATATCAATTTATTTGGCAACATATCTCTGAGGCCCTGCAAAGCCACCAAATAGGTCACTCCACTGTTCTTAAGTTCCTTCTGGAGCTGCCATGGGAAGAACTGAAAATTTGGAGAGGACCACCTTGAGTCATTGCCATCATGAGAAATTTTCCAGAAAGCCTTTTGAGACGTCAAAATACCTACAACTTGCCCTCTTTTCTGCAAGGATCCTTAGCCATCCTTGAGCCTGCATTAATAAACTTGTATAACCTTTTTGGCGTCAACCCACTGGGGCCTGGGAGGGCATGTGCCATGAGCTAATTGCATGTGAGACAATGAGTGGGCTTTGCAGAGACTCAATGCAAAGTCTCCAAGCCAACACATGCTCCATGAACCAAGAGGAGGGGGAAAGGGACATGCACAGGTGTTTATCCTCCCCTGGATCCTCATAATCCTAGCTCTAAACTGGACAACATGTTTTTGCTGGCTCTGAAATCTGAGGGAAGAACTTCCTTGTTCGGTTAGTGTTTCTAAGACACTGAGAGCTCATGACGGCCAAGGACGGGGAGAGCAACCAACTCATCTCATGGGTAATGGCTACTTGCAAGGCTTTCTTTGGTGATAGCAGGGAAGCAGCACCTCAGGTAACATGGAGTACTCTCCATGGAGTGTTGGGTCTCTAGAAAGCATTATACTTCAAGTAAAATGGTTATGAGCAAGTGGACCTCAGAATGACTTAAACAACATTTTAATCTACTTGAACCTGGTTCTGATGAAAACAGGGAAGTATGAGTCTAACCCAGTCCTCCACTGGGGCCAACTCAGATATGCCCTGGAAGATTTGAAAAGAAGCACAGCTGTGGACCCTGGAGTGAATTTCTGATTTACTTGCAGGAAATAACCACATTCTTTTTCATCTCACTCGAGAGAGACATTGCTGTTAAAATCACAGCTTTAAATGTAGCCTGTAGAAGCAAGAAGTGTCAGTGGAATGCACTGATATTTCTCAGTTTAGAATAGAGTGAATAGTTAAATTTAGCCTTATCAAAAAAAAATGCTCCACTTATTCCTGTTCAAGGAATTTTAGTAACTCTAACATAGGATAAAGCAGTGGAGCCATTCACAGGAGACCCCCATGAACATGGTGAAATGGGGAGGATTAATATCTATGCACACGTGCAGCCCACTCAGGACCAGGGGAATCTTGATGCTTCAGGTTTGGTTACAGCAGGGGTCCCCAACCTTTTTGGTACCAGGGACTGGTTTCATGCAAGCCAACTTTTCCACTGGCTGGGGTTGGGGGGCATTGTTTCGTGATGATTCGAGCACATTAACCTTATGGTGCACTGTATTTCTATGAGTATTACATCAGCTCCACCTCAGATCATCAGATATTAGATCCCAGAGCTTGGGGACTCCTGTTGTGGCAGGACTGCCTAGTAGTTTTACAGCAGGTATTTTCAACTTTGGCTGCACATTGGACTCACCTGAGGAATTTTAAAATACTGACGATGAGGTCCCAACCCCTGACCCTCAAGATCCTAATTTAATTGACCTGGGTGTGGCCTGAGAGCCAGGAATTTCCCAAGTTCCCAAGGTGATAGTGATGCACGACTCCAGTTGAGAAGCCCTGTAGAGAAGTTGAAAAGCAGGGCTCACTACACTGTGTTTGCAAATAAAGTTTCTTTGGAATATAGCCACCCTTAATGTATATGTTGCCTGTGGCTGCTTTCCAGCTATGATGGCAGAGTTGAGTAGGTGCAATGGAGGCCTTAAAACCTGCAATGCCAAACATCTTTACTACTTGGCCCTTGAGGAGCTGCTTTGAAGAGAAACTTCAGGAAGATGTTCATTGTCACGTGAAAAGCCACTTGCAAGGGATGCTTGCTCAAGGTAATGGCTGAATTCCCTTAAGGGTTTCAAACAGAGACAAAAGTTTCCGAGTCCATAAATATTAAGATACCACGAAGGTAAAATCACCTTCACAGCTGTTCCTGCTTGCTCGGCCTAGAACAGCAACATGGGTGCCAGGAAGAAGGAAAGGCTAGGTGGTCTGATATTGGAGAAGCGGGAGCTGTTTTGGAGAAGACATAATCCTGAAAGGAAAAGGCTGTGAGGCGGAGACAAGCCAGGGAGCTTCAGGGAAGAGTTTCAAGAGTTTCTAGGGGGTTGGGGCTGAAGCTGTCACCCTGTGCCGGGTGACACCACAGAGGTGGATGTCTCCGGTGATCTGTAGACATTTGGCTGTGTGCTGGCAATCATATCGCCCTTAGCCTAAGAGACTTCTGTGAAGTTACATGTGGTTTCCATACTTTTTAAAATGTCAGTTTGGTTTTCTTGCAATGTGACTCTGTACTGATTGGTCTCAATGGAAGCCAGAAATATTTGGATTACAGGATGGATGTGTCTTTTTTTTTTTAAGGTAATAAATTTGTTTTTGGCTTTGCTGGGTCTTCATTACTGTGCACAGGCTTTCTCTAGTTGCAGCGAGTGGGGGCTACTCTCTAGCTGCCGTATGTGGCTTCCTATTGTGGTGGCTTCTCTTGTTGTGGAGCATGGGGTCTAGACACATGGGTTCAGTAACTGTGGCTCATGAGCTCAGTAGTTGTGGCACGTGGGCTTAGTTCCATCCATCTTCCACAGCCTAATTGCAGTTGGAATAGAACATCTAGAGAGTCACCAACAGGAAAGGAAAAAAAGGAGTAAGATGGCAGAGGTAAAAGCTTGCAGAAGAGCAATGTAACATTACTAGGTCAGTTTTCCCAACTCTGAGCTCTAAGTAACTCTGATATGACACGTGTAAAGGAGCATCTGCTCTGCTTCTAGTCACTGGAGTCCAAGACTGTTTTATCCATCCATCTCCACTTCACTGTGAGGAATGAAACACCAGCACTTTAAATGATTGTCCAATCCAATGTTACTGCCAAAGTCAACCTCTTTTAGATCTCAGATTTCCATCACTCAGAATCAAGAATTTTAAAATGTAGAGGAAAGGAATTGGAATGAATACAAATGCTTGTCCCTGGAGAAGGCTTTCTAAAATTACCAGCAAACACTCCACTCTTTCCCTGGTTTGTCAGTTCTTGCAATGAGAGAAAAGTGGCTTAGGAACCTGCATTCCTCAAGACCCTGAATGATCTGGCAAATATGGAGGTGATCTAGGATAATGTGAATGGTAGGACTATCAGTCTTAGAGCAAAGGGTCAAATCACATGTCAGAGTCAGGAGGCAAATCTCCAGTTCAGAGACATCATCATTGTCACTTTCCTACAGGTTGAACCCTGACAGCATTTAACTCAAAAGAGTATCGCAGTAAAGTATCCATAGGAAACATGCATGCCTAAGGGTATATTTCAAAAGTAGAATCCTTCAGTTCCAACTTTTCTGCCATTTCTGTCTGTGCTTATCTCTTTATACATGTTTATCATATTGTTTCATAAATATTGGAAGCCTTCATTATCCACAGATAATTTATATCTCAAAAACATCATTTAAAACAAATCTATCTAAAATAGGGACCAAATGTCATAGTAAGTACTAAAATGTCATAGTAAGTATTGAAAAAAAGATTAAACTAGAATTTCTTCTGAAAAAAATTTGTTTAAAAAATAAAATAGTTTTATATACTCTCATATACTAAAAATTCAATGTAATTGCCATATATTCTTAAAATCAACAACAGTGACAAGTGTGGATTTTTCTTTGACCATAATTGTTCTGGAAAAACTGTATGATAGTTTTATTTGGCCCTCTCTTCACAGTTGGCTTTCAGGCACAATCACAAAGAAGGTCTTTACAAAAATATTTCATCGATTTCCCCCAAAGACCTCTATAAAACTCTTGATATTCAAATCTTTTTTTTTCCAGACCCCATATTCTGACATTGTAAGGTAGGACAAAGGATTTTCCCTCTACCCTTCTAGGTTCTTGGCTGAGACCCCCTCCCCATCATAAAAGACAGGTTAATAAGAGAAAAACAAAGTCTCATAACATGCATATCTCCTATATACACAGGAGAGACCCAGGAAAACTTGAGTAAACATAGTCCGAGCCACCACCTGAAATAACTGTCTTCAGCTAAAGACAAAATAAAGATATTGAGGGGTTGGGGAATCAGTTGTGGGAGGCGACCAGGAAAAGCATGGTAAACAGTTATAAGGTTACTCTCTCCATTGGTAATTGTTTCTCTTCCTGATACTGAGAGGGAATGTTCAGTCGTGTCTAACTCTTTGCAATTCCATGGACTGTGGCCCGCCAGGCTCCTCTGTCCATGGGATTCTCCAGGCAAAAATACTGCAGCAGGTTGCCATTTCCTTCTGCAGGGGATTTTTCTGAGCCAAGCATCAAACTCACATCTTCTGCATTGACAGGCCCATTCTTTACCACTGAGCCACCAAGGAAGCCACAGAAAGGGAGACACCCTCACAAATGAAGATTTCCTTTATAAGTGTGAATTTCCCTTGCTGCTGCTAAGTCACTTCAGTTGTGTCCAACTCTGTGTTACCCCATAGACAGCAGCCCACTAGGCTCCTCTGTCCCTGGGATTCTCCAGGCAAGAATAGTGGAGGGGGTTGCCATTTCCTTCTCCAATGCATGAAAGTGAAAAGTGAAATTGAAGTCGCTCAGTCGTGCCCGACTCTTAGCGACCCTATGGACTGCAGCCTACCAGGCTCCTCCGTCCATGGGATTTTCCAGGTAAGAGTACTGGAGTGGGGTGCCATTGCCTTCTCCATACAAAAGAGTAAATTCTCCTCTTATTAGAGTTTTATTGTGTCTGTTTTTTCTCCAAAATAGCTCAAAATAATCTTTATGCCAAAGAGGCATATTTTGGGCTGCTGTGTTCTGTTAACCTTCACTTGGAGAGCAGGGTGAAACTGCTGCTTCGAAGTGAGAAATGGACACAAAACAGCCACTCTGAATAACTCTCATCCTGGACAGTATTCCATAACATCCTTGTTCACTTTCTCTTCTTCCAATGTTAACTCCAGCATTCTTATTTTGGCTTTGCCAGCAATTTGAGCCATTCTCCTGCATCATCAGCTTTGCAGACTCCTTCATGTTTAGCAAGCTATGTGATTTCAGTTAAAAACTACTTGTATTATTTTGTCATATTTTACAACGTGAAGTGAAGTCGCTCAGTCATGTCCAACTCCTTGCCGACCCCATGGACTGTAGACTACAAGGCTCCTCTGTCCGTGGAATTTTCCAGGCAAGAGTACTGGAGTGGGTTGCCATTCCTTCTCCAGGGGATCTTCCCCACCCAGGGATTGAACATGGGTCTGCCCCCATTGCAGGCAGATGCTTTACCGTCTGAGCCACCAGGGAAGCCTATACACCAGGCTCCTTCACTAGATTCAGTTCAGTTCAGTTCAGCCGTTCAGTCATGTCTGACTCTTTGCGACCCCATGAATCGCAGCACACCAGGCCTCCCTGTCCATCACCAAC
>SJYV01045677.1:0-10742 GCA_006410875.1 Neotragus pygmaeus | reverse complement strand
ACCAAATATTTCTGTGCAACTTTTTTTTTTTACAAATTAATTCTTTTAAAAAAAAAAAACAGCTATGATATTGAATCATATAGAAAAATAATATGAAATAATTTTTAAGGCTTTGGACATTGATTTAAATAATTAGTGGGTCCGTAAAGATTATACCATTGATTTCATTTCAGCTGCCTTGGACCTTTCCAGGATCTTGTGTTACAGTCTCCCATTTCAACCAAGCCTTTGCCTACAGACCATTTCACACATAAGTTTGCATCATCATCGTCATGTTAAAATCCCAGGCTGTACAATGTAATTTATGTGGATCCGTGTGGATTCAACCTCTCCTCCAAGCAGACAGTAAGTATAGAAATAGGTGGAAAGACTTCCTCTTTGAACTACGACACAGAGAGTAGAGACTTCTTTTTCTTCTCTTGGTCTGGCCACATCAATCCATACAGCACTCTGCAAAATAATCAGTACTCAACCAAAGCAAACCAAAGGCAGCAAACCAAAGGCATGTCCAGTGAGTTTAGTTTTTGAGTGTGAAGGCGTGAAGGAAGACTCAGNTTCTCTTGGTCTGGCCACATCAATCCATACAGCACTCTGCAAAATAATCAGTACTCAACCAAAGCAAACCAAAGGCAGCAAACCAAAGGCATGTCCAGTGAGTTTAGTTTTTGAGTGTGAAGGCGTGAAGGAAGACTCAGCACTCACTCAGGACTTCCCTGGTTGCCCAGTGGTTAGCACTTTGCCTCCCAACACAGGGCGTGCAGGCCCGCTCCCTGGGTGGGGAGCCAAGGTGTCATGTGCCTCTCAGCCAGAACACCGAAACATAAAACGGAGCAAGAGTGTGACAAATTCAGTGAAGACTTCAAAAAAAAAGAAACCACACATTAAATTCACATATTGGCAACGTATCCCTTGGCCACGCACCCAGAAGCAACCAAAAACCCAAGGAAATAAAACCAAGCCCCTTACAACCTGTAGTGCTTTAGTCCCAGAGGCAAAGGGAAAATCATTCCAGTTGTTTAAAGCTATTCTGTTTCAGTGTCATGCATCCCATTTGGAAGTTCTGGTGTGGTCATCGCTGTGCTGCTGACCAGAAGTACCGACCCAGGAGATGCTGGCGGCATGAGGGGGAAGGCGAGGCAGGGTGCAGTAGGGTGAGAGTCCTGCAGAATGGGAGCCTTGAGACGAGCAGTCACCTTTGGCCAAAAAAAAAAAAGCTGGAGGAGACTTTGCAAGAAGGGAGGCAGGGAGGAAAACGCCCAGGGTTCATTCTCCTTTCTCTCTTGGGTCTCTCGCTGCAGGTTCCCTTAAGTTGGATCCAGTGCAAAGCCAGAGCACCCAAAAGTGAGCTGATGTAACCTGTCCAAGTCCATCTCCCAGGGCAAGAAACTGAGGGAAGGGTGGAGAAGTGATCTGGGGGGGCCAACAAGACGCTCAGCCTTTATGTCCATTTTGCATTTTTGCACACTCTAAGCTACCTCTTGTCCTTGGGAAGCAGACACACTGTACATCCTAAATTCTCAACTGAAGGATACTAATAGGAACAACACACTAGCTGAACTTCGTCCTCTTTGTCACCTAGAATAACGGCAGACCTGAAGAGAAAGACCACGGAGAAAAATCTTTTCGTTGGTATGCTGATCAGTGGCTGCCCCAGTTGCTCAGATGGTAAAGGATCTGCCTGCAATGCCTGAGACCTGGGTTCAATTCCCTGGAAAAGGCGATGGCAACCCACTCCAGTACTCTTGCCTGGATCTCATGGACAGAGGAGCCTGCTGGCCTATAATCCATGGGGCTGCAAAAGTGTCAGACACGACTGAGAACACACACCTATCAATAGTGTTTCTTTAAGCCCTCAGACTGCTTAACCTAACAGCCCTTTCTGCTTAATATGAATCCCCTAAAGAATGTCAGACATCATGCAATTCTCTAGTCTAGCCCATGTTTTCTCATCTCTGGGCTTTCTGGGATGATAATTGAAAAAAATTATTAAACAGACTTTCAAGTGAACAGACTCTGCAGACCAGAAAGGGGAGCTCTCACTCCCTGTAATGATAACACAGCCCCAACAGGAAGAGGAAAGACCTTTCCTGGAAGGACTCAGCCAATGAAAACCCAAGAACTCTTTGTTTGCATAACCCTCCCGACTTCCTTTTCCCCTCTATAAAAGAGTTCTCCTCTTCATTTTTGCTAAGGCCTTGCACATGGCTTGCTGCTGCTGCTGCTGCTAAGACACTTCAGTCGTGTCTGACTCTTAGCGACCCCATGAACTGCCGCCTACCAGGCTCCTCCATCCATGGGATTTTCCAGGCAAGAATACTGGAGTTGGGTGCCACTGCCTTCTCCGGCACATGGCTTGGAATGGTTGCAAATTTCAGTTCTCTGCTAATCCCAAATAAACCCACATTAGCTGGAGAAATAACTGGCAGTGCATTTTTTTTTTCCCAGTCAGTTCAGTCGCTCAGTCGTGTCTGACTTTTTGCGACACCATGGACTGCAGCACGCCAGACTTCCCTGTCCATTACCATCTCCTGGAGCTTGCTCAAACTCATCCATTTAGTCAGTGATGCCATCCAACCATCCCATCCTCTGTCACCCCCTTCTCCTCCTGCCTTCAATCTTTCCCAGCATCAGGGTCTTTTCCAATGAGTCAGTTCTTTGCATCAGATGGCCAAAGTATTGGAGCTTCAGCTTCAGCATCAGTCCTTCCACTGAATATTCAGGACTGATTTCCTTTAGGATGGACTGGTGGTCTAGGTCAGCACAATTAACTAACACTGACTGTATCACCAGGCTGGTCGCTAACTCACAGAGTTCATATCTTTTCAATGCAATTGACACTCTCCACTATGTTCTTGTGTGTGCACTCTTGTGTGTGCACTGAGAAAGAAGACTCCCCTGTGCATGCTCCCTCAGCCTGTCAGGTAAATGCCCCATCAGACTATAAGAAAGAATAAAGACATACCTCTCCACTCCCCCACCCCCCCGCCAAAATCCCACAGCAGTGATTGCAAAGAGGAAAAATGGTACGAACATGCACAGATACATACAATTAGGAAAATCAGGATGCAAGAAAGGTAACGTTGGCATGGAAAAGAGAACTGACACAGCAGTCTAGAAAAAGCTCGAATCTAAGCATATAAGTCCAACTGATGTAAATCAATTTCCGGGCTAGATTCGTGGAAAGACAAAGGAATTAGAGGTGATGGGTGCCCCTGAAAACAAGGTGAGGCTGTTAAAAGGAGAGATGTTTGAAAGTCTGTTTAAAATGGCATTTAACCCTGATCGCCCCATTCCATGCAACAAAGCAAATATACCTTCCCAAAGGGAAGATAGTATTAATAACTGGAGAGCATAAGATCACCAACATTTGCAGAAAGTCTCCAACATAAAAAGCCGAGACAATATAAAAAAATAAAGAAAGAGGAAAAAGCTTGGGTGGGGGCATTTTAGACATGTAATTATTATACTCAATCAAGTTATTGAGTCTCTGAAAAAAAACTAGGTACTTTTTTTAAAATGAACATTTAGAAAATAAGAAAGCTCTTGGAAGTAAACAATAGAGAAAATAAAGTGAAAAAGTAACTGGCTAATTGGCAAAGGAATTGGAAGAAAAAGTTGAGAAAATACTCCTAATTAGCATGAAAGTCAGAAAAAGACAAGAAAACTCCACTATCAAGCCAGAAAGTTCAACAACTGAACTAAGGAACAACAAAGAAATAGAAGAGGTTATCAAAGAAACAGGGAGAGAACTTTCCTAGAATAAAGGATATGAAATCTGAAACTGAAGGGGCCACGCCCAGTTCATTGAGTAGGAGGCTCAGTTTACATTGTCGTGAAGATTCAGAACACCAGGGTTAATGTGAAGATTTTACTTGTTCAGGTCTCAAAAACAAGCAGAAAACCAAATCACACAAATAGGATCCTCCCGCCCCTGAAAGTGGGAAACAGCGGAAAAATGCCTTCAAAGCTCCGTGGCGTGAAGTCCCTGGCAGTCCGGTGGCTAGGACTCGGAGCTTTCACTGCTGGGGACCCAGGTTCCAGCCCTAGTCAGGGAATTAAGATCCCACAAGCCGTGCTGTGTAACCAAAAAGACTAGTCCGTGCAAATGATTCCTTCTCTAACATCTTAAACCCCACCAAACTGTCAGCCAAGGGTAAGGAGAGAATGAAGACATTTTCAGAAATGCAAGGTGTTAGAAGTTTACCTCCCATACCTGCCATTTCAGAAAGCTGCTAGGGAATGTGTCCACAGCGAAATGAAGGAGTAACAGAGAAAGAGGGAGATACGAAATCCAGGGGCTGAGGGACACGACACAGGTGGGGAGTACTGAGTAAAAGGAATTCCTAGAGTAACTGGCGACAGAAATACCAAGATAACAGCGTCAGCTGGCAGAGAGAGCCATGAGATTAGAGCAGAGATCCCCGGAGTGCTGTCTCTAAGAATAATACGACTGATTGAATAGCTAATATTTGTGATCCTGTTCAGGGGAGAATTAGCTGTAAAATAACTGGTACAAAAACCAAGGAATAAAAATAGGAGGTAACAATTCACATCAAGAGAAAGAAACAGTTCATGAAACAAAATATAGTCATAGAAAACAATGTGACTTCGCTGTGAATAATAGTTACGCTGTCATTTTACTGCATACTGATTTATCTAAAAATGGTAAGACAACCACTGAGGGGAGGTGGAAGGGGGGACAGAGGACAGAGAAGGTATCCATGCAAGACAGAATAGTCCTTGCCTACTGCGGCAGGAGTGCTAAGCGCAATGTTCAGAATTAGGTAAATAGACAAGATCAAAGAGCTCAAAAAGAAGTACTTAAGGTAACAGGTAGTAAGGAGGCAGGGAGAATTGGGGCTGGTACTGCTGTTTTTCATGAGAAAACTAGAAGTACTAGGATTTGGAAATTAAAAGCTTTTCATCAAAGCTTTGTCATGTGTGTGCATGCATGGGTGTGTGTGTGGCTTTGGAAGCAATGTGTGTGTGGTCTTGGAAGTAACCTTTAAGATGTATTGTCATTCAGTCACTCAGCCATGTCTGGCCAGGCCTCCCTGTCCTTCACCATCTCCAGGAGCTTGCTCAAACTCAAGTCCATTGAGTCAGTGATGCCCTACAACCATCTCATCCTCTGCTTTCCCCTTCTTCTCTATCCTCAATCTTTCCCAGCATCAGGGTCTTTTCAAATGAGTCAGTTCTTCACATCAGGTGGCCAAAGTATTAGAGTTTCAGCTTCAACATCAGTCCTTCCAATGAACATTCAGGACTGATCTCCTTTAGGATGGACTGGTTGGATCTCCTTGCAGTCCAAGGGACTCTCAAGAGTCTTCTCCAACACCACAGTTCAAAAGCATCAATTCTTTGGTGCTCAGCTTTCTTTAGGAAAAGGCAATGGCAACCCACTCCAGTACTCTTGCCTGGAAAATCCCATGGACGGAGGAGCCTGGTGGGCTGCAATCTATGGGCTCGCACAGAGTCGGATACGACTGAAGCGACCTAGCAGCAGCAGCAGCAGCAGCTTTCTTTATGGTCCAACTATCACATCCATACATGATTAATGGAAAAACCATAGCTTTGACTAGATGGACTTTGTTGGCAAAGTAATGGCTCTGCTTTTTAATACACTGTCTAAGTTTGTCATAGCTTTTCTTCCAAGGAGTATGTGTCTTTCCATTTCATGGCTGCAGTCACCATCTGCAATGATTTTAGAGCCCAAGAAAATAAAATCTGTCACTGTTTACATTTTTTCCCCATCTATTTGCCATGAAGTGATGGGACCAGATGCCATGATCTTAGTTTTCTGAACGTTGAGTTTCGAGTGGGCTTTTTCCCTCTCCTTTTCCATGCACATCAGGAGGCTCTTTCATATACATGTATTCATGCCACATCTTTTCATCAGTTCATCTCTTGACAGACACATAGGTTGTTTTCATACCTGGGATATTAATAATGCTTAAATTGTGTCTTTTGCATTTTAATATAATTAACATGGGGCAAGGACCTCTGCCAAGGCTACTGGGAGTGGAGGAATTTTAATTCAGACTTCACTGAAATCGTAACATACTTGTATATCTGGTTCACCTTATCTTTGTGGTTCAAAGAACATACATATTCTAGAGTCTCTCCTCCTGATTTTGTCTTTCTCCCCCAACTTGTGAGCTTGTATATTCCTTTGAATTCACACATTCTCTTTCTAGTCATCAGCCCTCTTACACTGTCCTTCCCGTTACTTCTCTTTCTGACCCAAACTACCAGTTCAACAAATGACATCTGCAGTAGGCTGAGACCTCAGGCTGGGAACCTGGAGCTGGAGTGCAGCAGCGCAGCACGTGGTCGCCTCTAACCAGCCCACAGCATAAGTCAAGGCCATAAACCCAGGAATGGGGGAGACAGGAAAGGGGATTTTTAAATATTGCTCACCAATTAGGCAACGTCACATTTCAAATATATTTGTTACTTTCTATGAATCCTTCAGCAAAATAAACAAAAAATATATATGCACCTGTGAAAGTATGTGAAAGTGTTAGTCATTTCAGTGATGTCTGACTCTTTGAGATCCCCTGGACTGTAGCCCGCCAGGCTCCTCGTCCATGGGATTCTCCAGGCAAGAATCCTGCAGTGGGTTGCCATGCCCTTCTTCAGGGGATCTTCCTGACCCAGGGATTGAACCCAGCTCTCCTGCACTGCAGGCAGATTCTTTACCATCTGAACCCACCAGGGAAGCCCCCACACACACGTATATACTTATATAATTACCTCCCAATGTATCTCTTTCCTAAATTTTTGTATATGATATTTTCCAATTTGATGGCTCACTGTACATCTGGTACATTCTATCTAGAATGACAATACTGCAGTGGCCAACATATTAGTCCACTTTCTACTTTAAGGCAGAGTTTAAGTATTTCCTATCTCATCTGTATAAAAACAATGCAATATTTATAAGTTTTAGAATCTTGCTCTCAGGGTCTTTGCTGCATATGGCTTCAGAGTCCCTGGGGAAGATCTAATTTCCCTGAGGTGGATTTCCACATAAACCCCAGGATCAGATAATCCCCGCCCAGATGCTACCAGGCTGCTACTCTGGGATTTGGCTTTAACCCTGGGGGCAGTGGCCAGATTCTAATGTTGGGAAATACATATTGGCAATCAAAATTTTCCTGGACTTTCAGTTCATGCTCATGCTTTTCTTTATTTTTGGTCCTAATCCATGTGGTTTATGTTTGTTTGCTGGGTTAAAGAGGGGGATACATACTGATGAGAAAGGAATGGGACAGAACATAGATCAAAACATTTAGGGAAATCAGGGAAAGATGGAGTCCAGAGAACATTCTCGCATCTTATATTTGTCTCTTCTTGTCCTTTTCCTCTATCTACTTTGTTGACCAAATAACTCTTGTCCAAATTTAGATCAAAAGCAAGTTTAACTAAAATAGAGATCAAGAAGAATAATGAAACGGCAATTTTTACCATCAAAAATTCTCTACATGTTCTATGTCTATGGATTCCTTTACTTATGTATTTTATTGCGTTTACTTACGTTTTGTTGAAGAATAGTTGACTTACAATATTATATTAGTTTCAAGTGCAGAACAGAGTGACTTATATTCTTGTATATTACACATCATATAAACTTATTATAAATCTAGACTATATTTTCTGTGCTATTCATCGCATCCCTGTGACATTTATTTTATAACCGGTAGTTGATACATCTTAATCCCCTTCAGCTGTTCTGTCCCCCTCTGCCCACACCCCTCTGGCACCCACTAGTCTGTTCTCTGTATATGTGAGTCTGTTTTGTGATATTTGCTTGTTTGTTTTTGTACATTCCACATATAAATGAAAGTACACAGTATTTGCTTTTCTCTGACTTATTTCACTTAGGATAATACCGTTCAGGCCCACCCAGGTTGTCTCAAATGGCAAGATTCCATTCTTTTTGTGGCTGAGTAATATTCCTTTGTGTGTGCGTATCCATTACCCATTCATCTTCTGGCATGCACGAAGGTGGCATCCATAGCTTGGCTCTTGTTACAAGATGCTATGAACACTGGAGTAAACATATCTTTATGAATTATTCTTTACGTTTTCTTCAGATAAATACTCAGGAGCAGACTTGATGGGCTGTATAGCACTTCTATCTTTTGAGGAAGCTCCATGCTGGTTTTCACCTTCGCTGTACCAATTTACAATCTTACCAACAGCGAACAAGTGTTCCCATTTCTCCTCATCCTTGCCAACCCTTACTATTTCTTATCTTGCTGATGATATCCACTCTAACAGATACGCAGTGATATCTCACTGTAGTTTTGATTTGCATTTCCCTGATAATTAGTGCTATTGAGCATCTTTTCTCGTCCCTGTTGGCCATTTGCTTGACTTCTTTGTAAAAATGTCTATTCAGGTCCTCTACCTATTTTTTAAGTCAGATTTTTTTTTCTATTACGTTGTATGAGTACATTATATAGTTTGGATATTAACACTTTCAGATGTTATCTTTGACGAATATCTGCTCCCATTAAGTAGGCTGCGTTTTGTTTCATTGCTGATTTTGTTCACTGTGCAAACGTTTTTTAGTTTAATGTTGCCCTAACTGTTTATTTTTGTTTTTCTTGCCCTTGCCTGAGGAAACAGATCCAAAAAATATTGCGACTGTTGTCAGAGAGTGTATTGCCTAAGTTTTCTTCTAGGAGATTTACGACTTCAGGTCTTACTTTAAGACTTTAAACCATTTTGAATTAATTTTTGCGGTATCCTTTGATATTCCCTGGGTGGGGAAGAGCCCCTGGAGGAGGGCACGGCAACCGCCTCCAGTTTTCTTGCCTGGAGAATCCCACGGACAGAGGAGCCTGGAGGGCTACTGTCCATAAGGTCACAGAGTCGGACGCGACGGAGCAACTTAGCACAGACACGTGATGTCTCACTCTTTTTACGTGTACTTGTTCACTTTCCCAACGCAACTTATTGAAGAGACTGTATTTTTTCCCCCGTTGCATATTCTCGCCTTGCCTCTTTTTTCATAGTCATTGAACGTATGCGCATGGGTCTCTTTCCGGGCTTTCGAGCGTGTTCCATTGATCTGTCTGTTTTGGTGCCAGGAACATGCTGCTTTGATTACTGTGCCTGTGTGCTCGGTTGTGTCCGACTCTCTTTGGCCCTGTAGACTGTGCAGGCTCCTCTGTCCATGGGATTATCCAGGCAAGAACAGTGACGTGCATTGCCATCTCCTACTCCAAGTGATCTTCCTGACGCAGACAGAACCCACATCTTTTGCATCTCCTGCATTGGCAGGCAGATTCTGTATCACTGAGTCACCTGGGAAGTCCTTGCTTACTGTCGCTTTGTATCGTCGTCTGAAGTCAAGGAGCCTGATACCTCCAGCTTTGTTCTTCTTTCTCAAGATTGCTTTGGCTCTTTGGGGTCTAATGTGGTTTCATATGGATTTTAGGATGATTTGTTCTAGCTCTGTGAAACATGCCGTGGGCATTTTGATAGGAATGGCATTGAATCTGTAGATGCCGCGGGCAGTGTGTCCATTTTAGCGATATTGATCCTTCTAATGCAAGAACACAGTATATATTTCCATCTGTTTGTGTCATCTTCAGCTTTTTTCATCAAAGTCTTATAGTTTTCTACTATGGTGTCTTTAACCTCCTTAGGTAGATCTGTTCCTGGGTATTTTATTCTTGATGATGCAATGGTAAGTGGGGTTGTTTCCTTAACTGCTCTCAAAGTTCATTGTTAGTGTATAGACACGCAACAGGTTTCTGTATATTAATTTTGTATCCTATAACTTTGCTGAATTTATTGATAAGCTCTAGTAGTTTCCTGATGACATATTTAGGATTTTCTATGAGTAGTATGATGTCATCTGCAAATTCTAACAGTTTTACTTCTTCCTTTCCAATTAGGATTCCTTTTATTTCTTTTCCTTCCCCTGCTATGGCGATACTATGTTGAGTAAAAGTGGAGACAGTGGGGATCTTTGACTTGTGGGTTTGNGTATGATGTCATCTGCAAATTCTAACAGTTTTACTTCTTCCTTTCCAATTAGGATTCCTTTTATTTCTTTTCCTTCCCCTGCTATGGCGATACTATGTTGAGTAAAAGTGGAGACAGTGGGGATCTTTGACTTGTGGGTTTGTCATATATGGCCTTTCTTATGTTGAGATATGTTACTTCTTTGCCCACTTTCTGGAGAGTTTTTGGCCATAATGGGTGTTACACTTTGTTAAAAGCTTTTTCTGTGTCTATTGAGATGATTATGGGATTTTTATTCTTCAATTTGTTTATGTGGTGTATCATTGACTGAATTGAAAATATTGAAAACCCCTTGCATCCTTGGGATAAATCCCACTTGATCATGGTGCATGATCCTTTTAATGTATTACTGAACTCAATTTGCTAATATAATTTTGAGGATTTTTGCATCCATGCTTATCAGGTACACTGACCTATAGTTTCCTCTTTCGTTTAGGGTCTTTGTCTGACTTTGGTAACAGTAATGCTGACCTTGTAGAACTTGAATGTGTTCCCTCCTCTTCAATTGTTTGAAATCGTTTGGGAAGCACAGGTATTAAATCTTCTTTAAATAGTTAGTAGAATTTCCCTTGTGATCATATTAGGCCCGCCTGTATAATCCAGGATAATTTACCCATCTCAAGCACCTTTAATTTCATCACATCTGCAAAGTTCCTTTTTCTATGTTAGATAACATATTAAACAGATTTTGGGTGTTA
>SJYV01045675.1:0-10977 GCA_006410875.1 Neotragus pygmaeus | reverse complement strand
TAGCAGGGGTCCTACCTGGGGGGCACGGCTGGGTCAAGGCGGAGAGGCAGAGGGAGGTGTCAGAGGAGAGGAAGCCGGGGTGGGTGCGGCTCCCAGGACCGCAGGCCGGAGGAGCAGAGACTCACGAGAGCCGGGGCCGCTCGCCGGCAGGGGGCCACCAAGGGGCCAGCCCCCGTCTCGGCCGCTCGCCTTGCTCTGCTTCTCTGGAGGACCCCGGCGCTCTCGCTGTGCAACGATCAGCACACCACGAGGGGCATCTGACCACATGCAGACACGGCTCTTATCCATCGCTCAGGAGCCCGGGCCACAGGCCCGCGAGTCTGAGCTGGCTCTGCTAGGGTCGTGCAGAGCCTCCACGGAGACTGGAGGGGCTGCCTTCCCCCCAGACGACCGACAGTGGGAGAGTCCACTTCCAAGCCCCCTGAGGAGTGGGCAGAATTCCTCCCCAAGTGGAGGAAGTGCCTCTGGCCTGGCCATGTGCCGGCTGCCAGCTGGAGGCCGCCCCCTGCTCCCAGCAGTCATCCACACCCCCGAGGGCTCCCAGGCCTCCCAGAGGTCATCTGCACTTCCCAGCGGTAGCCCACGGCCCCGAGGGGTCCCCAGTGGCCACCTGCAGCTCCTCGCCCGGGGGCCTCTCCCCACACTCCCCCAGGTCTGTAAGGACAGCCTCTAGGGCGTCTGCCAGCAAGAAGGAGGCTAACCCCGTGACGTCCCCCCCTGTCTGTTTTATTCACTAACCTTTGTCCCAAAGTCTTTTTCCACTCAGTCGGTTCAGAAACCCTTGAGAGCCTCCTGTGGGTTCTGCCCCCCACGTACTCATGGCGTCTCTGTGGCCTGGCCTCTGCCTGGGAAGCCAGCTTTGGTCTCGGGCGAGTGGGGGACAGGGGCTTTCCCGGCGGGTGTGTCCGGTGGGACCAGACCTGCGGGCTAACGGCTCAGGCGCGTGAGCCAGAAGCGTTCAGCTGTGGACTGTTTACGTCCGCAGGTGGCGGGCCCCCTGCATCCATCTTCCCCACACGGTCACCGGGAAGGTCGGGGCCTGGTCCAGCTTGTGTCCCCGGCCCATGCTACACCGCGAGTCTGGGAGACAGGGCAGAGGAAGGAAATTGCCTCCCAGGGGAGCTGCCTTGATCGGTTGTCAGTGAGGACCCCCCCACCCCCCGGGTCCTTCCAGGTCGCTGATGAGGCAGTGAGGAGCCCAAGGCCTGCTCTGCACGTCCCCCCAGATTTATTGCAGAGGAGCAGCGTGCTGATGCGCGTGTCTCCTCGTCGATCCTCAGAAATGAATTCCCTGACACTCAGCTCTTAAACAAAACGTATCTGTGCTGCCTGTCAAAAGGAGGGTTATTTATACATCCTGAGATCCATGGGCGCTGGCAGCTAATCTTCATCCACATTACTTGATGGGCCATTACAGACAAGATTTACTCGATGCTTGTCCTTTTCCTAAATCTGCACAGTTATTTAGAACAGTGTCCTGGACTCTCTGCTGGGGAAGGTCTCTGGGCCCAGGCAGTGCACACCCGGATGGCTGCCCAGCATGGCTGTTCAGAAGAGGGTCGTGTCCACAGAAGCCTCTCGGGCTGGGGGTGGGGAGGAGGCGCCGCGGGGAGTGAAAACCGGGTGAGCCGGCGACTGGCTTTCTGCCGAGAGAACGTGAAGCGAACACAGACGAAGCAGATGGAGAGTGGGCGCAAAATGCTCTGTGCCTCCCGACGCAAGACGCTCCTGCGAACTCTCTTTGTCCATCTCTGCTGTCGCAGGGGAGCGGCCAGGGAAGGTGCCGTCCATCCAAGAGACGAGGAAGGGAGGTGATGGGAGAGTCTTGGGCCAAAGCAGTGCTTGAGCTCTACCCCTCAGGGAGCCAACCAGCAGCCTGGGAGTCGGGCTGGAACGCAGCAGGGTCTGGATGCTTGACTGTGTGGCTGAGACACTGGGGTCAACGCCGGGGCCCGGGGGTCAGGGGGCCCGGGGGTGAGCGCGCTTCCTCTATTAGCTCAGCCACGCCCCTTGTCTCCCCACGGCTCTGTTCTGCTCTTCTGTCAGATGAAGGGCTGGGCTGGGTGGCAAACAAGGCCCCCGCCAGCCGCAGGCAGACCCGTCTCTGACCACCCGCCTGGCGCTGGCCCGGGGCTGGGCTGCACCTCCATGCAGTCCTGGCCTGCATCCTGCTTGCACACATCCTCCCCCAGCTCCCAGGATGCCAGGCCGCCTCAGTCTCCCGTCTTCTGGCTTGTCCCCCCCCAGCTCCCAGGATGCCCGGCCATCTCAGTCTCCCTTCTCCTTGCTTGGCCTGACCTGGCGCTCCGTCTCTCCTCCCCTCACCACCCGCTCCACTTTAAAGGATGATGGATGAGGACTCAGAGCCGTTCTCCTTGGCCCCCCTGCCTTCCCCAGCTCCCTCAAGGCCAACCTCTCCGAGCATCTACGCCCAAACACCCTGCTTTCCGTGCCAAGCACACCTCTGCGCTCACAGCACAGCAGTGGACATCACAGAGATCCTGCCTGGTGGAGCTGATGACACACTGCGGGTGGAGACGCTGAACGAGAAACCAGAGGAACACAGACGTCGTAGCTCTTGTTGGACGTGACGTGCTTTGTGGGTTGTGCCTTGGGACGCGAGCTGAAGGGCGGCCTTTGTCACTGAAGGACCCTGCTCTCAACAGAACCCGCACATGGACAGGGAGGGGCCCTTGGTGATTCTCCGGCCTCCTTCGCCTGCGTGGCTTCCCTCCAGATGACAATATAACCAGGATCAGACAGGGATCAGAGGGGCCTCCAGTCACGTTTGCAGATGGCCTGGANATACTCCAGTGTTCTTGCCTGGAGAAGCCCCATGGACAGAGTGCCTGGTAGTCTATGGGCTCGCAAAGAGTTGGACATGCACACAGTTAGGCAACTAAGTGAAATGAAGTGAAGCGAAAGTCACTCACTCATCTCCAACTCTTTGCTACCCCATGGACTATGCAGTCCATGGAATTCTCCAGGCCAGAATACAGGAATGGATAGATGTTCCCTTCTCCAGGGGATCTTCCCAACTCAGGGATTGAAACCAGGTCTCCCACGTTACAGGAACAAATTCAATAGATGATTTAACAATGTTTTGTTTGGCTATGATGTATAGCAAAGTGACACCGTTTTACATATATGTTTATGTATATACATTCTTTTCATTTCTTTTCCATTACAGATTACTACAAGATATTGAATATAGTTTCCTATGCTATATATAGCACAGGACCTTGTTGTTTATCTATTTTATATATAGTAGTTTGTATCTACATATATAGTAGTTTGTTTCTACTAATCCCAAACTCTTTAATTTATCCTTCCCTCCTTTCCACTTTGTAATCGTAAANATGAGATGGCTGGATGACATCACTGACTTGATGCACATGAGTTTGAGTGAACTCCAGGAGTTGCTGAGGGACAGGGAGGCCTGGTATGCTGCGATTCATGGGGTCACGAAGGGTTGGACATGACTGAGCAACAGAACTGAACTGAAGACAGGAAGATTAAAGTCCTGTGTGATATTAGGGAGCAAGGCTTCTGATCTGTCTAAATAAAGAAGTGAAAGATTTATTATTCTAAATCTATCAGTTTCATTTTTTCATGAAATTATAATTATTTTCTCATCAAATTTTGTAAAAATTATATTTTAAATTAATTTATTTAAAGTTTATAATCGGATTACCAATGATCGTTCTGTACTTTTTCCCTTTCATTACTTTTCTTTGGACAATAGTAATACAACAGTGACAGTTACAGCAAATATAATTTCTGAATATTTATTCCATGTGAGAAACTGTACCTATCACATGTACTGTTTAATTTTCAGAATAATCCTGTGTGGTAAACAGTGTTATCATCCTTATTTTACATATGGGAAAATTAAGTCACAGAAAGTTAAAATAAATTTCCAGTGGTTATTCTGCTTTAAAAAAATGGGGTTAGGCATCAGAATGCCTAGGTTCAAAATCTTAGCTATTCGGTTTTTNGCCGCTGATTCCATGGGCGTGTGCACAGCTTGTGCCAGCCAGTGTGGTCAGACAGTGGAGGACAGGGCCGGGTGGAGAGTCTGTCCTCCCGGCAGGCTGTCCCTGCACACTGCACGTCTCTGAAAGCCAGGCTGGTCTTCGTCAGCATGTTCCCCGACTTCTGTCCCCCACTCCAGTGCAGCCAGCGGTGGGGACGCTCTTGGTGACCCTCGGGGGAGGGCCCTTTGTCCGGGGCTGTTCCGACCTGGAGTCCTCACTGGACCTGAGGTCATGCACGATCCTAGCATCTGGGTCCCCTCACCGACCCTGGGGTCCCCCGTGCACCTCTCCGGGCCACTCCGGGAGAGATCTTGCCCCCACCCCTGCAGGCCCCCTGCCCGGGGGTCTCTGTCTCGCCCAACAGACTGACAGACAGTGATGACGCAGCATAAGGTGTCTCTCAGCCCTGCCCCCCACCCCCGGCTTCCACGCTGAAGCCACACAGATCAGCTTCTCTAGGGAAGTTTATCATAGCCTGCGAAGAGGCCTGAGGTCTCTTACCGGCTGATCTTCTCCATGTCCATACAAATGTTGAAAATTCCACGTGAAACATGCATATTTCTAAAGAAGCACCATCATCGGGAAAGCACGCGATCAGTAGAGACTCTGGAAGACACCAGAAGTGGCTCTGAAGAAATCGGGAGCCATCCCATCCCGAGGTACAGAAGCATCTCGGGAAGCGCGTCTCTTCTCCTGTTCGGGGCTGGGGTCCAGGTGAGCGTTGCCGCCATCAGGCACCTCGGCCTCTCCCTGCCCTTCTGGGCGCTGAGACCGTCCGCTGCTCTGCGTGGTCGCGGAGCGGCCTCTGCGCCGTCTCTGCGGCTCCCTGGTGCTCTGGCTCACGGCCGTCTCTCCATCTCTTCTCCTTTCTACGTTTTCCTTCGTGGCGCGACCGCGACCTGCTGTTTGATGATGTGTTTATCTCTTCCTCCCCTGCGGCCTCAGCAGAAAGAGAAGCCCCGGAGGCACAGGCCGCGCCGAGCTCCGCTGCTGACACAGGGGACAGTAGACAGAGGAAACTCGACGAAACCGCCCAGCGGACGTGCGGCCCCCGCNCCTGCTGTTTGATGATGTGTTTATCTCTTCCTCCCCTGCGGCCTCAGCAGAAAGAGAAGCCCCGGAGGCACAGGCCGCGCCGAGCTCCGCTGCTGACACAGGGGACAGTAGACAGAGGAAACAACGAAACCGCCCAGCGGACGTGCGGCCCCCGCCAGCCTGCCGGCGGCGCCCGCTCTGAGAGCTCCCGGGCAAGCCCCGCACGCCTGCGCCTTCGGGTGTGTTTTTGCCCCCACTCGGCGTAGGTTCTTCAGCGAACTGTTTCCGGGTAAAAAAGTGTGGATGTTCGTCCGGCTCTTGACGGCAAATGCCAAAGCATCACCCAGAAGCGCTGTCCTGACTCAGCCTCGTGAAGTCCGAGGGAATCGTGTGTGGTTCTGACCTCTTCTGAAATGCGCATGTGCACTGCCCTCGTTTCTATCAGTGTGAACGGATGCGGGGAGTGACTTTTGTCTTCATTAGAATTGTGTGCCTAATGAATCAGAATATTTTCACGAACTTAATGCCCATTTATATCTTCCACTGCCTGCCTATTTTCTCCCTCGGTTATTTGTCCTTGTTTCTTTGTCGGATTTCTTTATATTGAAGGATGTTGATCGTTACATGGAGCACATTGTTNCTAATGAATCAGAATATTTTCACGAACTTAATGCCCATTTATATCTTCCACTGCCTGCCTATTTTCTCCCTCGGTTATTTGTCCTTGTTTCTTTGTCGGATTTCTTTATATTGAAGGATGTTGATCGTTACATGGAGCACATTGTTCCCTTTGGCTCACCGTTGACGCCCGCCACGGTGCTCTCTTCCGCTCCCCACGTTCGCACAGTCAGACACCTGCTCCCGTGGCTTCCGGCGTGCCACGCCCAGCGCAGTGCCCCCGGGTACAGCCCTGCTCGCCAGGGGCGCTCTGCCCACGCGGAGTTTCTCCACCGGTGCAGGAGCCGGGGCAGCCCTGCTGAAGCAGAGGAAGGAGCCAGAGGGCTCTCCCGGGAGGGGTGAAAGTTCAGCCCGCGATGCACACAGAACGCGGGCCTGACAAAGGGCGCATGGACGGGGGCTGGGGGCTGCGCCTCCGGGTCCCAGCGGCAGGGAGACAGCAGCGCGGGAACGCGTTTCCGAATCAGAAAAGGCCGCTCCGTCCTGCACACCTGTCCTCTTAAAATCCATCTCAGTCCGCGTCCTGATGCTCTGCCATCTGTCTGCCTGCCTCCCGCCCTGGAAACCAGTCGAGGGCCTCAATCCACTTCTCGCTACACTGGCCGCGCCTCCTCGCTTCTCCCACATGCTCGCTTCCCCCGCGCGTAGCCTCGCCGTCGGCACGACTCCCCGCGTTATTTCTTTACCTTTGGTCGACAAAATATACCTGATGGTCCTGATTAATCCCTCTATTGACGTCGCCTCAAACTCTAACTTTTCAAGAAAATTGGAGCAGTTTTTGAAAGCCTCATTATTTTACGCGTGTGAAATAAAGAGTCGTCTTCCAATGAGCCGTGCCGCCCCCCCAGCCTCGTTTGGTATGCTGGCCACGTCGCTGTGATGACATTTGGACGCTTCTGAAAATGCGGACTTGGTCTGATTCAGTTGTAAACAGAGCTGTTAGAGGCACACCGAAGGCCACCGGGCAGCGACTCTGGATTCAGAACCCGGGATGCTGCTGAGAGCCAGGCTCCAGCCGCTGCCCTGACGCTGCCCTGGGGAGGTGCCCCGGCTCACTTCCGGTCACTCTGTGGGAAGTCAGCCAAGACACTGGGGGAGACCCTCAGGCAGGACCCCCTTGCTGAAGGCGGAGAAACGCAGGTCCCCCCCTTGCTCGCGTTCGCCCTGCAGCTCAGCCTCTTGGGGTGCCCAGGCTGCCTCTGTCTCCAGTCTTCCACTTCAGCAGAGCCCGGCAGGCAGCAGAGGTGAGCGCATCAGAAAAGGCTCCGCGGAGAGCTGCAGCACGCAGGGTTCTCGGCATCGGGGCTGGAGGGGTGGACTCTGGTTCCGTGTCAGAGGGAAGGAGTGAGTCAGGACAGGCGATGAGAAGCGGCAATCAGGGACACACAGCCTCACTTGGGCCTAAAATTTAAGCTGTGAAGAGGCGTCACTGTGTTTTCCTGCTTCGTTTAGTTCCTTAAACTGCCTTTGGAATGAACTCTAGGCCCCAAACCTGCTGGTGAATTACTACAGTGAGTGAGGTCGTCGACCGCCGATGTCACCCGGTGGGATCTGGTCGGGGTGACAGTGCCCTGAGATGGAGGCTCCGGGTCCTGTGGGTGAGAGCAGCCCTGAGCTGCAGGCTGCTGGGCCCGTCCTTGGTGCCTGAGCGGCAGGGGAAGGAGGCTCATCCTTCTCGGCCCACACCTGGAGGGCCACGGGCCCCACGACTGGGAGCTGTGGAGGACAGGGACACCTGTCCCCAGAGAGGTGGCGTGACTGGATTTCTGTTAGAGATGCTGCTTGTGCAGCTCCGGGGGATGTGTGAAGCCCAGACGGCCCAGGGGGAGAAGCTGGGGCGAGGGCCTGTGGGGATGTGGGAAGCCTGGAGGGCCCAAGGGGAGAAGCCGGGGTGAGGGCCCGTGGGGATGTGGGAAGACCCGAGGGCCCGGGGGGGAGAAGCCGAGGTGAGGGCCCGGGGAGATGTGTATAAGAGACAGTCTCTGTCCATGAACTTCCCGGGTCCCTCAGCCGGCGGCCAGGGCCCCAGCTCTATTCCACCCACTGCCAAGACTTGGGAGCACGGAGAGTAACTCGTTCAGTAGCTGGTGACGGAGTCTGCCCTGTGAGGGCTCAGCGAAGGCCCCAGAGAAGTGGCACAGCTCAGCTCAGCCGTGGGGCCAGCAGAGGACAGAGCTCGGGCCGCTCCTCAGGTGTGCTCACGACGGAGGCCAGCGGGCACCAAGGCAGGGAGTGTGGACGGGGAGACTGCGGGAGCACCCACCTGATCCCAGGGAGGAGGGCGTCACAGCCGGGAGTGTGGATGGGGAGACTGTGGGAGCACTCACCTGATCCCAGGGAGGAGGGTGTCAGGGCACAGAGCCCCAGTGGACCCAGGGCTCCAGAGGACGCAGAGCCCAGGAAGACACAGGGCCTGGGAGGACGCACAGCCTGGGTGGACCCAGAGCCCGGGTGGACCCAGAGTCCAGGTGGACGAAGGGCCCAGGAGGACGCAGGGCCCGGGAGGACGCAGGGCCCGGGTGGACCCAGAGTCCAAGCCACAGGGTGGTCAGGCCGCCCTCTGAGCAGCCTGTACATGGCAGCCCAGGCGAGGGGCCCCTCCAGGGTCAGGGCAGAAATGCCACATCACAGAGCCCAGGGCACCTCCGGGAAGGCTCCCCNAGGCAAACAGATACCAATTAGGAGAAGATGAAGTGGGTAGACATTTAAAGGAAAAAGAGAAATTCTGAAGTTGCCATAAAAAATCTACAAAAGCTTTTGAAATTGAGAATAGTGGTATTTACTGTTTACATTTGGGGCTCCTCCAGTGGCTCAGATGATAAATAATCCACCTGCACTGTCCTTCTTGAGAGGGGAAGAGTCCCTTGGAGAAGGAAATGACAACCTACTGCAGTATTCTTGCCTGGAGAATTCCGTGGAGATGAGCCTGGCAGGCTACAGTCCATGGGGTCACAAAGAGCCAGAAACAACTAGGTGACTAACACATTCATTTTCACTTTTCATTGTGTAATTTTAGATGAAAATGGATAGTTTCTCTCTCTGGCATATGACTAATGACTATCTTTATGTTTATGAGGAATGATTACTTTTTCAGTTCAGTTCAGTCGCTCAGCCGTGTCCTACTCTTTGTGACCCCATGGACTACAGCACACCAGGCTTCCCTGTTCAAAACCAACTCCTGGAGCCTGCTCAGACTCATATCCATCAAGCTGGTGATGATATTGAACCATTTCATCTTCTGTCGTCCCCTTCTCTTCCTTCCTTCAGGTTTTCTCAGCATCAGGTCTTTTCTAATGAATCAGGTCTTCCCATCAGGTGGCCAAATTATGAGTTTCAGTTTCAGCATCAGTCCTTCCAATGAATAGGCATGACTGATTTCCTTTAGGGTTGAAAGGTTGGATCTCTTTGCGGCCCAAGGGAGTCTCAAGTCTTCTCCAACACCACAGTTCAAAAGCATCAGTTCTTCGATGCTCAGCTTTCTTTATGGTCCAACTCTCACAACCATACATGGATGGAAAAACCAAAGCTTTGACTAGATGAACTATTGTTGGCAAAGTAATGATTCTGCTTTTGAACTCGGAGAAGGCAATGGCAACCCACTCCAGTACTCTTGCCTGGAAAATCCCATGGGTGGAGGAGCCTGGTAGGCTGCAGTCCATGGGGTTGCTAAGAGTCGGACATGACTGAGCGACTTCACTTTCACTTTTCACTTTCATTCATTGGGGAAGAAAATAGCAACCCACTCCAGTGTTCTTGCCTGGTTTGATCCCTGGGTTGGGAAGATTCCCTGGAGGAGGCAATGGCAACCTGCTCCAGTTGGGGAATCATCCCATGGAGACAGGAACCTGGCANTTCATTGGGGAAGAAAATAGCAACCCACTCCAGTGTTCTTGCCTGGTTTGATCCCTGGGTTGGGAAGATTCCCTGGAGGAGGCAATGGCAACCTGCTCCAGTTGGGGAATCATCCCATGGAGACAGGAACCTGGCAGGCTACAGTCCATGAGGTCACAAAGAATAGGACATGACTGAGCATGCACCCTATAAAACTAAAAATAGAGCTACAATACAATAGAGCTGAAACTAGAGCTACATAATACCCCTCCTGTGTAAATATCTGGAAAAACTTAAAACTCTAATTTAAAAAGATACATGTATCCCAGTGTTAATAGTAGCACTATTTATGATAGCCAAGATATGGAAACAACCCAAGTGCCCATTAACAAATGATTGGCCTANACCCCTCCTGTGTAAATATCTGGAAAAACTTAAAACTCTAATTTAAAAAGATACATGTATCCCAATGTTAATAGTAGCACTATTTATGATAGCCAAGATATGGAAACAACCCAAGTGCCCATTAACAAATGATTGGCCTAATATGTGATATATATACACAATGAAATATTGCTGCTATTGTTTAATCACGAAGTCGTGTCTGACTCTTTGTGAATCCGTGGACTATAGACCACCAGGCTACTCTCTCCATGGGATTTTCCAGGTTAGAATACAGGAGTGGGTTGCCATTGCCTCCTCCAGGGGATCTTCCCAACTGAAGGATAGAACCCATGTCTGCTACATTACTGAGTGGATTCTTTACCCCTGAGCCACCAGGGAAGCCCCAGTAAAGTACTACTCAGCCATAAAAAAAAATAAAATATTGCCACTTGCAGCAACATGGATGGACTTAGAAAATATTATACCTAGTGAAGTAAGTCAGACAGAGAAAGTGAAAGCCATTCAGTCGTGTCCGACTCTTTGTGACACTATGGACTGTATAGTCCCCAATTCTCCAGGCAGAATACTGGAGTGGGTAGCCTTTCCCTTCTCCAGTGGACCTTCCCAACCCAGGATTCGACCTGGGGTCTCCTGTATTGCAGGCGGATTATTTATCAACTGAGCTATGAAGGAAGCCCCGACAGACAGAGAAAGACAAATACTATATCACCTATATGTGGAATCTAAAGCATAATATGAATGAATCTTTATACAAAGCGTCTCATGAAGATGATTACCAAAGAGGAGAGGGAGGAGGTAAGGGACAAATTAAGAGTATGGGATTAACAGATGCAAACTACCATACATAAAATAGATAAGCAACAAGGACTTACTATATAGTACAGGAAATTATACCCAACATCTTATAATAACATATAATGGAAAATAATCTGGAATATATATATATATATATATATATAATTGAATCATTTAGCTATACATCATATATATA
>SJYV01045674.1:4142-35538 GCA_006410875.1 Neotragus pygmaeus | reverse complement strand
CTGTTTCATTGTTAAATATTACTTATTTTCTATCTCTGGAGAAGGGAATAGCAACCTACTCCAGTATTCTTGCCTGGAGAACTCCATGGACAGAGGAGCCTGGTGAGCTACAGTCCATGTAGTCGCAAAGAGTTGAACACGACTGAACAACACACACATTTTCTATCTCACTGCACTAGATTAATAAATCTAAGGAAATCAACTGAAGGCATTATTTGGAATGAGGAATAAAATTATGGGTGAGATCTAAGTTGTATCACTGGACATGACCTGATTGGCTAGTTATGAAGATGCTAACTTAGGTTTCTTCCTCATGCCAAATCTACTAAACACTACCTTTAGGATTGAGTTTTAACTCTGGACTATGCCTAGGGATTTTTGTTCAAAAACATTCAATACAAAATTCAAGCATAAACATATATAAATCCAAATATAGGTGTATTTTCCAATATGAAAATCCAACACTTACTTTTCTGCTATTATTCTGGAAGCTTTGAAAATCATGTATATCTTTTCTGTGACCACTTCTTAAACCTTTTTTCTAAGTTTAAATAAATTCTTAACAGAATAAATCACTAACAGTACAACATTTTATATATAACTTCATTATTGTATTCAACACATCACTTTATGGATAAGTATTACAATAAGTGTAAAATATATTTAGGGCTTACATGGATCAGTTTGTGGCAAGTGAGAGTTCTACCACTGAACCACCAAGGCAAGCAAGTCAGTTTGTGTACTAAGTTCTTTACAAACATCTAGTCATTTAACCTCTGTAACAGCATAATGAGGTAAATGTTTATCACTATTGTACAAATGGATATGAAAAACCAAGAAAGGTTTAATGAGCTACCCATGTGACTTACTCCCAGTTTTTAATCTAAATGGATGACATGGAACAGTGGAAAGAGTGCTAGGATAGAAATGTGAGCACAGATTTCTTCTTAGCTCTGTCATTTACAAACAGACTTTGGAATTCTCTATCACAGACAGTAATACTAAATTACAGAGGTATTGAAATGTTTCACAACTCTAAGTATTTGAAAATGTCTTAAATATCTTAATTATCTTTTAATTAAGGGAGGTTTTTAACTGAAAACAGAATGGATGTCTTCAGCAATAATAATGAATAATATCTTTATCTTCTCCTTTTCAGATTTTTCATAAAAGGACCAGCTCAAGAAAATAGCTGTGCTGCCATCAAGGAAAATGGAATTTACTCTGAAACTTGCAACAGTGTTTTCAAATGGATTTGCCAATATTAAAATTTTAAAAGTGACAGTGAGTTATCAAGGATCAAAGTTTTGATCTAACATGAATCTTTAGGAATAAGAATTTTAAATTGCGATTAAGCACCAACCTGGCTTCTCTATTTTCCCTCACAGTCATGTTCATGGGTCCTAGTCACAGAATAACTCATGTCAACAGTCTAAAATATACCCTCTGATTCTTTGTGTGATAATATAATCTAAAGTGAACCTATACATTTATATTCATGAAGTAATTCACCTTTTCTTTTACAACAAATGTGAACAATTTTCTGTTATTTTGCTTTTTCTTATTGTTAACAACATCCTATGAAAATTTCATATAGTTCTGAGTCACATCATAGTGTGACTTCCTATGGGGCTTCCCAGGTGGCACTAGTGGTAAAGAACGTGTGTGCCAATGTAAGAGACACAGGTTCAATCTCTGGGTCTGGAAGATCCCCTAGAGGAGGGCATGGCAACCCACTTCAGTGCTCTTGTCTGGAGAATCCCACGGACAGAGGAGCCTGGCAGTCTGTGGTCCATAGGGTCGTACAGAGTCAGATACAACTGAAGTGACTTAGCATGCATGCACATGGCTTTATATTTCACACTCCTTTATTGATGAACATTAACTTTAATTTTTTTTTTCAGATTTTTGCTTCTATAACATATGCTGCAGCATTCTGAATATCTTTTTAAATGGTAGCACTTTTATTTCTATGATATAAACTTTAAAACTGGATATTCCAGGTAAAAAAGTGCTAATGTTTTTGATTTGCTGCTGACTTTATGCAATTTTAATCTAAATTTAGAAACTATCACAAACTTATAAAAAGATTATATGTCCAGGGGAAAAAACTGACTTTTTCCCCAAGTCTTTCAAGAATTAGTTGCCAATTTTTTTCACGATAAAATTTCAAGTATCATTAGATATTTTTATATGTATTTCCTACAAAAAACATAACCTACTTAATTAAAATACAATTATCAGTCAAAAAATTAATACTGACACAGTACTACCATCTCTCAGTCTCTATAACATTTTCCAATTGTCAAATAATGTTCTTTTGAGTTAAATATCCAGATCAGAAATATTTTCTGCATTTAGTTACTTTGTCTAATCTTCTAACATCTAGAAGACTTCCTTAACCTTTGACATTCATCAGCTGATGCTCTTAAACATTACAAGCTGGATATTCTGTAAAATGTTCTTCAATTTAAATTTGTTTGATTATTTCTCATAGTTATATTCAAGTTATGTCTCCTTGGCAGGAATAGCAGAACAATAATGTAGTGAAGCTTTGTTCATTCTTTCAGAGGATGCAGTTTTTCGTTCCATTGTTATGATGCTTACTTTGTTCACATGGCTAATGTGGTGCCTATTAATGGCAACCCACTCAAGTACTCTTGCCTGGAGAATTCCATGGACAGAGGAGCCTGGCAGGCTACCGTCTATGGGATCACCAAAGTCAGACATGACTGAACTACTTTCACTTTCACTTTATCAGACTTCATTGTAAAGTTTCTCTTTTATCTTTGTAATCAATTAATATTTTGTTGTTTTCTACCATTCCACCACTTCTTATTTATCCTAGCAACCATGGCCAGACCTCTAGAAATTCTGAGAGCCTGGATTATTACTAAAGCTCCTTTCCTTGTTGGAAATTGAATTTTTTCTCCTCGATGCTCCATGACTCTCAAAACGCTACTCTGCTCTTCACATTTTTCCTGTTAGCCTCTTTCCCTGTGAAGTTTAGTAATTTGGCAAGTAGCTTGAAGGAAGAATGTTAAGCTAAATATCTTTGGCCCTCTTTTGTCTTCAGGATTTTTTCAAGTGAACTGACAGCAATTTTTACCTCAACTAGGACAGTGTCTGCTGGCCATGGCCTTCTGCCCAGATTCTGAGCAGGTGACTCTTCACCAAGATACTGCTAGGAGAAGAGTAACTCCCAAATTATTTTTTTACGTCTTTGAATCTTTCCTGTTTCTTCATTTACCTTGAAAACTTTCCAATGCTTTGAAAAAATTTGTTTGTTTGGATCCTGCTCTTCTAATTTTTCTCAGCATCAGCTGGTCTCTATCAACCTGCATTATTACAGACAGAAGTACATAAGAACTTTCAAGTTTATCCTTTTTACATCATTTCAAGATTTTTGTTGTCAAAGAGAAAAAGAAGTAAACCTTAATAAATTTCATTTTATTGGAATTTCCAAACAGTTGACAGAGCTCATAATTATCATTATTAACATGATGTGATAACAAAAAGCTACAGTTTATTATCATTTGCCGTGATCCAGAAACATTGATAAAAGATTTAAATGTGTCTCAATTAATTGGCCCAACTACATAATGAAGCTGTTATTATTACTTTTATTTTAAGATGAGTTTTTTGATTGAGAGATCAAGTAAATTTGTTCTCAAATTGGTGACAGAATCCATGATAAAATGATCTTATTTGAAAGTTAGTTTGAAATTAAGGCAGCAAATAAATGTTAGTGTTGACCCATGGCATTTCTGGGTTAATCACAGAGACTATGAATATAAAGTCCCTCCATTTCACATTGCTGTAACCACTCCTGATTCTTAGGAAAGTCATTAAAAAGTGATAGTCCATATCATTGATATGGTTATTCACTTGCCAATTAGAACATGTTTTTGAAGTTTAATATCTTTGCATTACTGAGCTTCATGGTGTTTTCTGAATGCATAATAATGAGATGTGATTCCTTCATTTGAACAACTTAATAGAAAACTGAAACGTTTACTGGGTATACAAAATCACAAATTTTATATACAAATTACAAAAGGCAGTGGAGTAAGTTATTATGAGAGAACTTAATGTGATGTCTAACTCAGGGAGATTTTCCCAAGGAAATGTCAAATAAATGTGCAGACGGAAGACTTGAGTATACACTGGCTAAACAAAAAAGTAAAGCATTGAGTTTGAAGGGAGAAAAGTTTCAGTTGAAGGGAACTGCAAAAGAGAAGAGAAGATGTATAGCAGTTGGGTAATCCTTTGAAATTTAAGATGGCTCAAGCAAAACTTGCTTTCCTGGTGGCTCAGAGGGTAAAGAATCTGCCTGCAATGCAGGAGACCCAGGTTCAATCTGAGTCGGGAAGATCCCCTGGAGAAGCGAATGGCTACCGACTTCAGTATTCTTTTTTTTTTTTCACTTTATTTTACTTTGCCTGGAGAACTCCATGGACAGAGGAGCCTGGCAGGCTGCAGTCCATAAGGTCACAAAGAGCTGCACATGACTGAGTGACTAACACTTTCACTTTTGAGCACAAATGATGAAAGAGGAAGTATGAGAAAATAACTCTTTAACACAAAAATCTCTTTTTTAAACTATGAATTTTGTAATTCCTAAACTTTATCGTCCTGTTTACTTTCTTATGAAACCCTGTGTGAAGTGAAAGTCGCTCAGTCATGTCTTACTCTTTGCAACCCAATGGACTGTAGCCTGCCACGCTCCTCTGTCCATGGAATTCTCCAGGCCAAAATACTGGAGTGCGTAGCCATTCCCCTTTTCAGGGTATCTTCCTAACCCAGGTCTCCCATATTGCAGGTGGATTCTATGCCATCTGAGCACCAGGAAAGCCTCAGTTAGTAAAGAATCTGCCAGCAGTGCAGGAGACTGGGTTCAATTCTTGAATTGGGAAGNTTTTTTTTTTTTCACTTTATTTTACTTTGCCTGGAGAACTCCATGGACAGAGGAGCCTGGCAGGCTGCAGTCCATAAGGTCACAAAGAGCTGCACATGACTGAGTGACTAACACTTTCACTTTTGAGCACAAATGATGAAAGAGGAAGTATGAGAAAATAACTCTTTAACACAAAAATCTCTTTTTTAAACTATGAATTTTGTAATTCCTAAACTTTATCGTCCTGTTTACTTTCTTATGAAACCCTGTGTGAAGTGAAAGTCGCTCAGTCATGTCTTACTCTTTGCAACCCAATGGACTGTAGCCTGCCACGCTCCTCTGTCCATGGAATTCTCCAGGCCAAAATACTGGAGTGCGTAGCCATTCCCCTTTTCAGGGTATCTTCCTAACCCAGGTCTCCCATATTGCAGGTGGATTCTATGCCATCTGAGCACCAGGAAAGCCTCAGTTAGTAAAGAATCTGCCAGCAGTGCAGGAGACTGGGTTCAATTCTTGAATTGGGAAGATCCTCTGGAGAAGGAAAGGCAACCCTCTCCAGTATTCTTGCCTGGAGAATCCCATGGACAGAGGAGCCTCGTCAGCTACAGTCCATGGGGTCCTAAGAGTCAGACATGACATAGCGGCTAAACCACCATGAATCCCTATACCTGATACAATACATAAGATAAAGTGATGTTTTTTACATGGTTCCTGGGGAGCTGCAGTGTAAGGGGAGAAAGTACACAGTTGTTTTAATTTCACTGAGGAAAGAAGTTTTTCTGCAGGTACCAGACAAGGAGTTCAGGACAGCTAGTGCTCAAAACCTCTAACTCTTCAGTGGGTTTCAAGAAAACATTTTTAAAGGCATGCTGAGGGAGGGAAGTGAGGGTGTGTGATCCTCTCAGGGTGTGTGATCCTCTCATTTCTCTGATTGTCTGATGGTGAAAAACCAGGGTGGGATCACAGGTGGCATCACATTATCATTCCTTAGGCTCCAGTAGCTCTGAAGCCACTGTTTATGGGCATCAAGCAGTTAACTTCTTCCATTTGGTAGAGGTTTAAGCAGCTGTCAAACAACTCTGGAAATGTGTGTCAGGTACCAGTACCCTGGTAATTCAGAGAGGGGGTAAAGATTTTTTGACTGCCATGTGGTTGATTACTGTAAAACTGTTATCAGTTCTCCTGGCCCCAGTTACTTTTGTCACTACATGTTTACAACTTTTCAATCATTAAGTCTTTTCTTTCTTTAAAAAAAAAAAAAAAGCTTTTTATTTTGGGGTGGAGTATAGAGAATTAACAATGTTGTGATAGTTTCTGGTAAACAGTAATGGGATTCAGTCACACATATATATGTATCCATTCTCCCCTAAACTCCCCTCCTATTCAGCCGGCTAAGTAACATAGAGCAGAGTTCCCTGTGCTGTATAGTAAGTATTTGTTGTCTATTTATTATAAACATAGCAGTGTGTACATGTCCATCCCAACTCTATGTTGCAGCCAGATGCTCTGGGAAGCAAACTCACTCAGAAGGACAATGTGGACAGTGGAGTGCAGTTTATTACACTGGCGGGTCCAAGGAAGACTTTCCTCTTTAGTCAGAGCCCCCGACCAATTTCTGTGAAAACCTTATATACCCTAAGTGTACGGGAATAAGCCCACATCACCAAATTCCTCAGTCCTACTCTGGAAAATGTCAAAGGGAGATACAATCAGGTTAGAGCCATGATTCATAATCAGAAGGGTCAGCTAGTTATACATTGTAGCCTATACCAATGGGTAGCATAAAGATTACAATGGTGATTGACTACATAGGGGATTATTATATTCTTTCTGGCAATGGGAAATCTTGGTATGGAATCTTGTGTTTATCAGTCCAGGAGGCCTGTTAGGCTGTAGGTATGTTATCTCCATGGCTATAACATAGTCCAAAGTTTCACTGAAAACGTAAGATGAAATTTCCTTCTTTTCCAAGATGGAGTCAGCTCAGCATGTTCCTTTCCTCCTTCATTCCCCTCTCTTGATGCTCTCAACTTCCAGTGTGAGCATCATTCATCAGGATGTACTGCATTTTAGGTTTCCTGGTATATATTTGAGTAAATGAAGTCAGCCTCTGTAATACAAAGTTAACAACACATTGGAGAATACAAGGTCCACATAACAGTATCAACAGAGCAACTATAACAATGGTTCATATAGTTTTCCACCAAACACCCTTCACCTGTGAGAGAACAGAAGTCCAAAAAGGAAGATTATCATCAGACATAGCTTTTACTTGACCTTTCATGTCATCTAGAGTGGCTGATATATTGTCAGATAAATCAGGAATATATACACAACATTCAGCTTTGATTATAGCACAGCTCCCTCCTTGAGCAGTTGTAAGTATGTCTAAAGCCATTCTATTTTGAATTACCACTTTCCTCATTTGTATTTGTTCAGCATTTAGTGCTTGAATCACTCTCAGGTTGTCATTTAGGGCTCTCTGAGTGAAATTAGTTAGAATTTCAATTCTGATCATTATGTCCATAGTGCCCAATGAGGGAACAAATATAGCAGGCAAATAATCATACCAATGGAAAACTGATCATGACCATCTAGCCCACAGGAGGGTAAATTTAAAGGCTCTTGTATTGCTGACCTGATGTTTCCATGGGCAAAGGCTAGACCCAAAGTACACCTCCCTATCCATCCTGGGGGCAGCCAAGGCCATAAGTTAGTTCCACATAACCAGTGGGTGGTGATTACGGTTTCCATACTCGATTTTTGTTGTTTTGCCTGATGCAAAAAATCACATAAGCTAGGCATATCACCCCTCTGTAGAGGTGATACCCACCACGGGAGTCCATCCATGACAGACACTGGCATGGCTCCACACACCCAGCAGTTAGATTTTTTTATGAAAGTCAGCATAGGAATGTGCCCATGAAATGAAAACATTGTCCTGTGCAGAAACTATGGCTAGTCTCAAGATGACACCAGAAAGTTCAGGTAGCAGGAGTTGGTTGTAGAGTTTCATCTCTTTTTCTTCTATCTCAAGATGATCTTGGTTTCACATGGCTCAGCGGGGTCCTTCTGTGCAGTCCACTCCGTGTTCTCCAGGTCTGTGTGGTATGCTCTCTTCACCCTCGTGTGGTGAATCCAGGGAGTGACACCTGCAACTTTAACTGCCATAGCGGTGGTTAGAAAAACAGTATATGGACTCTTCCAATGTGGGGCCAAGGAGTCAAGTTTCCAGTCCTTGACCCACACCTGATCGCCGGGTACAAATTCGTGAATCTGTTCCTCAAGAGGGAACGGCACCCTTACTTGTACAAACTTAGTTATTTGATGTATTACCTTACCCAATTGTTCTATCTGCTGTGAAATCCCATCCTCCTTTACCTGTAGCAAGTTTGTTGACACCTGTCTCACTATGGGAAGGGGTTTCCCATAGATAATTTCATAAGGAGGATAACTGTGGGAACACGAGGTCACCCTTAATTTGAGCAAGGCCACCAGAAGCAAGTCCATCCATAAACAGTCAGTCTCTATAATCCCTTTGGGGTTTCTTTAAGAGGTCACTTGGTTCTTTCTACCATTCTGGAACTCTGGGGCCTGTATGCTGTATGCAATTTCCATTTGACATGTAGAGCTTTGCCTACCTGTTGAATTAAGTCGGCTACGAAGGCAGAGCTGTTGTCTGATCCTATGCTGGTTGGGAACCCAAATCTGGGGATTATTCCTTGAAGCAGACAGTGAGCCACTTCGTTTGCTTTTCAATTCAGGTAGGGAAGGCCTCCATTCATCCTGAGAAGGTACATACCGTGACCAGTAAATAGAGACCGTGTTGGCAGGGTTTCATTTCAGTAAAATCCACTTCTAAATGTTCAAAAGGTAAAGTGCCTTTTAATTGTATCCCTGGGGATTTCTGTTTATGTCCAAGGGCAGCATTGACCTTCAAGCAAGCAGAACAGTTCTGGGATTCCATTCTACACAAGGAGGAAAGTCGTGGAATTAGGAAATATTTTCGAATCAATTCTTCTATTTTGTCATGTCCCAAGTGAGTTATCTGGTGAACCTGAGATCCCAGTGCGGGGGCTAATGCCTCGGGTACCAGTAATCTGTCATCTGTCAGTTCCCACCAACCTTTTTCATTTTTGGTGGCCCTTTCTGCTTCAGCCAGCTGGTCTTGGGCTGGGGTATACTGTGGGAGAGTCAAAGTTAACAAAGGTTCTGATAGATCTCCCACTAGTATGCCATAAAGCATACCTAGAGTCAGTGTAGGCAATGGCACCCCACTCCAGTACTCTTCCCTGGAAAACCCTTGGACAGAGGAGCCTGGAAGGCTGCAGTCCATGGGGTCGCTGAGGGTCAGACACGACTGAGAGACTTCACTTTCACTTTTCACTTTCATCCATTGGAGAAGGACATGGCAATCCACTCCAGTGTTTTTGCCTGGAGAATCCCAGGGACGGGGGAGCCTGGTGGGCTGCCGTCTATGGGGTTGCACAGAGTCGGACACGACTGAAGTGACTTAGCAGAGTCAGTGTAAATGTTTGTCTTCTTACCTTTTGACAGCTGGAGGGCCCGGATTAGAGGATATAGTTTGGCCCATTGAGCAGACCAGTGTAATGGCAGTGAGCCAGCCTCGACAATGCTTTCTTCTGTGACTACTGCATATCCCAACAGTTGTCCTTGTTTCACCAGGCTGGTGCCATCAGTGTACAGGACCCAATCTGGGTCCGGGATTGGTGGTCTCTCAGGTCAGGTCTGCTAGCATAAACTTCCTCTAGGATTTCTTTGCAATCATGTGAGGGCCCACCTTCTGCTTGACAATGCTCAATAGTGACATGGGGGTTCTCACATAAAAGTCCCTGGTATTGAGTAATCTGAGATGTTGACAGCCATTTGTGGGGTCCCCTTGTAGGAGAGTGTTGACCTCATGGGGGACTTTCATGGTTAAGTCCTGGCCCAAAGTCAGCTTGGTTGCCTCTTGGACTAGTAAGGCAAATGCAGCAATCATCTGGAAGCATCCTGGCCACCTGGTGGCAACATTGTGCAGTCATTTCAAGAGATAAGCCATGGGTCTGTCCCATGTCCCCATAGTCTAGGTCAACACTCCCATAGCCACCTTGTCTTTTTCAGTTATGTAAAGAGTAAACAGTTTGGTAAGGTCTGGCAGACCCAAGGTGGGTGCTGATGTAATTGCCAGTTTTCATTCCTCAAAGGCCTACTGTTGTCTCTCGGTCCAATTCAGTGAATCTCCTTCTGGTTCAGAGTTCATATAACGGCTTGGCCATCTGGGAATAACCCAGAATCCAAATCCTACAAAACCCAGTGGCTCCTAAGAACTCTCGGACCTGTCCTCTGGCTTTTTGTTGTGCGATTCTCAAAATGCCATCTTTTCTGGACTGGTCTAAGAGCCTCGTGCCTCCCCTCAACAAACCCTGAATACCTTATCTCCTCCTTGCAGATCTGTGCCTTCTTTTTCCAGATTCGGTAGCCGGACTCCATCAACAGCTCCAGTAAAGCCTTGATCCCTTCCCAGCAGTCCTCTTTGTTCTTGGCAATCAAAAGCAAGTCGTCCACATGTTGTAGCAATCTGCATGTGAACCTCTTTGGCTGGAATGAGTCCAGGTCAGAAGACAAGGCTTCCCCATAGATGGTTGGGGAATTTTTAAACCCTTGTGGGAGGCAAGTCCACGTGAGCTATTGTTTGGTGCCCCCTGCTGAGTCTTCCCCTTCAAAAGCAAAAATGGGTTGAGACACCAGGTCAAGGCATATACAGAAGGCATCCTTGAGATCTAAACAAGTATAGATCTTAGCACTCAGTGGGAGGAGGATAAGTAAAGTATAAGGGTTAGGAACGGGGGGGGGGGGGGGGGGGGATGTAGGGTCACAGTGGCTTGGTTGACCAGTCTAAGGTCCTGCGCAGGCCTGCAGTCCAGTTCCCCTTCTTAACAGGAAAGATTGGTGTGTTCCAGGCTGACTGGCATTCAATCAGTGTACTCACCTTTGGTAGCCTATTTATATGTGGCAAAATGCCAACCCGCTTGAGCAGTAGCAGGTGCTGACGTTTCCTGACTGTTATGGCACTGGGTTTGAGTTCTATTACCACCAGAGCTTGATATTTGGCAGGCAGGAAGAGGGGAGGTTATCTTCCACCCAAACCTCAGGGAACTGTTGGATCAGCTCTCTTTCTCGATTATTTAACTCATCTGACTTCTCTCCTGGAGGGTCATATAACCTCCGTGTCTCTATTCCTGAATACCTTATCAGTGATCTCAATCAACTGTGCATTAATCATGGCCAATAGTCCTACCTTTTGAGGCTTGAGTCTGATATTGGAGTAAGCTTGAGACACAAAGCTTGTGTTTACCATCATCTGAAATCCAGCACCCTCCAGATCTACTGGCGTATAAAGCCTATACGCCTCGCACAGTTTTTTTTTTTTAATATAAATTTATTTTAATTGGAGGTTACTTTACAATATTGTATTGGTTTTGCCATATATCAACATGAATCCGCCACAGGTATACACGTGTTCCCCATCCTGAACCCCCCACCCTCCTCCCTCCCCGTACCATCCCTCTGGGTGGTCCCAGTGCACCAGCACCAAGAATCCAGTTTCATGCATCGAACCTGGACTGGCTATTCATTTCATATATGATATTATACATGTTTCATTGCCATTCTCCCAAATCATCCTACCCTCGTCCTCTCCCACAGTCTTTTGTAGAAGAACTTAGAGGGTGATTCAGTTTCTTTTTTAATTATTTTGGTGGGCTTTGCCATATTCATGGGCTTTCGGGCCCCCCTCTTAAGGCCTTGTAAAATAGCCAGCCGCGATATCTCTCCAGGTGGCCCCTCCCTTCCTCTGTGTTATGGTCCCACTTGGGCCTCTCATCGGGGGTGGCTAGTTCTGTCCATCGCTGCAGGTTTGTGGTACCCTCGGGTGCCATTTCTCTTAGTCATTTTCTGGCCTCAGTTAGGATCCTGTGTCTTTCCTCAGTGCTGAAAAGGGAGACTAGTAGTTGGATTCTGTCATCCCATGTAGAGCAGTGGGTTCGAAAAATAGTGTCCAACAGCCTGATCATGCCTTGTGGCTCCTCCAAGTACGATGGAGTGTGTTTCTGCCAATTTAATACGTCCATTGAGGAAAACGGCTTGTAATAATAGGCTATCGGAGGCTGGTGGTAATGTCTATCTGCTCCCTGAACTGGGGGCTGTTGCAGCTCTCTCAGGGCCATCTGTAGTGGAGCCCTTTCCCCCGCCTCCTTGGTGGAGTGCAGCCTCTGTTTAATTCCAGTGTCTCCTTCCCCATTCCCATCAGTACTCACTGGGAAGGGTGGGTACAGCTTAGGAGGTTCCGGTGGGACTGAATCCTGTGGGCATTAACTAGAGGCTCCTTCCCCCAGGAATCAGAGCCTGCTGAGGTGGTAGCTCTACATTCTCCAGGGGAGCTGGTGGGAGGGCAGCTGCAGGAGCCCCAGCAGGCCCTGGATTGGGTAAGGCGGCTTCCAGTCCAGGTGGAGCATTGGATGGCAGGCGCATCGTCCAGTATGGGGGAAGGGGCAAATCGTCCCTGCCCGGACCCTGCAGAATTTCTTTTTTGTTATCAGTCAATTTTTGTACCATTATTTTCCCTTTCCCTTTCTGAATGTAAAGCCTTGCCCAAAGGGGAGGATCTTGAGCCAACCATAGCCATAAATCAGTATATGGATATTGACCCGGGTGTCCTGGCTCTCCTGTGACTGTAGACTGCTTCCACTATTTTTAAGTCCATGGTGCCCTCTGGTGGCCATCCTACTCCCACAGAGGGCCGTTCGACCTCACAGAGTATGCGGAGGCAGTTAGGGATACTCTTCACCCCATAGTCTCCTCCTAACCCCGTCTTAAAATTTTTAATCATGCACTCCAATACGGTTGCCTTAGATTCATTTCCCCCTATCTTGCTTGCCTTCTTGGACCTTCTTCTATTTTTCCTTTTCGTTTTGTCTACGAAGTTCTTGTTCCCCTATGCACTTCTGATATTTCCACACAATGACACTTAAATTGCCATTCCACCTCCTTCCTAATTGGGGTGAGTAGAGCCTTACCTGCCAGATCCCAGAGGGAGAGGGGGGATCGGTATGGCTTCACCTGCCAGTCGGCACAGCTGAACCAGAACACCACGTGGTCCAAGACTGTTTCCCCCTTGACTTTCAAAGTTCATTCTGCCTTGATGGGCTTGATCAGGTGCGGATGAAAACATAGATGGGTTAAATATCCCATGTCCCAGGCCATTCTGGAAAAACCAATTCGTACTTACTTATGTATCCCCCTCCTTCTAGCCTGATGGTTCTGAAGGGTTCAAGAATTTCACAGCAGATAGGACACTTCCTTGCAGAGGGCAAAATACAGGCGCATAAAGGCCAAGTTTCTTCCCTTAGAAGCCCCTTCACAATTGCCCAGTTATAGTTTACCCCCAGACGGTGTGAACACCATCTCCTCTGTGACATTCACAGCCCTGCTTTCCCCAAAACTTTCTCACGTTTGTCCAGTAGCAATCTACCCCAGAACAGTGTGGATACCACCTCTTTGTGAGAGTTGTGGTCCACGTGCTCCCTAGTCCCTCACAGGGGGTTGATCAGGCCCCCTCTTCCACTCTGCTAGGTGAGAACCTCCCTACCTGAGCGCTCAGTTCCCCTGCTGCTGTCCACTGTCCACCAGTGTGAAAGGTCCAGGCATTGAGAAATTGAATCTTTCCAGAAGGGCGAGATGCCTTCCCCGCTCTAGAAGATCCAAGCCACAAAGACTCAGAGTAGCCCAAAGCAAGGCTTGTCTCATCAAAGTGGGGAGCTTCCCGGCCAATGCACCAAATGTTGTAGCCAAACGCTTCGGGAAGCAAACTCACTCAGAAGGACAACGTGGGTAGTGGAGTGCAGTTTATTACACTGGTGGGTCCAAGGCAGTTTCCTCTTTAGCCAGAGACCCCAACCCATTTCTGTGAAAACCTTATATACCTTAAATGTATGTGCACATCCCCAAATTCCTCAGGGAGATAACAATCAGGTCACAGCCATGATTCATAATCAGAAGGGTCAGCTGGTTATATATTATACCAATGGGTGCCATAAAAATCATAACGGTGACTGACTACATAGGGGATTATTACATTCTTTCTGGTGATGGGAAATCTTGGTATGGAATCTGGTGTTTATCAGTCTGAGAGTCCTGTTCACGGTAGGTATGTTATCTCCATTGCTACCAGCCACATAGTCCAAAGTTCACTGTGAATGTAAGATGGAGTTTCCTTCTTTTCCAAGATGGAGTCAGCTCAGCCTGTTCCTTTCCTCCTTCACCTAATTACTCTGCCATCTTTCCCCTAAATTTTTGAAGCAGGCTTTGCTGACTCTGGAGGTGCCTGGGAAATAATACCTTTTCTGCAAGCAAGAGACAGGCAGAGGACATGGAGGGAGGTGTCCATCCCAAGAAGGCCCCATAGAGTCCTGCTTAGTCACAGTTATTCGTAAGGAAATAGTATGAACTTTATTTTCTAGTATCTCCCCGGTGAAGCTTTGATCTAGAGAATACTTACAATCTTTTCTTCCAGGGCTCAGATTGTTGTAGCCACGTGTTCTGGGAAACAAACTCACTCAGAAGGACAATGCAGATAGTGAAGCGCAGTTTATTACACAGGCAGGCCCAAGGTAGAGTCTCCTCTTAGCCAAGGACCCCGACCAGCATTTGTGAAAATTTTTATACCCCATGTGTATGTGTCTGAACCCACCACTCCAAATTCCTTGAGACTTACATAAACCAAGGAAAGTACAATTCCAATGACCCCATCAGCCGTGTGCTATGTGCTCAAACAGTCAAACAATTAGCCAATAATCAATAAACCAGAGGTTACACTCCTATAGAGACAGAAAAATTTATGGCCTGTCTGGAGGAAGGGGTGATTAGTGTATGTTTTCTCTTAGGTGATGAGTAACCTAGATACGATCTTCAAGGTTCCCCTGTCTGGAGGGGGTCTTATCCTTTTGTTGTCATTTTCATAGGCACTAAACACAGAGTTCAGAGTCCATTGGAAAGGTGGCCGAGCATGATCAGCATGAACAGGCCTAAGATGGAGTCCAGGCCCTATGAATTCCTTCTTCAAGATAAAGCTGTAACCCCCAAGTATAGAACACTGACCATTGACTCTTCTGATTGGCCAGTGCCTGAGTTTAAATATTCTGAATGCGAATGTTTCTTCAATGGTAGGAGAAAGGTATATTTCATCCTTGTGCATCGTGAAAAATAGCTGAGAGAAACGAGTGAAACCCAATAATCAAAGCAACTCCTGTTAGGTAGCTCAGCAGAGGAAAGTACTCTCTTCAAGAAGCAAAAATACAGAGTGTGCACAGTCAATGGTGAATGGTAACTAAAAATGATTCTGTGTGCACCATCAGCTATGTGGACATGCAGACCATCTGGGAGCTCACTTTTCCAGACTGAAAAGGGGCTTCATATTTGACTTAATGCCCTACCATTGATATCTTAAAATTATTAACAAATTTAAACAAAGCACTCCACCTTTTTTATTTTGCACTTGACCGTGCAAATGATGTAGTGGATTCTAACTCCATGGAAGGGATGAACTGGTTTTTTTCCTTCATCTAATCTAGCTTTTCGGAGAAAGTAATGGCACCCCACTCCAGTACTCTTGCCTGGAAAATCCCATGGATGGAGGAGCCTGGTGGGCTGCAGTTCATGGGGTCGCACAGAGATGGACATGACTGAAGCGACTCAGCAGCAGCAGCAGCTTTTGGCAGGAAAGCGTTCTTTGCAGGAAAGAGCTCTCTCTAAGTTACCAATTGAATTGGGCCCAGCTGCTCATGGCTTACCAAATCAAACTTATGAACATTTGTGGAAGGACAAGCTGTCTTTAATCAGAAAGCTGGAAATCTGAGAAGATGGTAGACTCAGTGTCCACCCAGAATCACCTCCGAAGATTCTTCTCGGCCCTGGAAGTTGTAAAGAAAAGGGAGGAAGTGATCTCAGTTCCTTGTTGAGACAGGGGACGCCACCCGCCACTGCATGCAGGCTTGTGGTCTCCTGGCAGTCCTCCTCTAGACTCGTTCCTCTATCTTGTTCACATGGTTTATTTGGGAGACTGAAACTCTTGGGTGGCATTTTTGGTGGAGGGGTGCTCTGAAGAACTCTGTTCATTTATGTCTAGGCACAGAAAATATTCAGTGAGAGGCAACGTGATAGATAAGAGGTGATTTCTTAAAACAGGACATTTGTGAGGCTTAGAAACAGGTGGGTGAGAAGATTCTGCACCAAGAACTAAATCAGCTACAGTTTTATAATCAAAGGAAAAGTTGGGGGGGGGTAAAATCACTTTCTTCCTCATTTCTGAGTAGACATCATGCTTCCATCATCAGCATCTCCTTCAGGTTGATCTGGGGAGTTTTCTTGTCCTTAAATGATCAAACCAGGATTGTCATGGCACTAAGGAAATATTTCAGGTCTCAATACAATTTGCTTTGAAATGTCACCTTTCCATAAATTATTGTGTGTGTTTTTTTTTTTTTTAATGTGTGGAGAAAGCATATTCTAGGGGTCATTAACTTAAGGAGCTCACTGGACAGGATGTGGGTTTCATGCCACCATTCTTTTATTGTTTTGGGCCATACCTCGTGGTTTTGTTGCTAAGGAAACCTGCTGGTTTTCTGGTTAAGCAAATCTATTTTCTTAAGTGATCCTTAACTTACAGGGGTCTCTCATACTTTTTTTTTTTTTTTTTATAATCCCCTAGTGGGATTAGCTGTTTACTTTGTCCCCATCAAGATCACTGAAGAGGAAGCTAGGAAAGAGATCTGATCATCTGTTAATTACTTATTCTCCATTCCTACTTCTTTGATCTATGGAAAGAACTGGCAAGTTAGCCAAGTTGCTGTATGATTAAAACATTTGTAAGGTATGCTCAAGGGTCAGAGATGAGCAGAGCATGGGGGTATCTGATTAAAAGTCATTTACAATACAGTTTTTCTAATGACAAGGAAAAGAGCTTCCTGCTGTCAACTTTAAAATATATTCACAACCTAAAAGTTGAAAGTTGTGTTTTATTTGATGGGAATTTTTAGGACTTTAGGCCTGGGAGGCAACTTCTCAAGTAGCCTTGAGAGAACTGCTCTGAGGAGGTGAAAGGGAAGAATCAGGTTATATAGAAGGTTTGCAACAAAGGACAGGTAGTCTGAAATCTAAAGATTTTATTGTTCATTAAAGAAAGCCAGATATTCAATGTTAAGGGATTTAGCACTTTTCTACGTATTGGAAGATGCAAGAGTTGGCTTACTGAAATCATTTCTTTCCTATCCACCTCACCTCTCTGGGGCCAATATTCTGTGTTTTCACATTTAAAGTTTCCTCAGGGCTCTCCATAGGGTAGTGGCTGTGGTCTGATGGTTGATAGATAGCAGGTATTCTTCTCCTTCCTGTGTTCCCCTAGGTCTCACAGGCGAACATCAGAGGGCTGCAATTACTGATGCCTGTGAGATCCTTGTTTACTGGTATGGCAGGAAATACTCCATTTCTCACTGCTGAGATCTGTTTTGTGCAAAGAGCACCTTGCATGTCTGAGGCCCCCTTATTTTATCTCTGTCTTCAAATCATTAGCTTCCAGTTAACAGATGATCTTACCTCTTTCCCTAGTTTCTGTAATCTCATGAAGAGTGTAAAAAGATATCTTAGAAAGAAAGGTCACAAGAAGTCAACAAACCCACACACTGAAGGATAGTGATGTCTCTGACCCCTTATTTCAAGGATTAACTGACATTACTTCCCTTTTCCCTTTATAGTCTTTCAGGGCTGAACAGAATCTTGGAGGTTGTTCTCAGGCACACTCAGTCCACTGTCTCTCCAGATTTCCAGCATTCTGATTAAAAGCAAATTTCCTTTCTACCAGTATTTGCTTACCTCGAGTATTGATTTTTGGAGCAGTGAGCTGTTGAACCTCAATTGTTTTTTATTATACCGACATTATTTTTTAATTAAACTTCAAAAAAACCTTTTCAGATCATTACAGACTCACACTCAGTTGTAAGAAATATTACAGAAAATATTAGCTCCCTTTTACCTAGTGGACCCCATGGTAACATCTTAAAAACTAAAGTGTGAAATCACAACTAATGTGGACACTGATATGGTGGAGATACAGAATGACTCCATCACCACATCGATACAACCTGTAGCTCTTTCATAGCCACACTCTTCTTTCCTCTCTCATGATTGTCCTTAGCTGCTGTTTTTTATCTCTATAATTTTGTCATTGCAATAAAGTTATAAAAAATGGAATCAAACAATATGTAAAATTGTGTGACTAGCATTTTTATTGTTTTCATTGCTTCAATCAAACTGTTCCATATATCAACTGCCCATTCCTTTTGATTGCTGCATTGTAAGCCTTTGTATGGTTGTTACAATGTTTGTTTACACACATTTTATGACATCTTTATAGGTTTGACTATTACAAAGATGCATGCTTAGTATTAAAAGACACTGTGACTAACACAACTTGATGGCAAATAGGTTCTGGACTGTTTTTCCTACCAAAATACACAAATTCAACAGTCACACATGGATGAATTCTGTGAGAAATCCAGAAATTGTTCAAGAGGCAGAGTACTTATGAAACTAACCACATCAAAACTAGTAGGAAAAGCTGACAACACTTTTCCATCACACTCCCCATCCCCTGAACCTTAACATATAATCAGGAGAGTAAGTCCTGATCCCAGATTCTCCACGAGGAGCAGAAAGTTTGGACTCCATATCTAGTATCTCAGTTTTTCCAGGTGCTACCTGAGGGGCTAGGCATACCTCATTCCCTGAGGACTGTTATGCTCCAGGTCCAGGTCCCCGAATAAACTGGGAGAACAAGCCATCCATGGCAATGCAAAAGAAGGAAGAGGTTTATTTCTTGCTCGAGCAAGGGCACCTTGCCATATCCAGCGCAGTGGTATGGAGCAAGAGCCCCGAGCCCTGAATTACAGCAGTATTTATAGGTTTGAAACAAAGACAGGGAGTTTGCAAGGGCGGATTGGTTGCAGCGGTTTCTTGGCATTTACTAATTGGCCAGATTTTGCGCATGCGGGCTCGCTTAGGGGACTTTTCATATTATCTGGGCTGGTTCTAACCAGGCTACAGGGAATATGCTGACTGGCTGAGTCTCAAGGTCAGGGGAATGATGATCTCAGCTCCTTCTGGGCAGTGACCCAGCTTTACCCGTGATTGTAACTTTTTTACCTGATTGTAGCTCTGCCCTACTTCAGTTACGGCTTCTGTCAGGTCTCAACAAGGACTACAAAGAATAATGGGCCTTTTCTTTTTTTTTGATTGAAGTATAGTTGGTTTACTTTTTTTTTTTTTTTGAGGTATAGTTGATTTACAATGCTGTGTGTGTACAGCATAGTGATTCAGTTTTATATATATATATACACATATCTAGTATACATATGTATATATATATTTTAGATCCTTTTCGGTCTTATGTTATCATAAAATATTAAGTACAGTTTCCTATGCTATACAGTAGGTCCTTGATGATTATTTTACATCGAGTAATATGCATTTATTAATCTCAATCTCTTAATTTATCCCTTCCCTAACCTCCCCTTTTGGTAACCATGTTTGTTTTCTGTGTCTATGGATCTATTTCTCTTTTGTATAATAAATGAATTTATTTATTTATTTATTTTTTTTAGATTCCACATGTAAGTGATATCATATATTTGTTTCTCTCTGTCTGACTTACTTCACCTTGTATCTAAGTCCATCTGTTAGGCAGTTAGAATAGGAAAAAGGAGTCCAGAATGGAGGTGGCTAAAAGACAAGAAAGAGAAAAACCCTCAAAAATAGAACAAAGGAAGGTCTGAAGACCAGAGTGAGGACGTCAGGGAGAACAAACAGCACTCCTGGCTAGCCCAGTTTACACAGGGCAGACCCAGGGTGGAGAGGGGTAGGAAAAACATATGAAAAAGAGGAGCCGAAGGGCATGGTGTCCCTCACTCTCTTCTCTGCATCTTTTGTGTCGGCATGCCCTCACACTTCGAGGATGTATTTTTTTTTTTTTATTTTCTAAATAAAACTGAGCTGTAACATGGAGCTGTAACACTGATTTCTCCAAGAACTGTAACACTGATCTGTCCAAGAGCTGTGACACGGTCTGTCCGAGGGCTTTAACATCCGTCACTTCAAATTTTTGTTGTGATGAGACAGAACCAAGGAAATTACATACTCCAAGAGGCAGAGTAAATGTTGCTGCAAAGGGCGTTATTTCATTCCTTTTTAGGGCTGAGTAATATTCCACTGTTAAGTATGTACCACATCTTCTTAATCTATTCATCTGTTGCTGGGCATTTAGATTGCTTCCATATTTTGAGTATTGTAAATACTGCTGCTATGAACATTGGGGTGCAAGTATCTTTTCAAATTACTGCTTTCTTTGAACATATGCCCAGGAGTGAGATCACTGGCTCATATGGCAAAGGGGTGGTTTTAAATGAGCACTTTGAAAGCACTTTATATCGCTCCTTCCTTCATCTCAGAGCAGAATGAAGAGAGGATAAAATCCACTTCCAGCTTCTCATTAGAAGACGTTGGACCACACAACTTGCACTGCAAGTTTTTTGTCTGTTACCCAAGAATTTGCCTGTCTCAGAGAACTAAGGAGGCCCAGCATATGATAATTCTGATTGGACCTAGCATCCTTTAAACTTCTGGGGGCCACTAAGAACAAAGACAAAGGTTTTAATGAACAAAAGCTTAAAACACTGTGCATGCATACAATGGAATACTGATGTTCAGTTACGTGGGTGTTTCTCAGCGGAAGCTCCTATATATTCTAGCTCCTGCTTTACAACTTACCCCTTGGGAACAGTCCCCTCAGATATCTAAGTAGACGATAATCATGGGCTTTAGTCCTCAGTAAGTCTGTTGAATAAAACATAATTCTCAACTCATAGGTTGTGCATATTTTCAGTCAACAATAGTTTATGCTACTATGAGGGTAGTCATACCAGAAAGACCAACCATGCGAGCACATGCGAGTAGAGGGTCATGACTTTGAGTTGCATTTGTGACTGAGCAGTTTTCTGTCCAAGAAAGTAAAGAGAATATCCCAGTCAACTGCCTTCTATGACACCAACAATGGCAAGCAAAATGTGGAATTCTGAACACAATACCATTTATTTTGAAATCTTAGGTACAAATCCAACAAAATGTGTACAAGTTCCATATGAGGAAAAGTACAGAACTCAGGTAAACAAAAATCAAAGAATTTAAAACAGCTAATACTCCATGTTTGTAGATAGGAAAACAGAATATTTTCAAGATGTCAGTTTTTACAACATCATTTATAGGTTCAGTATACTCACAATAAAAATGCAGCAAGTCATTTTATAGATTTTGGCAAAATAATTCCAAAGTTTGTATGAAGAGTGATAATACCCAGAATAGCCAACCCAATATTGAAGAAGAAAATTCGGGAACGGATCCTATCCTATTCAATGTCAAGCCTTACTATCTAGCTACAGTAAGCAAGTTAGTGTGCTGAAAGACAAACAGATCAATGGGACAGAACAGAGAGACCAGAAATAGACCCTCATAAATGCAGTCGACTGAACTTGGACCAAACAGCAAAGGCAATATGAAGGAGGAAACCGAACAGGCTCCATCTTGAAAGCAGGAGTACATCTTGGGCTGGACTGTGGACTTTGAGCTATATGCCCAGTATCTATGGAAATGACATACCAATGGAAAACCAGACCCCGATGAAGGAGCCTCAGGACTTGTACCTAGACTCCCTCGCCTAAAAGACTATGTTAATTATCTCTGTAATAGAACAAAGTCATGAATATTATTATGCTTATTGGGGTATGACCACAGGCTTATTGATAAATGTTCATTGTTTAACTATCTAGGCTTATGACACATGAACCATGGGTTAACTTTGATCTTATCTCTCTTTTACCTTGTCCAGACTAGTTTCAAGGAATTTGGGGAGGTGGGTTTGAGCACGTACACTTAGGGTATATAAGGTTTTCACAAAAACTGGTCGGGGTCCTCGGCTAAGAGGAGACTCTGCCTTGGGCCCGCCAGTGTATATAAATTGCACTCCACTATCTGCATTGTACTTCTGAGTGAATTTGTTTCCCAGAACCTGTGGGTACAACAAATACAATGGAGAAAAAGTCTTTTCAACAAACGGTACTTGAACAGTTAATCATACACACCCACATACCCAAATTAGATCCTGATCTAACACCCAACACAAAAAAATAACACAAAATGTTATTGGCACTATTTTTACTTTCATTTCCATAAGCAATGATGAAAGAAAAACTATGTATTAAATATTTAAAGAGTCCAGTGAAACTGGTGATCTATTTATTTTTCATGTGAAGTACCTCTGCTTTGAAGTAATTTATAAAGGTCACAATGAGAGGGTAACAGGCAGGAAGGCCAGGGGTCTTCAGAGGAGGAAGGAAACGGAGGAAATAGGCTGCAAATGTCAGACATTTTTTTCTCTCTCTTAAGTGGCAGGAGGAAACAAACAAGTGTTAGATTTCTTCCCCTTCTCTATATAAACTTAAAAGGAGGCTTCTCTTAAAATTCTGTGTTGCCATGACAATACCAGGCTCCACCTGAACTTAACTTTTCTCAAACCTTGAGCCAACAAATGCATTTTTCTTATGGAAATGTTTGTCTTAAGCTATGTTAGTGTATTATGTACAATCTGTTTCTAAAACTCAATCACACATAAACATTTGTGAGATTGGGTATCACTCGGTAATGAGTGGAGGTAATTAACTATTTGTGATTTAAATGGAGTGAAAGCAGGATTTTAAAAATCCAATAATGTGTAAAAAACAGATTCGTATTTGTTTATAGGTATAATATTTACTTAGCACACTAATTTAGAACAGAAACACTGAGAATTAAAGTGTAAAAGGCACCTTTACAGTATTTCTAATGCCTTAAAATATCGAGTTAAAAGTAAAATTAGTATTACTAATTTTTAAAATTTTTTGGCTGCCCTAGATCTTAGTTGCAGCATGTGGGATCTTTGATAATCATTTCAGCATGTAAAATCTAGTCGTTTTTTTGTTTTTTTCCCAATTTTATGATTTCTTTCATTTTCTACTTATTGTGGTAAATGGATAATTTACTATTATTGGAGCAAAATCCCACATGCCACAACTAAAGATTCCACATGAAGTACATCTGATTCACTTTGTTGTACAGCATGTGGAATCTTTAGTTGCCACAAGTGGGACCTCTTGCTTGCAGGATGCAAGTTCTAGTTCCCTGACCAAGGGATCCAATAGTCCCCTTGCACTGGCAACAGAGTCTCAGCCACTGTACCACCAGGGAAGTTCCTAGTCTTAGTAGTGTTAGAAACTTCTGTATAGAGTTATTTTCTTAATTTATTAATTATTAATTTTTGGCTGCACTGGACTGTTGCTGCAGTGAGTGGACTTCTCATTGTGGTGATGTCTCCTGCCGTGGAGCACAGGCTCAGGCGTGAGGCTTCAGTAGTTGCAGCACTCGGGCTCCTAGCTGTGGCTCATGGGCTCTGGAGAGTGGGCTCAGTAGTTGTGGTACAGGAGCCTAGCTGCTGTGTGGGGAATGGACCAGGAATGGACCAGGAATGGAACCCATGTCCGCTGCATTGGCAGGCAGATTTTTATCCATTGTGCCACCAGGGAAGTCCAAAAAAAGTGGCCAGGTACATTTGGAACTGACAGTAAGGGAATTTTGAATGTGTTAACCAATTGTAACATTTCTCATTGGTTATTAAAATAATTGGGCATGGTTTCAGCTATCATAGTCATTTTTATGGTCCCATATGTGCAAATAAAGTGCTGTTTGTATGGAAAAAAGGGAGTTCTTTCATATTTATGGGTTCAAAACATAAATACCAACTCATATTAACACCTACTTAACTTAGAATCTCACTCTTCCAAATCCATATCTCATTCAAGTATAGCTTGCTTCTGTGTGGTTAACAAACACTATAAATATATATTGCTGATATTGCTTGCAGAGCAAGCATTATTAGAGCAACTCTTTATAATATATAAACATATAATAAAATTATAAAATATTATAATTAATAATATTAATTAATAATACTATAATTTTATTATACATGTTTATATATAAACAGTTTTTAATGCATCTCTTAGGGATGAAAGTGAAAGTAAAGGTGAAGTAGCTCAGTTAAGTCTGACTCTTTGTGACCCCATGGACGGTAGCCTACCAGGCTCCTTCCTTCATGGGATTCTCCAGGCAAGAATATTGGACTGGGTTGCCATTTCCTCTCCAGGGAATCTTCCCAATAACCTCTGAGCCAGCTCCCTAAAAATGCCTTGAAGAATTTAAGGACATGGAGATGTTTGTTTGCTGCAAATCCATTTTCTATCTGTGTAGCTTCTGGCACTGCTAATTCCAAGGTCATTCAGGTAGCCACGTTCCGCATCTCCTGTGATGATGAACCTAAAACCAAACTCGAAAATGTTAAAAAAGCATAGGCTGGACATCTACATTTATTCCTCCTCTGTAATCTTCAGCACCTCCACTCCAGGTATTTTTAATGTGGACAAGAGAAAAATGAAAATCTGTTGTTCATAAGGCTTCTGAGTAAATATACACCATTTCTGTATTCAGTTCCTTTTATATTCTCAAAGTCCCTGCTGGAAAATTGGAAGATTATTATCATCCATCCCAAATTCAGTTATGTGATTGACTAGGTATTTAACTAGGGCTCACTGTTGTAGCCAAGTGAACTGCTGTCACGGGTGGTGATAAAAGAAATTGTCACATACTGAAATATCGGTAAGTCATTCTGGCTTTTACATGACTTAACTTGAATTTTATGCTATAAAATAGTCTCTCTGTGCCATATTAAACATCCACTGTACATCTACTTTAATTATTAAACAAAAGTGCACACTGACTTTTGTAAAGAATGTCCAAATTAAAAATAAAGTTTAACTGTCCTTCTTCTTGAGACACCAACGCTGGTCCTGCTTCGATGATAAGACTCCCTTCCCAGGTGCCAAGGCCATATTGACCCACCATGTACTTGCTGGTCTATTCTTTTTTATTTTTATTTTTTAAAGCAAAACCTTGAAGGAATGTAACTCTGACTTGTTTAATGTTCTCTTTTCTGACAACATATAAAACAAGGCCAGAAACCCTATTTCTCTGAAGCAGTTTCACAGAGTAAATCTGGGAAGTGGGCTTCTGGGCTAGTCCTCAACTTGGCTCAAATAAAACTCTTTTCTATTCTTATTTTTGATCGTTTACTGATTATTTTAATTAGCTTTCAGGGAATATGATTTTCAGTGTTCTCCTGACCTGTTTCATACATATATGAAAATAAACATACGTGCTTACTAGTAAATTTTTAAACGGGCTTAGCTTTGATTGAGAGAAGTGATTGCCCCTTATATTCTATATGCTCCAAAGTAATGGTTAAATTTAAAACATTCCCATTGAAGTATTCACAACCGAAGATGTTACTAAGTTCCTTCCAGGGATGAATTATCACAGGAGGGATTCCCACTGGTTCTCTGATGACCTTCCTTTTAGGAATGGACCGGGCAGCGGGCAGAGTGGACTGAGGGTCTGTGGATATCAATTCTTCAGTGGCTTTCCAAGACGGTAGGACCCCAGAGTACCTCAGCTGTTCTCTCTACATTCTAAATATGGATTTCAGCACAGTTTAAGTCAGTGGGTGAAAGCGGATGAACTAAGTCCAATGTCATCATCATGCTAAAGATTTCAATTAAGGACATGATACATAAAGTTTTCCCAAAGGCACACATAATAAATGGAAGAGCATACAAAAGATTTCTATTTTATACCTCATAGTGCAGCAAACTTTCCATGATATTAAATTTACATTCCCATAAATACAACTTACACCCATAACCACACAGAATAGAAGGCAGCCTAAAAACTTACGAGGCATTATATTTAGAGTTGTCTGTCCACTTCCAAGCATGATGTGATGATTCTCTGCTAAGGCCAATCCAATGGTCAGAAGGGCCTTTGTATCTTTTCAGAAAGTTCTATTATAAAACACAGAAAGCAAAAACACATGTCTCCTTCATTTTACCCTTGAGACCTCTTCCCCCCAGCCTTCTCTCTTTGGGTGACAGCCTGGTAAGATTGAGAAGCTTAGACATTGAAGGGAGAAGACTAGTCCCCAGTTCTCAGCTTAAGTCACTCAAATGTCTCTGATCCTAAATTACGTTAAAGTGATCACACATCTCAATTTGACTGGGAAAGTCCCAGGTTATGCCTGTGGTTCCAACACAATATTGTCACTTTCAACATAATATTGTCACTTTCACTCCCCAAAATGTCCCACCTTGGATAATAAATTACATGATTACCATACTTCTTTTTACAATGGGAACAATATATCTAATTTGAAGATTAACTATGAGAGTTACANTTCAACATAATATTGTCACTTTCAACATAATATTGTCACTTTCACTCCCCAAAATGTCCCACCTTGGATAATAAATTACATGATTACCATACTTCTTTTTACAATGGGAACAATATATCTAATTTGAAGATTAACTATGAGAGTTACATGAAAGAATGTGTCCAAATTGTCTCACAAGGTTCCAGGCAGAGAACATACCCAAGAAATATCAGGCACTAATATACACTCCAAGCCCCCAAGTCTGCCTGGAATTGGAGCTTCCCTCTTCTTTCAGCTGTCACCCTGTGTGGCCTATATCCTTCTCAGGGGTTAAGTATTTAACAAAGAACATGATCCAAAAATATTCCTTACCAGCTCCTCCTCCGTTTCAAACTGAGCAAGAACAGCTCCCAGTGAAGTACAGGATGTCTGACTGAATGTCCAATTCTTTGAGTCCTCAGAAAAATAAAAACACTTACTCCCAAATCCAATCCATCCTTCTGGGCAGGTGACATACAGAACTTGTAAGTCTGTCTCTCTGCTTCTCACTAAAACTTGGACAGACACAGTGAAGCATAACAAATAAATTTTCCCATCCATTTTATCTGTTTTTCCACCTAACATGCTGAGGTCAGTCTTTTTTACAGACTCTGATGCTGGGAGGGATTGGGGCAGGAGAAGGGGATGACAAAGGATGAGATGGCTGGATGGCATCACTGACTCAATGAACGTTGAGTCTGAGCGAACTCCAGGAGTTGGTGATGGACAGGGAGGCCTGGTGTGCTGTGATTCATGGGTCGCAAAGAGTCAGACACGACTGAGCGACTGAACTGATAGACATATATACATGTGTGTACATGTATATGTAGGTACAGTATAACTAATTTCCAAAATGAGGGGTTTGAAGAAAAGCATGGCAAAGAACAACTAGACTCTTCTATTTTTATGGCCTTGGCTAATAGCGTTTTGTTTTTCTCAAAATCTGAACAGGGGCTACTTTCTATAGGCTGACAGATTCTTAGAAATGTCTTCCAAGTCCAAACTCCTCTGTTTTTCCCAAAGAATAGTTTTTCTTTTTATGTATGTTGGCACCACTTTTTACATACAGATTTGTGGAACGAGCTCTCTGCTTCTCACTAAAAGTTGGACAGACACAGTGAAGCGTAACAAATAAATTTTCTCATCCCTCTTACCTATTATTTCACTTACCATCTTGAGGTTGGTCTTTTTTTTCTTTATATAACATATGTATGTATGTTCATATATTCATACATGTATTCATATATGTAAATACAGCAAAACTAAATTCCAAAATGAGGAGTTTGAAGAAAAACATGGCCAAATATAAACTAGACCCTTGTACTTTTATGGCTGTGCAAACAGCATTTTGTTCTTAAAATCTAAACAGGACCTACTTTTCATAGGCAGACAGATTGTTAGAAACGTCTTCCATGCCCAATGTGTTTATCAGAATGCACAGTTTTACTTTATATGTATTTTAGCACCATTCATTACATAATTTCATATTATTTTGCTTCCAGAGTCATATTCTCAGGTGCCTGTCTATGTACTAAACACTCTCTATGGATACCACCCAACTCTGGGTTATATGCAGAATTGCTGAGCTGTAATGAACATTACTTTGCCAACAAAGGTCCATCTAGTCAAGGCGATGGTTTTTCCAAATGTCATGTATGGATGTGAGAGTTGGACTGTGAAGAATGCTGAGCACTGAAGAATTGATGCTTTTGAACTGTGGTGTTGGAGAAGACTCTTGAGAGTCCCTTGGACTGTAAGGAGATCAAACCAGTCCATTCTAAAGATCATTCCTGGGTGTTCTTTGGAAGGAATGATGCTAAAGCTGAAACTCCAGTACTTTGGCCACCTCATGCAATGAGCTGACTCATTGGAAAAGACTCTGATGCTGGGAGGGATTGGAGGCAGGAGGAGATGGGGACGACAGACAATGAGATGGCTAGATGACATCACCGACTCAATGGACGTGAGTTTGAGTGAACTCCAGGAGTTGGTGATGAACAGGGAGGTCTGGCGTGCTGCAATTCATGGGATCGCAAAGAGTTGGACACGACTGAGTGACCGAACTGAACTGAACTGAATGAACTTCCAACTAATATTTCTAATGCCTCGTGAAATGCTACCAGCTTTAACCATTTATAAAACACCAACTGCTACTTAGTGTGTGGTAAAGTGATTGTACTTTGCTGCTTACCAAAACAGCAGACTTCTCTAAGATCTATGTTCTTTTTTTGGTTTCTTGGAAAATGTAATATTGAGATCTGTGGTCACTTGCTGAGTGCAGGCTAGTGGTAGATGTTTTTCCTAGATGATTTTATTAGACTGAGAATTTGCCTTGGAAAGAATGTTCTGTGAAAGCTAACATATGAATATATATATATATATATATATATATATATTTTATATGGTGACTTTTTCCCCTGAGGTCAGTCTTGAAGTACATATTGTACATTTGATTGTTGCCTCCAGAGTCATCACTAACAGTCTTATCTCAGGCACAAAAGCCATCAATCCACTGATCTTCAAGCAGAGAATCTGTGCATCTCACTTCTCTGGAAACTAGTGGTTTTAAGGAAATCAATTTCTGTAGCATTTAATTCCTGTAGTACTCTTTCCTAGCATCATACGGATTTCCCTTTCCTCACATCTTCCTTAATATCAGTCCTTCTTACTCTTGACAAAAGAAAGGCAAACTCCTTACCTTTCCTAGATTTTACTATGCTACATCTCTTAGCAGTATAAGACCTTCTAGCAGACAAAACATGGCATAGTTCAACTATTGATTTTAGTACCAAAAATACAATGTAGTATTTCCAGTGTTTCTGGAAATGCTATTTTATATGTATTTCTGTTAAATATGTATAAAAATATTTGGGCCCTTGTTAGATGCTCTGAACCACCAAGATATCAGAGTATAGGCTATGGGAAGAATAAATGTTTTTCCTTCATGACCTCACTTTTTCCTCCCTTATCCAATTTGATAGGAAATACTGTTGGTCCAACTTTCAAGATAGATTCTGACACCAGGTCCCACCTCCACTGTTATCACCAGGGCCAAGGCACGGTCCCCTCTGGTGTGGATTTCTATAAGNGAATAAATGTTTTTCCTTCATGACCTCACTTTTTCCTCCCTTATCCAATTTGATAGGAAATACTGTTGGTCCAACTTTCAAGATAGATTCTGACACCAGGTCCCACCTCCACTGTTATCACCAGGGCCAAGGCACGGTCCCCTCTGGTGTGGATTTCTATAAGGTTACCCTAGTAGGTGTTCCCCAAATCTAACTTTACTTCCAACAGTCAAAATGGTTTTATTCTAATGAAATTTAGATCATGGCATTCCTCTCCTACAATTTCCCTTTTCCTGATACCCCCAACTGTGCTCAGATTAAAAGCTGAAGTCTTTACCTGACTCATTTGGCTGTGACCTCCCTGACCCCGAGCTTGTTATTTTTCCTCCTTCTCACCTTGCTTCAGCTGTAGAAGCCTCCATGCTGTTCCCCAAACCTACCAGATTCTTCCTTTCATTCTACTTGTTCCTGCCATCTGGAGTGCTTTCTCCACATAGCCACATGGCTCCTTCATCTCCTTCAAGTTTGCTGAAAAGTCATCTTCTCAAGGAGGCTTGCCCTGGACACTTATGTCCATCTCAATCTGTTATCCTATATTATAATATCTGCATCTTTCTGTTATTAATAGAATAGGAGTTCCCTGGGAATTCTTTGTGTTTTGTTCACTGATATACCTCAAACATTTCACACACTCTGGCACATAATGGAGCTCAATAAATATTTACTGACCTTGTGAATGTGCAAAGAACATGATACAGTTTGGACAAGAGGTAACTCACCTGCCACAAGACTGCAAAGTATCACATTTAGAGTTACAGATATAAACATAGTCGGGATGCAGCAGCAAAGCTTGGCAGGTGTAACAGGAGATACAATTGCTAGGCATTTCTTTCGGAGATCTTTACCTATAAACAAAAATGACATAATCTCAATCTCATGGAAGCTTTAAAAGAAAAACTTAAATTTATCACAGAATCAACATGTAAAATCAGCTCTACCTCACCTCCCCCACTGCCAACTGCCAACTCTGACAAAAGGTCCATGTCCAAGAGAGATGGCCACAGCCCAAAAGCGACCCAGAGATAAGAGAAACAGTATTTTTCCCCTGGAGAGTCTTCCAGTTATTGTAAGAAGAGCTAATAAGAGAGTAAGAAACAGACAGACTAGAAATCAGAATGAAAATGAAACATACAAACAATCCAGATTTACCTCCACAAATAACAAATTTGATTAGAAGTTCTAAGAGGAGCATTAGAAAACTAATCAATATAATTCATCACATTAACAGGATAAGAGAAGAGAAAGGATATGACCATCGATACAGACATAAAAGGAGAAGGAAATGGCAACCCACTCCAGTATTCTTGCTTAAAGAATCCCGTGGACAGAGGAGCCTCTGGGCTGTTGTCCATAAGGTCGCCCAGAGTCAGACACTACTGAAGCGACTTAGCATGGATGTATAGACGTAAAATGTGGAAAAATGTAAGAGTCATCCCAAATAACAAAGCCCAACAAATTATGAACTGAACTTTTACTTTTCATAGAAATAGTACAGCTAACATGATACTTATTGGTGAAAAAGTGAATGCCTTCCTCTAAAGGTCAGGAACAAGGCAAGGATGCCCGTTCTCACCAATCCAATTTAACATTTTACTAGAGGTTCTATCAGTGCCAATAAGGAAAGAAAAGTAAATAAAGGACATATAGAGATTAGGAAGAAGTGAAAGTGGTTCTAGATGTGGTATCCACTCACCTCCCAGTAGAAATATTAATTTGAAAATTATCTGCACATGAAAATACCTTCCCTAGAGTCAAGGATTCCAGGCACACCCGCTCCCTGCCTCATCCCAGCTCCCTGCACTCCAGCAATTCTGGTAGATAATGCAGTCTCAGACAGCTTCCACCCCGGGGTTCCTGTGGGCTCCTAGGAGCCCA
>SJYV01045672.1:6518-36477 GCA_006410875.1 Neotragus pygmaeus | reverse complement strand
CGGACCTTTGTTGGCAAAGTAATATCTCTGCTTTTCAATAAGCTATCTAGGTTGGTCATAACCTTCCTTCCAAGGAGTAAGCGTCTTTTAATTTCATGGCTGTAATCACCATCTGTAGTGATTTTGGAGCCCCCAAAAATAAAGTCTGACACTGTTTCCACTGTTTCCCCATCTATGTCCCATGGAGTGATGGGACCAGATGCCATGATCTTCGGTTTTTGAATGTTGAGCATTAAGCCAATTTTTTCACTCTCCTCTTTCACTTTCATCAAGAGGCTTTTTAGTTCCTCTTCACTTTCTGCCATAAGGGTGGTGTTATCTGCATATCTGAGGTTATTAATATTTCTCCCAGCAATCTTGATTTCAGCTTGTGCTTCTTCCAGTCCAGCATTTCTCATGAGGGTAATAGGCCCTTGTATAGGATAGTTGTAATCATTAAGGGAGATTACATGTGAAGAGGTAGTGGTAGGTATTATTTGTTGACTACTGAATAGTAACAGTAAATGCTTACAGATTTGTGAGACAAGTGTTATAATCATTTTGTATTTGAAGAATCTAAGGCTGAGAAGAATAACTTGGCCAAAGTCTCTTACCTTATAAGTGGCTGGCAATGCCATCCCAGGTCTTCCGTAAGTCCAGTAATTGCCTTTGCCCAGACCTACAGCTAATTAAGAATAAAGTAGAAATATTTATACTGATAATATATATGTTTGGGGGTTAGTCAATGATTTTTAAATGCTTTAAAAACAGAGATTTCCCTATCCCTTAAGAACGCTTATAAAATGAATGGCCAGTTAAAGAATCTTGAGATCCCTTGTTATTATCTAAGGAGACAGACACAATTAAAGTGAAGTCCAGCAAAAATTCTTCATGGTATTGTAACAGGAGAGAAAGGGGCAGGGCACAACCGACAGTGGTGGCATAATTTAGGGGCTTTGCCAAGAATCAAGGTCCTATCTGCCAATGACACAATCCTGGGAAAACGATGAAGATAGAATATGGAGGCTCAAAGCCTCAGGACTCCTTAGAACACCTCTAAATGAACTTTGAGTACATATAAGTACAATTCTTCTTATGGTGGTTCGAGCTTTTTCTTGCTGGAGAGCTATGGCTTTAATGATAGGGAAAACAATTGCTTTATTTTATATTTTGACTTGAGAAACCTCTCCAGTAACAGGATCACACATTTCGTTGAATCTGTTATTAAGTAATTCTGTAAAACTTTCCATTTACTTAGAAACACCACTGTCCTTATCATCCACAAATGTCAGGAAAAATAAAGAGAACTAGTGGAATTATAAAACTAATTATCAAATCTCTCAGAAATCTTCAAAATTCCGAGTCCCAAAGAATTTCTGTTTACCTTGATAGCAATAACGTGAACTTCTCTAGGATATATGTATCTCCTGAATTAATGATAGGCTGCCTCCTGTATTTAGGAACTACTTTCAATACTAAATTCTACCTTGATACAATCTGATATGACTAATTGCTCCAGGGTCCCACATAATAATTCCTACTGTATCAACAATAGGTAGAATCTGCATTTTCAAAGCATCCACCTAAGTAACTTTTGCATGATCTGAAACCTGGAAATTTGATCTTTCTGAAAAAATATCAGAAGAAAACTTCCCTTGAACCTCAGTGGAAAAGATCTTATTAGGTACTGCTAACAAGTGGACCAGCAGTGAAATTCCAAGGCATTGATCTTGAGTCCATGTCTCCCAGCCAAAAATATAAGCATCATTTTTTCCTGATTACAGGATGTCCATTCCATTAGACGACCTCAAACTGAAGATTCTTGGGAATTCTCCAGAAGCTGCTGATTATAGAAGTGGACAGCTTGTGCCCATGACAACAAAACAAGATTAATTTTCCGATTCTTCAGCATCCTTTACCCTACCACTAATCTTGCCTATTATTGTACAACTAACAAAGTGATTTCTCAGTATTATCTACCTTACCTGCATCTTTTTATTTTTGACTCCCTGTACTTTTCTGCTGCTTAAGAAAAGCAATACTTGTATATATTTCTCAAACCATAGCTATGCTGTTAATTAAACTGGCTATTGACAAAATTCAGTAGCTGCACTTCTAAGTACTTCATAGTGTTGATTTTCTTCTATAGGCCCCTTTTGGTTCTTAAGCTTTTCTCATGTAATTAATCCCAAACTTCCATCTTGTAAAAATCAGACCTTGATCCACACCTCAACAAAATGTTTCTCTGAGGGTGAAGATCATTCAGTCACGTCCGGCTCTTTGCGACCCCAGGTACTGTAACCTATCGGGCTTCTCTGAGGGTATTACAACCTTATTAGAAAAACCTAGCTCTTCAGGAATGTCAACTAATATTGGGGCTATCTTTGCTCCAATAGTCAGTTTGTTCTCTTCAGAAATACTGGAGCCCACTTTGCAGAAACCTATTTTACTTAACCAAGAAATCTGTCCATCTTGAGGGACAAACTACTGGCTTGCTCCCAATACACTTAATAATACTTGTACTCCCAGTATAGTCTGTACCCCTACTAGAGTACTGCTTCTTACGTGAATGTCAGGCTTATACACTCCTGCTAACTTACCCTGTATATTGAATCTAATGGTAGAGGTTTTCAGATGCTTAAAATGATCCGCCCTCCAGTGGCTCATATTTCCCTGAGAAAGATACCCAGAAACCAAGCAAATGAGGCAAGCAGAGACTCACAGACAACTTGGGAGAACTCCCAGGAGGGAAAGCTGACTTTCTTTGTATATGTCCTCAGTGAATGAAATTCCCGCAACAAAATTATTACAACTGAAAAAGATGCTGCAAACATTTTTCTCTGACTTTGTTATTAAGACTTGGTGACTGAAAAGTCGTGTCCAACTCTTTGCGACCACATGAACTACAGCACGCCAGGCTTCCCTGTCGTTCACCATCTCCCAGAGTTTGTTCAGACTCATGTCCATTGAATCAGTGATGCCATCCAACCTTCTCATCCTCTGTTGCCCCCTTCTCCTCCTGCCCTCAATCTTTCCCAGCATCAGGGTCTCTTCCAATGAATCAGCTTCTCACATCAGTTGGCCAAAGTAGTAGAGATTCAGCTTCAGCATCAGTCCTTTTAATGAATATTAAGGACTGATTTCCTTTAAGATTGGCTGGTTGGATCTCCTTGCTGTCCAAGGGACTCAGAAATCTTCTCCAGCATCGCAATTCAAAAGGATCCATTCTTCAGTGCTCAGCCTTCTTTATGGTCCAACTCTCACTTCCATACATGACTACTGGAAAAACCATAGCTTTGACTAGATGGACCTTTTTTCATCAGAGTGATGTCTCCGCCTTTTACTATGCTGTCTAGGTTGGTCATAGCTTTTCTTCCAAGCAGCAAGTGTCATTTAATTTCATGGCAGTAGTCACTGTCCACAGTGATTTTGGAGCCCAAGAAAATGAAAAGCTGTCACTGTTTACATTGTTTCCCCATCTATTTGCCATGAAGTGATGGAACCAGATGCTATGATCTTCATTTTTTGAATGTTGAGTTTTAAGCAAGCTAGCTTTTTTACTCTCCTCTTTAACCTTCATCAAGAGGCTCTTTATTTCCTCTTCACTCTCTGCCATTAGGGTGATATCTGGGGTTACTGATATTTCTCTGAACAATCTTGATTCCAATTTGTGATTCATCCAGCTCAGCATTTCCTATGACCTTAACAGACATTATAAATGACCGAACTTCTACTTTAGAAGCTCAACCAATTAAATTTGAATACATCAGCCAGAGTTTTTATGGACAGTCATATAGGCCTTGATTTCCTCATAGCTAGCCACAGGGGAGTCTGTGTTCAGCAATACTTATTCCTGCATCAGTCCCTTTCAGGGTAGTAGAACATGGCTAAAAGAGAAAACCTAAAACAGAGTCAGCTGGGTTATTCTGGGCCTTGTTTTCACTGCCAGGGTTTTATAATCTGGGCCTCTGACTTCCAGTCTTACAACGAATGTGAATAAGCATTTTGTTTCTGGTAACTGCTTTTGTTTGCAGTTGTTCACTGTACCCTGTCCAGAGTACTAAATGTTACTACACAGTCATTGTCATAGCATATGATTCAATAACTTATCCTACAATAGGAGTATGAGGAGAAATTAACCTTAGTCCAACTACAGCCCATTTTCTGACTCAGCAGAATCTCAGTAATAGTAAAAAGAAAAGAAATCTGAATATAATGTATTAACATCCCATGGACTCACTTTTCCTCTGACTCAAGTTGTTGGGAAGGGGCACTAAGAAAAGAAACCTCTAGATCAGGAAACTGGTCCGGCTAGTTGTTAGTATAACTAAGTTATCAGTATAACTCAGCCTCAATGCTGTTAGGAGCTGGCCTGTCAGTTGAAGCTATGCCATGATACTTTCCTATTGAGCATAATCAATTTCTTAGAACACCAGCATCACACAAGGTCACTCTATGACTGATGAGGGGAGACAAAAAACAAGACCACTTGTCTAAACACAGACAGAAACACTGTTACTGTGCAAACCATCAACATACTAAACATCTGTCTTTTCCAACTAATTTGGGCGACTGCTACTGTTTTATCAATTATAGCTCTAGCCTCACTCCATTCTTCTAGATAACATTCATTAATGTACTCAGTCATAGAATTATTCCCTTGTCCTGACATCATCTGATTCAGAGTAAAGCCCTCCTTCCCTGAACTTTCCTGAAAATCACTGACACAAGCCCAAATTCTGTAGATCCTTACATCTTCTTACTGAGGTAGTCTTTAATTTCACTTGATGTGTGTTCTCCCCTTGGTGCAACAAATAATAAATCCAACTTTGCTTAACTATAGATGTGTTTCCAAGGATCACTGGCCGGAGAGCGCTGAAATATTAAACTAAAGAAACTCTGTAAGCTCTACATTGATTTTAAACTCTTGAGTGGGGAGCATTCCCAGTTGCTAGAATTCTGGTTTCTGCTCTGAAGCACAAATCTCTCAATCAAAGATTGATTGCTTTGTAGGTCTGAGGCACTGTGCTAGAAAGCAGGAATACCATCTCCTGTCATCAATCCTTCTATGGTTAAGCAATCACCCCTGCTAATGTTTCCTTCTAGCAGTAGTAGTGCTGCTAACTCACTTCATTTGTGTCCGACTCTGTGCGACCACATAGACGGCAGCCCACCAGGCTCCCCCGTCCCTGGGATTCTCCAGGCAAGAACACTGGAGTGGGTTGCCATTTCCTTCTTCAATGCATGAAAGTGAAAAGTGAAAGTGACGTTGCTCAGTCATGTCCGACTCAGCGACCCCGTGGACTGCAGCCCACCAGGCTCCTCTGCCCATGGGATTTTCCAGGCAAGGGTACTGGAGTGGGGCGCCATTGCCTTCTCTGAGCAGTAGTAGTAGCCAGTGTTAAAGGTGGTGCTGCCATAAGAAGACAGGGCAGGAGCTGAGAATGCTTTTTACCTGAAAGCACAGAGAAACCTGGCCCCCACCATGGTAAGATTAAAACCCAAGCCTCATCATTCAGAATCTTCCTATTCCCTAGGTTCTCCATACTATTTCCCAGCTGTTATCTCTTTAGGGAATTCAACTTTTGCCCAAATAAAGATTCAGAGCTTTCTGTTTCTCTGGGAAAGAAGAAACTAGGTAAGAATGCAGTCAATGCAAAAGCAGAGGGCTTTAGTCACAAAAAGAGTGACGATTCTGTTCACACTGTGCCTCCTAAGTCCTAGTTCCAACTCCCACCATAGCCACCTTTGACAGATGTTTGAGGTCTTATAGAGGAGAGAGAGTACAGAGAAGTTTGGAGACATCAGAAAGCACATACACGTGGCTTCCCTGGAGTCCAGTGGTTGAGAGTCCACCTGCCAATGCAGGACATTCAGGCTCCATCTCTGGTCCAGGGGAATTCCACATGCCAAGAAGCAACTAAGCCTGTGCAGTGTAACTACTGAAGTTCATGCACCTGGAGCCTGCGCTCCTCAACAAGAGAAGCCATGACAACGAGAAGCCTGCTCACCACAACTAGAGTCTGGAGAGTAGCCCCTGCTCGCCACAGCTAGAGAAAGCCTGTGAGCAGCAACAAAGACTCAGTGCGGCCAAAAATAAATAAACAGATATTAAAAAATGAAAGAAACCATACACACACACACTTTTATCAGCCATAATACTTTTTAGTGACTCCAGTTCTGGCTAAGAGTGCTGTGAAAATGTCATTTATAGATTAAGTACATAGATACATAGTAAGTTTACCTTACATACTGCCTGAGATTGTGGCAAAGGGTCTTAGCTAAAAATGTTAAGTGTAAATTAGATACTGATATTGTACTTTAAAAAAAAGTCATTATTATCTGTGATAGCCATCTATTGAGGCAGGGTTCCAAAGAATGGAAAAAGACAGGTAGAGACCTATGAGGAAGGTGAGACCTACTCATACACCTTGAACAGAGGCTCTGACAGTTCATGTTCCTGGCTAACACTTCCTATAGCAGGACTACACAAATGAGTGCATAAAACATTGGAATTTGCCAATTATAAATGGTTTGAATTCCTGCAACACCTGTCTAATGTGCCCACAAGATTGAGAATCTGCTTAGACTAGACCTGCCCACTCACAGGTCATGCCCACTCCTTCATCTAGGAGCCAAAAAGCAGTGAAATAGGGTTAAGGCCATCACGCCCTCCATTTCCCTCCCATATTCATTGTTGTTGCCTCACACTCCTCCACCTCCTTTCTTCTGTTCCTTTTCCGGATAAACGGAGGTGAAAAGTTGTCTACTAGGGAAAGTTCAAATGTAGAGCAAAAGGCAGAATTCAGTAAAAAGTGAAAAACATTGGATTCATTAAAACCACAAAACACAAATCATATGCAAACTACAACAAGGCCTTTGCATTTGCTATCCCTCCAGATATCCCCTATTGCAGACTCTTTTACTTTATTAAAAGCAAAAGACCTCAGACATCAGAGGTCTTTTCTGATCATCTAAGATGGCATCTATATCCCCACCTGCTCCTTCCTTCTCTTATCACCCTGCTTTATTTTCCTTATTATTAATACATCGGTCATTAGCTAACATTGTATTTGTTTATCTGTTTTCTGTTTCTACCCACCAGAATATAAACTTCATGAAAGCAGAGACCCTATATTTTCCATAACCTTAACACTTGGAATTATGCTTGCTATATAGTTGCCCTTAATATTTGTCCAGTGAGTGAATAAATGAATGCTATTTTGGTGATCCTCTCACAAAAGGAAGAAAGAGCAAGAGACATTCTCACTGATTCTACTATAGATATCTGGAAAATCAGATATGAGGGCTTCCAGACTTTGGTGGTGAGGTCCAGAAATGCCCAAGTCAACTTTCATGCCCACTGAAGACTACGGGGCCTATGAGGCAATAGCAGAAACAATTATAGTGTCTAGTGGGGGAATTAGTGTTTCAGAGATGAGCAACCTAGGAGAAACTACAGCCACGCCCAGATAAGGCAGTGTAACCATAGGAGAGGCTCTTCCTTGCTGGTGGCAACAATCCCCTGCACCCATCACATGACAGCTAGCTGGGCTTCTTGGGAAAGTCATGAATGACAGACTGACAACTTCCAGAAAAATCTGGAAGCAGGGCTGATACTCATCTGATGTGTACAGGTACAGCTATATTGGTAGTTAGAATATTGAGATATCTCCATATTCACTGGTAATTAGCCAGGGTTTCAAGCCCCCTTCTCATCTCCACTCCCATTACCTTCTGCTACCCCAGACCTATCTTCCTAGGATGGAAAAACTAAAGGGCTAATGCCTATTATATCCTAAGCTTCTGGTTTGATTGTCACCATTCCAGATGTTGAAATACTTTTAATATCACCACCCCCACCTGAGGACAAAGGGGAGATGAGAGACTATTTGAAGAAGGAACAGAACTGAATTGGGAGATTACCATTAACTTGGACTTACCTGGAGCCAGAGGCTGGTGAAGTTTCAGTCTGTAAAACTATTATGAATCTCCAGCTTGCCAGAGCTGTGCTAAAGGAAATCCATGGAAAGAGTCTCCAATGACCATTGAGACAGAACATTTGAAGCATGTAGGCCAGTATGACAGTGACAGGAGTCATTAAGCTGAGCCTCAGTTCAGTTCAGTCGCTCAGTCGTGTCCGACTCTTTGCGACTCCATGAATCGCAGCACGCCAGGCCTCCCTGTTCATCACTATCTCTCGGAGTTCACTCAGACTCATGTCCATCGAGTCCGTGATGCCATCCAGCCATCTCATCGTCGGTCATCCCCTTCTCCTCCTGCTCTCAATCCCTCCCAGCATCAGAGTCTTTTCCAACGAGTCAACTCTTCTCATAAAGTGGCCAAAGTACTGGAGTTTCAGCTTTAGCATCATTCCTTCCAAAGAAATCCCAGGGTTGATCTCCTTCAGAATGGACTGGTTGGATCTCCTTGCAGTCCAAGGGACTCTCAAGAGTCTTCTCCAACACCACAGTTCAAAAGCATCAATTTTTCAGCGCTCAGCCTTCTTCACAGTCCAACTCTCACATCCATACATGNTCTCCTTGCAGTCCAAGGGACTCTCAAGAGTCTTCTCCAACACCAAAGTTCAAAAGCATCAATTCTTCGGCACTCAGCCTTCTTCACATCCATACATGACTACTGGAAGCAGGTAGGTTGGGGGGTTCTTTACCCACTGAGTCATCGAGGAAGCCCAAGATACGAAGATGCTCACACCCAAATATGCAGCTCCATTCCAAACAAGTATTCTAAGTCAGAGAGAGACAACTATTCTATGATGTCATTGATGTGCAGAATTTTTTTCCAAAGCTCCAGATGTGTTTCTAATGAGCGGCTGTGTTTAAAAACACACCAGTACAATATTGTAAAGTAAAATAAATAAAACTGGGATAAAAAATAAATAAATACAACTGGACAATATGATGGGCTTTACCTTTATCTAGTTTGTTTTACTTTTTCAATTTCATATTCAGTGCTCTTGTTTCATTTAGTTTATGTTTTCAACTTCTCTCTCTTTTTTTTGAGGTTCTTTCTCAAGACTTTACCAAGCATAGTAGAAAAGATTTGTAGTATACATACCACACATATATATAGATAGATGTATAACATATATATTTTAGAAATTTTATGAATTTTTGCTGAGCTAAAAAATTATCACATTTTGATTCCACATGTTTGATTATGAGAAGAATGCTAGATTTCTAATTTAAACTCACTCAGAGTTTTGATATAGTTCCATGTGCTTTGGCATCTATTAATACTGTTAAGTCTAGAAAATTTATCATATTTGTGATTTTAAAAATTTGAATGAGGCTTGAGACTTCTCATCCAATTCTGACAATATAGAGAAATATTCTGTTGTTAAAAAAAAAAAGAACAGGAAATTAGCATGTGAGAGAAGGCAATGGCACCAGTGTTCTTGCCTGGAAAACCCCATGGACGGAGGAGCCTGGTAGGCTATAGTCCATGGGCCACTAAGAGTCAGACACAGCTGAGCGACTCCACNGTTTGTTTTACTTTTTCAATTTCATATTCAGTGCTCTTGTTTCATTTAGTTTATGTTTTCAACTTCTCTCTCTTTTTTTTGAGGTTCTTTCTCAAGACTTTACCAAGCATAGTAGAAAAGATTTGTAGTATACATACCACACATATATATAGATAGATGTATAACATATATATTTTAGAAATTTTATGAATTTTTGCTGAGCTAAAAAATTATCACATTTTGATTCCACATGTTTGATTATGAGAAGAATGCTAGATTTCTAATTTAAACTCACTCAGAGTTTTGATATAGTTCCATGTGCTTTGGCATCTATTAATACTGTTAAGTCTAGAAAATTTATCATATTTGTGATTTTAAAAATTTGAATGAGGCTTGAGACTTCTCATCCAATTCTGACAATATAGAGAAATACTCTGTTGTTAAAAAAAAAAAGAACAGGAAATTAGCATGTGAGAGAAGGCAATGGCACCAGTGTTCTTGCCTGGAAAACCCCATGGACGGAGGAGCCTGGTAGGCTATAGTCCATGGGCCACTAAGAGTCAGACACAGCTGAGCGACTCCACTTTCACTTGTCCTTTCATGCGTTGGGGAAGGAAAAGGCAACCCCCTCCAGTGTTCTTGCCTGAAGAATCCCAGGGATGGGGGGCCTGGTGGGCTGCCGTCTATGGGGACGCACAGAGTCGGACATGACTGAAGCAACTTAGCAACAGCAACAGCTCTATTTTTAAGTAAAGTATAGATTTTGTTTAAATCTCTAAAAAAGAAGAATACTCACAAGCACAGAATAGACTGGCCCTTGCTGGGGGTGGGGGAAATGGGTGATTGTCAAAGATCACAAGTTTCTTGCTGTAAATGAGTAGGTTCTCCAGCTCAACTACACTGGGATTATAGATAACTATGTACTGGAAAGTTTCTAAAGGAGTAGATCATAAATGTTCTCACCACAAAGAAAAGAAAAGAAATGGTGATTATGTGGCATGATGTAGGTTTTAGCTAAGTCTGAAGTGTTAATCATATCGAAATAAACACATGTATCAAATCAGCAGACTGTGCACCTTAAGTTTAACAGTGTTACACGACAATTATATCTCAACAAAAATTATTACACAGTTTATATATATTGTATAAAGAGAATATATAGAGACATATGCTCCAGATCACATGTGTAAGAGTGTTTCAGGCAGCATTGCTATAACAAAAAACAAAAATGACTTAAGCTATCATGACCTTCACTTACATAAAGATGTTTTAGATATGACACCAAAAGCCCAATCCATAAAATTAAAAAAAATAATAACAAATCAAACTTCAAAAAAAATTAAAGGAAGAACTTCTGTTCATCAAAAAAATACATTTAAAGAGACTGGAAACACAACTACACAACTACAAGCTGAGCAAAATACTTGTAAATCATGTCTATAAAAAATACGAATGCCCAAAACAATGAGCAGCAAAAGGCCCAATTTAAAAATGAGCACACACATTGCTAAAGAAAACGCACAGATGGCACGTGAACACACTGAAAGATCAACTGTCATTCCAGAAGTGAGACACCACTACGCACCCTTGGAGGAACCCACACCCTTAGCGTAGATCTGGGGGAACGCAAACAGACGCGTGCTGCTGGCAGGGATGTCAAATGTTACAACAACTTCTGGAAACAGCTGGGATTTCTTTCAAAAGTTAAGCACACTCTTCTCATATGATCTGGTCATCCCATTCCTAGGTACCTTCCTTGCAGACGTGAAAGCATGTGCCTTGCAAAACGACGCACACTCAAATGTTTCTAACAGCTTTCTTAGTTAACAACCTCATCAAGAGGTGAATGGATAAACTATGGTGTATCTACACAATGAACACTCCCCAGCAACGAAACAGAGGGAACTATATATGCTACAACATGACTGGTTATCAAGATTATTATTTCAAGTGAGAAAAACACCAGAGAAAAAATAAATACTGTATGATTCATATTATATAAATTCTATAAAATGCAAACGCATCTCTAGTGATAGAAAGCAGACCAGCCTGTGACTGAGGCTGAGGGGTGGAAGGGCGGGAAAGAGGAATTATGATGAAACTTTTAGGGATGGATAAGTACATTCTCCTGACGGTGGTAATAGTTTCACAGGATAAGAATTTGCATGTCAAACTTGCAAAATTGCACACTTTAAATATGTGCAGCCATTTTTATGTCAAGTATGCCTCAATTTTTTTAAGTCTTATTAAGACTATCATATCCATGAGCTTACTGTCTATTGCAGCTTCCGTATAAATATATATATATATATATATATATATATATATATATATGTAAATGTTTTAATTCCCTCTGGCTTGCATGGCTGCAGGAGGCTGCTGAATCAGTGGTTTTGGCTTGCCTGTGCACTTTCTTTTCTGCTGGGCTAGTGAATCTCCCACCGAGGACTGTGTCCGTAGACACAGCAGATACTGTGATGACTGATACCTGATGCAAAGATGGAATGGAATCTTGGGCACCTGTGCGTTACCCACAGGTGAGTCTCCTTGGAGGCATGAGCCGATTACATATAAATGTGTGTGTGTGTGTGTGATCGCCTGGTTAACAAAGGGAGGATGCAAGCAATAATACAGTGACTTCAACCTCCACAGGAAATCTAGGGCAGCCTTTCTCAAAACGGATACATGGTTGCGAAGCACGTCTCCTGTAGAAACAGGCGAAAGACAGAAAATGCAGCTGTTTTTGCTTCATCTTTCAGTCACTGTTTTTGTTCAATGTCTAAATCGTGTCTGACTCTGCGACCCCACGGACTGCAGCACGCCAGGCTTCCCTGTCCTTCACTATCTCCCAGAGTTTGCTCAGATTCATGTCCACTGAATCGGTGATGCTAGCCATCACATTCTCTGTTGCCCCCTTCTCCTTTTGCCCTCAATCTTTCCTACCATGAGGGTCTTTTCCAATGAACTGGCTCTTCGCATCAGGTGGCCAGATTATTGGACTTACAGCTTCAGCATCAGTCCTTCCAATGAATATTCAGGGTTCATTTCCTTTAGGATTGACAGGTTTGATCTCCTTGCAGTCCAAGGGACCCTCAGAGTTTTCCCCAGTACCACTATTCAAAACCATCAATGTAAGTGTCTTTTAAAATTCAAATCCCTTTCATATTTGTGTGAGTGTTTCTCACCTAGAAGCTCAGAATCCTCTTCTCAGTTAATGGGGCAGGGTAGGGGATAGGTGAGGGGGTGGGGGACCCCTGCCGCAAGATTCCATTTTCTCACCTCTCTCCAGGCCAGCTGGTGTCATCCAGCAACAGCCCTGCAGCGTCTGGAAGTCTCCTGCTTGTGGATGCCAGCTCCCTCCTGCCTCGCTTCTGGACGGTGTGGTGAGGTCTGCAGTCCTGTTCTGGTTCCACGCTTCAGACACCGAGATTCACTGAGAAGGGACGCGTCCTACCTGTGAGCGTTCCCCTCGCTGCTCCAGCCTTGGAGCTGAGCGTGGGGCCAGACTGTGCGTGAAGGAGCCGCTGCCACTTTCTGAGTCCAGGGTCCTCCTGTTTCAAATGTGGCAGTGTGCGCCCCAGTGTTGCTGTCTGCTTAGAGGATTCTCTGCTGGCTCAGGGGATAAAGAGTCTGTCCGCAAGACGGAAGACCTGGATTCAATCCCTGGGTCGGGAAGATCCCCTGGAGAAGGGAATGGCAACCCACTGGAGTATCAGTGTCTGGGGAGTCCCATGGACAGAGGCGCCTGGAGGGCTACACTCTCTGGGGTCGCAGAGAGCAGGACACGACTGAGGGACACGGGAGGTCTCGCGTCTTTGGACGCGTTGCTTCCGTTGCCTGGGGTGCTTCTGGCCCTCCAAGTGTTAGTTTGCCTGCTCAACCATCAGCCTTGCCAACTGTGCTAGATCAGAAGGTATTCACTTAGCAGTAATTAAGGGGAAAAGCTGATTTTTATCGGTTGCCATTTTTATTGGTTATTAAGGAAGATTTGATTCACAGGCAGCGGCCCTGGCTGAGGAATGCTGCAAACCTTGTCTTCTACTGCCCTCGACTGGCCGATTTGGGGAAGCCGTTTGCAGACCAGCCGTGCCAACCGCATTCCCTCCCAATGACTTCCATCTCCTGGTGATGCCTGTGAAATTCATGCAGCTCACAGAGGAGAAGAGAATGATTTCTCTTGAACAGCTGATGGTTCTTAAAGGCTTTGGCCATGAGCAAGTTAGACTTACAGTGGTAAACTGGGTGAAAGAAGAAACTGAAGTGGCCTCTGTGTTTATGTATGTGTCATCAATAAACACATTTCAAAAAATCTCTAAACTGCAGGAAATAGCTAGCCAGGTTTTTTTTTTTTTTAATTCTATGCATCAAGAAAGGCGAAGATAAAGCAATGTGTTTCAAGGATCCGGCCACTCACAGGAATATTTGAGGGTTAGTTTTTCTTCCTGGGTAAAAATAAACACTCCAGAAGCAGCACTGGACATTTTCATTTCATTAAGTTGGTTCCACTTTCTCCATTGAAATATAAGAATATCATGCTATTCAAAAGAGAATTTAAAGAGAAGAGATTCACTAGGGAGAAACCTTTCAAAATATTCTGAAACACCTAATAAAACCAAAGAAATTGCTCTCTAATAGGCCGTGGAAAATGCTGCAATTATTACCCAGTGAACCACATAAATTCTTTCAAGTTACGTTTTAACTGTAGAGTTTCATTTCCATTCCCTTACAATATTGAAGAGAAACAATCCCAGTATAATGTTTAGTTTAAATTGAAGGGAAAAAAAATATTTTTCTTGATTCAGCCATCTCATAGATCTGCTTTGGTGAAAGATTCTAGCTTAAACATTAAAAATTACCTGTGTGTACCTTTTCCTAAAATATGAGTTTAGAAAACACTAGACCTTCTTTCTATATTTTGTATGTAAGAAAGCTGCAGCTTGGAGGAATTCTGTGTTGCTTCCAGTCCGATTCCAGGTAAGTGAGGGGGCTAAAGGAGGAGATGGGCTCTCTCCTGAATATAGGTGAGTGATCTTTTCCTCTTCGGTGGATATTAATATTCATGTGGTCATATGCACAAGCATGTTATAAGTTGTACTAAAAATAAAACATGTACTTTGTAATGATTTTTGGAGAAAAATTGATCCTCTGTTGAAATCAAAGGCAAAGAATTTGAGTTATAAAATCCAGTAGATTTATACTGGTCTCTCTGTTCTCATCACCACACAAATGATATCATTCTAAAATCTTTGGAAAATCACATGGATTTCTTGTCTCTATCTGATAGATTTTGAAGTCCTGGCATGTAGTGGTTTAGGACTGTGTCCACAAAAAGAATGAGAACTAACCACAGGAGAACTCGAATCATGGACAGTAAGATGAATCATTAATTGATTCTTACCTTCATGATGACAGCAATATCTGTTTATTTTTATAATTTTTCAGGAGGCAAATATATGTGAAAGTGTAAAAATTATGATAAAAGCAATCTATAATTCTGTTACTGAATGTATCCAAGCAAACCATAATTGCAGTTTTGGAATATTTCCCTGAGTCCACCCTCTTGCTCATACTACTTTTCTAAGAGTAAATGAGATATCCTTGTGCTAACCATTGAATTGATGCTTTTGCATTGTGGTGCTGAAGAAGACTCTTGAGAGTCCCTTGGCCAGAAAGATCAAACCAGTCAATTCTAAAGGAAATCCACCCTGAATATTCGTCGGAAGAACTGACGCCGAAGCTGAAGCTCCAGGACTTAGGCCACCTGATTCTAAGAGCTGATTCACTGGAAAAGACCCTGATATTAGGAAAGATTGAGGGCACGAGAAGAAGGGGACAACAGAGGAGGAGATGGTTGGATGGCATCACCAACTCAATGCACATGAGTCTGAGCAAGTTCCAAGGCATGATGAAGGACAGGGAAGCCTGGTGTGCTGCAGTCCATGGGGTCACAGTCGGACACGACTTAGTGCCTGAACAATGAACAGCAACAGCATGGTAACCATGCCTACAAACTTTATTTCAGAGTTTTTCTTGTCTTAATAGGGAATCATCAAAAGTGAACGGATATAATTTCTAAACAAAAGGACTGTGAGCTGGAACAGTCTACAACCTGAAAACCTGCTGAGTCCAAGGACCTAGAATTCCCAGGGCCTCTCCATTTGGGATCAACAATCCCAAGAGTGAGAAAGAGCTTTCTCTGGGAACATGTGTGTGTATGTGTGTGTGTGTGTGTGTGTGTGTGTGTGTGTGTGTGTTCAGGGGTGGGCTCAGGCCTCTGTAATCAATACTTACTGGCATCTTCAGCAATAGACTCTGTTTTACATTTTAGTTTTCTTGATATTTTATATAAATGCCAAATTCGTTCATCTTTGATCTATTTCTTTCTGCAAATATTAACACTGACTTTTTCTTTTGATGATGGCATCCTTTTTGAGTCTCAGAAATTTAAAATTGCCTAGATAAATATTTTTAGCTTTATTTTTTCTATCTAAATATTTTTAGCTTTTTTTTTTTTTTTTTTACTTTTGCTTCAGGATTAGCAGTTTCCTCTGGACACTGGTATCTATGGATAGTCATTCATCTGGTATTTGTGGTTCATTAATACTTTAATTGAATATATATTCTAGCTGAAGTTAACTTTGGAGTATCATAAAAAGTAAATCATCTAATTGACTTTTTTCTAATTTAGCCTATTTTTCCAGTGTAATTTGTTAGAAATCCAATGAGCAAATATTAAAAAATCATTTTAAAAGTGTTAAATAGGTGAGAAAAAATATATATATATATTTTTTTTGTTTTGTTCCGTGAATTTCTTCTGTTCCATGCACTGACATTTCTTACTTCAATTTCGAACTGTCTGCTAATTACTGTAATACCAGGAGCTTTGATTGTTATCTTTAAAATGTTAGTTTTTTGATTATTTGCTTAATAGATGCCTCATATCATCACATTTGAAAGGACACTGATAAAAATGGGTGTCTAAATTTAGACATTAAATATTTGTTTTTTATCTATATAACACTTAAAGGCACACTATTTAATATTTTATAGCATTTACATGTCTTTTTAATTGAAACTATACTTACCTTTCAGAAAAAATTTGAAATTTTCTTCATGGGACCTCTGTGCACGTTTGGTTAAATGTTCTTACAAATATTTTCTACTTTAGTGGCCGTCACGAACTTGATTTTGCTCACCATTGTATTTGTATAAATGCTCGTGTCCAGTTTACAGCACACTCTCAACTGTGAGTACTTGTTCGGGGTAACAGACCGTCTGCTCGCATTTGGCACCATTCTCCGTGGCGAGCAGTCATTTCTTGTTAGTTTTTCCGGTTGGAATTTCGGAAAGCCTGCAAGCACTGGCAGGTAGTTTTCGTCTTTTGGAAAAGCCGTATTTCATTTGTTTTTATCACTTTGTGTAATTGTCTCAAAAACTAAAAAAACTTATAAAAGATAAAAAGGAGAGTCAACATTCTTTAATATGTTTCATTTTGATAGAAATAACTGTAACTGAATTCTTAAATAAGCTGTTGGTTCTTTGCATGAGTAGAGTCATTTATAATGTTAAGAATCTCTCCACTTTCAGGTCCCTAAGTGATTTTCATGTGCTTGGCTGTTTGATTTTTAGTCATGCAGGAATATTGCCTATGATCAAATGCCTTTTTGAGCTCTGTCAAAATGATCATATATGAATATGTGGGCCACACTGGGGGTTTCAAATATTCATTGTCTTGTGTGGCTGGGACCATATCTACACTGTCAGAACACCCTTCTTTTTCTATGTGGTTAAATACATATGGAAACATATATGTGAGTAGTTTTAAACCCGTTGGCTTTGACTGTGGGTGCTTTAATTGGGCATTTTAGATCTATATTCGCAAATTTATTATTATTTATATTTTATTTCACTTACTCTCCAGATGAAATTATTAAATTCATCCTATGATTTTCTTTAGATGTGTCTTATAATTTGGTACATTCTTTAGAAGAAATTGTGAAGTACATTTCCTTCAATTCTTTTTTGCTTTACTATGAAACCAGTAAACACTTTACATTTGCCTCTGAATACTCTGTTAAACATATTTTGTATGGGTTTTTTGTAGGTTTTCTTCTTAAAATAGATATTATATAAATTTTAGACAATTGATGATTCAAGTGATTTCTGCTCTTGTTTTACAAATGAGTCCCAGAATTAATATTATTTGCATTCTGAGTCTCTGTTACTGTGTAACAGACTTGTCAATTTACATACCACGTGATGATTCCATGGGCTGACTGAACTCCCTAGGTACTCTTCTCCACTCGATGCTAGCTGGAGTAAGCTGTTCAGTCGCTAAGTCATGTCCGGCTGGAGTTGGAGTCATCCAGAAATCCATTCAGCAGTGTCCTGTGTGACCGCATTCTCTGCTAGGCGACGCCATCCTTTCTAGTTTCTGGAGAAACTTCTTCCATGAGGGCCAAGAACCATGCACACAAATTTCCATAGCAGCACATATAGCAGCAGTAACTGGAGACAACTTAAATGCCTAATTAAGGAGAGTGGGCGAATAGTGTTTCCTCACAATGAAAAATTAAATAACAGTGTAAGTGAGTGAATTACAAAAGCATGCCAAAACATGCATACATGCATGAATCTTAATAATGTAGTTTGAGTGAAAAGCAAGTCCCAGATCATACTATCAAGTATGTCTGTGTGTGTGTGTATATATATATATATATATGTATATATATGCTGCGCTTAGTCACTCAGTCCTGTCTCTCTGTGACCCCATGGTCTGGTAGCCCACCAGGCTTCTCTGTCCATGGAATTCTCCAAGCCAGAATACTGGAGTAGGTTGTCATGCCCTCCTCCAGGGAATTTTCTCTACCCAGGGATCGAACCCAGGTCTTCTGCATTGCAGGCAGATTCTTACCGTCTGAGCCACCAGGGAAGCTATCTATATATATATATATATTTCAAAAACGAAGCTGCTGCTGCCGCTGCTAAGTCACTTCAGTCGTGTCCGACTCTGTGCGACCCCCACAGACGGCAGCCCATTGGGCTCCGTCATCCCTGGGATTCTCCAGGCAAGAACACTGGAGTGGGTTGCCATTTCCTTCTCCAGTGCATGAAAGTGAAAAGTGAAAGCGAAGTCGCTCAGTTGTGTCTGACTCAGCGACCCCATGGACTGCAGCCTACCAGGCTCCTCCATCCATAGGAGTTTCCAGGCAAGAGTACTGGAGTGGGATGCCATCGCCTTCTCCGAAAAATGAAGCATGGAGATAAAATCATCTTTGTAAGTAAGGGAATGGTGGACTCCTCATCAGGATAGAGGTTAATCGGCTGAGTTGAGGAGCCAGGGTGATATAGATTAGGAATCTCTCGGCAGCTGTATCTTATTGGTGATATCCCAATAGCTGAATTGAGCAAAGGGCTCGTTACATTATTAAATCAGTTGATGACTTAATTAAGCTCAAAGAAAGTCATGAATCATGGGCCAAGGAGGCTCTTGTGTCACCCTAACGGAGGCCTGATGGGTTTCCCTTCGCATACTTTCCACCAAACTTTGCTGCAGCTGTTCCTGTAGAAACCAGCTGCCCTCGCTCACCTCTCCCTTCCCAGGGGCACACCCTGCCACCCCGCAGCTGGCCTCCGATGTGCTCTGATGCACGCACTGCGTGCAGCACCTCTGGACCGAGCAGAGTGGGAGCCTGTGAGACGGAGGCCTCACTGTCCACTTCACACGGTTCTCCGCACCCCTGGCAGGAGCTGAGCTCTGCTTGTTTGCAGTGGTGATCAGCTCACCAACACGCCCGTGACTGAACCTCACTGTTCAGTTTCTATGGGCTTCCCTGGTGGCTCAGACGGTAGAGAATCTGCCCACAATGCGGGAGAACTGGGCTTGATCCCTGGGTGGGGAAGAAGCCCTGGAGAAGGAAATGGCTACTCACTCCAGTATTCCTGCCTGGAGAATTCCATGGACAGAGGAGCCTGGTGGCCTACACAGTTCGCGGTGTCACACAGTCGAACACAGCTGAGTGACTAACATTCTCAGTTTCTGGCATCTGGAAACCCCAGCACACAAGCTCTCCTTTTAGGCTCTGTGTTCAGGAGGAAAATAGGATAAAAGAGGTCAAATTTCGAATTATTACTAATCCAGATCATAAACATTTCAGGGACACTTTTTTTTCTACGCTTCCTTGCATTACGGAATATTTATCACGTAATGGTGCTCAATCACTCAGTCGTGTCCAGCTCTTTGAGACCCCATGAACTATAGCCTGCCAAGCTCCTCTGTCCATGGAATTTTCCAGGCAAAAATAGTAGAGCTGGTTGCTGTTTCTTCTTCCGGGAGATCCTTCTGACCCAGGATCAAACCCACTTCTCTTGTATCTCCTGTGATGCAGGCTGATTCTTTATCACTATATCACCCGGGAAAGCCATTTTTATATTATTCAGTACCTAATAAACTTCATGTACTTAAAGTGCATAATTTGATGAGTTTTGGTGCGTGAATAGAACAGCAAAGCCATCGTCAGTCTGGACAGAGGAACCTTCAGAAGGTTTCTTGTGCCTCTTTAGCCTATATCCTCCCTTCACCCTGGTCCAGGAGCTACCCATCTGCCTTTCATTACAGATCAGCTTCCATTCTCTAAATATGCTACCTCAGTGAGTTTATACAATATATACCCTTTTTTGGAGGTGGAGAAAGGTTCACTTCTGTCACTCAGCACAATTTTTTGGAGATCCATCTCCACTCTTTTGAGTATCAAGAGTTCATTCTTTTTACTGCAAAGTAGTCTCCCCTTGTAAAGGCATCTTGTTTATCCTTTCATCTGATGACGGATGTTCCAGGTGTTTCCAGCTGTGCTGTGCTTAGCCGCTCAGTCATGTCTGCCTCTTTGCTACTCCATGGACTATAGTCCGCCAGGCTCCTCTGTCCATGGGGATTCTCCAGGCAAGAATACTGGAGTAGGTTGTATGCCCTCCTCCAGGGGATCTTCCCGACCCAGAGTTTGAACCCAGGTCTCTCAAGGTAGGTGGATTCTTCACCAAGTGAGCCCCCAGGAAAGCCCCAAAACAGCTGCCGTGGGTAGCCGACCCCTCCTCCAGGGGATCTTCCTGACCCAGGAATCAAACCGTGGTCTCCTGCATTGCAGGCAGATTCTTTACCAGGGAAGCCTGTTTCCAGTTATGGGTATACAAAATAAAGCTGTTATAAACGCAGTAAGTTCTCCACATAGGAATGTTCCAGGTAAAAATTTCAAAGAATTGCGTTCCCATTCAAATGTCCAATGACGTAAGTTAGTGCACGTGTGTGGTCTACATTGTCACATGCCTGCGTCCTCTACAAGTGGCTGTACTAGTGGTAAAGAATGCACCAGTCAATGCAGGAGATGCAAGAGATGCGGGTTCGATCCCTGAGTCGGGAAGGTCCCCTGGAGGAGGAAATGGCCACCCTCTCCAGTATTCATGCCTGGAGAATCCCATGGACAGAGGAGCCTGGTAGACCCCAATCCATAGGGTTGCAAAGAGTCAGACATGACCGCACACGCACACCAAGCTGCACAGTGGTGCACAGAGTGCGGCCGAGCAGCTCTGCCGTCTCCCGCCTCCTCTCCTTCCTCAGTCAGCAACTCGTCTCCCCTGTTCTCCCGACGCCAGCCCCCGTGTGCCAGCTGTTGCACTGCACTACTGAAAAGTGTTGAAAAAGCAAGAAAGTTCCAGAAAAACATCTATTTCTGCTTTATTGACTATGCCAAAGCCTTTGAGTGTGGATCACAATCAACTGTGGAAAATTCTGAAAGAGATGGGAATACCAGACCACCTGACCTGCCTCTTGAGAAACCTGTATGCAGGTCAGGAAGCAACAGTTAGAACTGGAAAACTGTACATAAAACAGACTGGTTCCAAATAGGAAAAGGAGTACGTCAAGGCTGTATATTGTCACCCTGCTTATTTAACTTCTATGCAGAGTACATCATGAGNGTCAGACTTTATTTTTGGGGGCTCCAAAATCACTGCAGATGGTGACTGCAGCCATGAAATTAAAAGAGGCTTGCTCCTTGGAAGGAAAGTTATGACCAACCTAGACAGCACATTAAAAAGCAGAGACATTAGTTTATCAACAAAGGTCCATCTAGTCAAGGCTATGGTTTTTCCAGTAGTCATGTATGGAAGTGAGAGTTGGACTATAAAGAAAGCTGAGTGCCCAAGAATTGGTGCTTTTGAACTGTGGTTTTGGAAAAGACTCTTGAGAGTCCCTTGGACTGCAAGGAGATCCAACCAGTCTATCCTAAAGGAAATCAGTCTGGGTGTTCATTGGAAGGACTGATGTTGAAGCTGAAACTCCAATACTTTGGCTACCTGATGCAGAGAGCTGACTCAATTTGAAGTGACCCTGATGCTGGGAAAGATTGAGGGCAGGAGGAGAAGGGAATGACAGAGGATGAAATGGTTGGATGGCATCACTGACTCAATGGACATGATTTTGGGTAAACTCCGGGAGTTGGTGATGGACAGAGAGGCCTGGCGTGCTGCAGTTCATGGTGTAGCAGAGTTGGACATGGCTGAGCAACTGAACTGAACTGTACTGTAAGATTAAAAAGCTAAAGTAACTTTAATCTCATTATTCATTTTTTTCCAGACTCTTTCAACTCATCCTATTCCTTTGGGACCCTTGAGTCTTTTCAACTAAGTTTCTTTACTCTTGACCTTTTTTTCATTATTCATTGAGTCAATGTTTCTACTTGTTTTCTATTTCTTGGTGTTTTACCTGGGTCTTCTCTTTAAAAATCTTTATTTTGAAAATTTCAAATGGAAGAAGTGCTGTATGTTTGTTGTAAAGTTGAGATGATGCAATTAAGTGTAAAGAAAAAAAAGTAATTTTGTTCTTGTCTCTCAGGGAAATCAGGTTAATACCCTAGCGGTTTTGTAGGCAGCAGGTTACAAATTTTCTTCTAGAGGTCACAGCAGTATATCTGGTCTAATCGCTCTTCACAATAGATGGTTTCTATTTTGTTCAGTTGCTAAGTCGAGTCCGAATATCTGCAACCCTGTGGGATGCATCACGTCAGGCTTCCCCGTCCTTCACCATCTCCTGGAATTTGCTCAAACTCAGGTCCACCGAGTTGTTGTTGTTGAGTCACTCAGTCGTGTGTCTCTTTGTGACCCGTAGACTGCAGTGTGTCAGGCTTCCAGTCCATCACCATCTCCCAGAGCTTGCTGAAACTCATGTCCATGGAGTCAGTGATGCCATCCAACCATCTCATCCTCTGTCGTCCCCTTCTGCTCCTGCCCTCAATCTTTCCAGCATCTATCTTGCTCTCTCCTTAATCTTGGCAAGTGTCTAATTATTTCAGTGAGTAGCATGTGGCAGAAACAAGGCAGCTTGACTCCTGAGGCTTGAAAATGAGGCATTATGATTTCCACGGCATTCTCTCTCTCTCTGCCTCTCTCTTTCTCTCTCACTTCAAAGTCCACCCACATGGAGGAAAGAAGGAAAGGAAAAAGTCAGCCAGTATCCAGAAGCCAGTAGGGACCTCTAGGCATGTGAACAAATGATAATGATTTAAATGATTCTAGACCCCAGCCCGCAAGTCTCCAGCTGAGGCTCTGAGTGTCATGGGACAGAGAGAAGCTATCCAGTTCTGCTCAGTCCAGTTTCCTCAATCTGTGAATCCCTGAGTGTGATAAATGGTTATTTTATGTCACTATTTTTGGTATGGTTTGAGAGGAGAAATTTGTTATTTAGTTTGGCCTTTTGTTTTCTTTTAACTAAAGTTATACTTGCAACCCACTCCAGTGTTCTTGCCTGGAGAATTCCAGGGACTGGGGAGCCTGGTGGGCTGCCATCTATGGGGTCGCACAGAGCTGGACACAACTGAAGCAATTTAGCAGCAGCAGCAGCAGCATACTTACCATACCACTCTACAGTCCCCCCTGCCTCAAACAAAATATCGAAAAACAACATGGATTCAATTCTAACTCAAAACTACAGGGGGTACCATTTTCACAGTCTCTTTGGATAATCATCATATGACTTGCGTTCCCTGCCGACATAACTGATAACCTTACATCTCTTCATTGTGGATTTTTTTTCCTTCCTTATATTTTTTCTCACTTTTTAAATTATGAAAGTATGATAACACATTTACAGAACTTGGAAAATACAGAACAAAGTTACAGATAGTTCAACTATATTTTGCAATGATTTTAAGTAGATAAATTGAGATTTTTTTAGTTAGAATTTTAATATTAAACTCTCAAAAATTAATAGAATGAATACACAGAAAAGAAGAAGGATATGGTAGACCTTAAAAGTAGACCATGAACCAATTCAACATAATTGAGACTCATACAATTTTCACACAACAGTAGAATACAAATTTTAATCAAGTTCCCATAGAGTATAAACTAAGAGACGCTGGGATATATCTGGGAATGTAAAACAAGGCGCAAAAATGTCATGGTCTAAAGGTATTGCAGGAAAAGCCTCATAACCTGCATCTCTCCATCATGGGGGATTTTCTTCTTTACTTTTATTCTATGCTCATATTGCAGATGAAAATATGTTATGAGGAGTGGCAATTGTACAATTGTCCATTGTATAAAATCAGGATCATACTTTAGATATAAACTTTTGTTTGTTTGTTTTATTCTCATTGCCTCATGTAGTTCTGGGACATGATACATATTTAATATATAATTTCATCCTGAACTTATAAAAGTGTAAAGGCAGAGAGTGCTGTTACTGAAGGCATTATCTGAACAAATTTATTTGGGAAGAGCTACAATGCTGATATTTGAAATTTTCGAGATGTCTAAAATAGTAAGGACAGATCCATAGGAAAAATGACTGAAATATTATTGATAGAATTAGTGCCAGTGGGTCAAGTTATTATTTAACCTGCAAATTGACTCCCAAGTGACAGGACCAATCAAATCAAAGAGCAAGTGCCCACCATATGAGTAAGTCCCTCCCATTCAAGCTCATGGTCCGATTAATAGTAAGAGGGGGTGACCACCACCCCTGTTGGACAAGAGGAGAAAAGGAGAGCTGGAATAGGGAACTGGAAGAACCACACGTTGTTTGAGCCTCATCAGCCACTGAATGCTATGACCATCACGTCCATGCAATGGCATATTCAGTAAGCCTATTATTGGGTAGAGGAGAAATTGGTGCCACTCTTGGGGCAATGTTCTTGCCAACAGAGATGTGAAACCAAGTTAGCTATGGAAATATATGACAGCTCCCTGCAACTCTATCGGATGGTTTGCATACTATCATGAGGAAAAAAATGGGGTTCAGAAACCTAAATATGCTACTGAAACCTAAATTTTCTCCAATAGCTAAACAAAACAACTCACACAGAATTTAGAAAACTGTAGGTATAGCCAGATGCTCTGGTAAAGTTCAATTGTTTTGAGTCTGCGAGCAAAACTTGAAAATGTAGATACCAAAAATGAGAAGCCATTCTCTGTCCCTTCAACGTCTTTTCTTTCAAAATGAATTTTTAAGTTTAGATGTATTAGTAGTACAAAATATTTTCCATGATATATATCAGTGATACTGGAGCTCATTTCATCAGTTGACAGGGGAACTGAGTTCTTCACTCATTTATTTATTTAAGAAATATTTGGTGTTAATAGGTTCTAGATACTGGGAGCACATATGCAAAATATTTCCAACAAAAAAAAACCCAAAGACCCTACTGTCTTGTTATCAACAAACTTTTGGTTTAGATGATGGTTTGGAAGAAGTTTGGAGACAGATAGTTCCATGAACTCTTCAGGGCTCAGAGAAATCCTGCCAAAGACTCTGATTGAAAAAGGAAAGGTATGATTATTTTTCTGGCAGTAAAGCCTTTGCAGACACATGTGCTCAGTCACGCAGTTGTGTCTGACTCTTTGTGGCCCAGCGGACTGACTGTAGCCTGTCAGGCTCCTCTGCCCATGGAATTTTCCTGGCAAGAATATTGGATCGGGTTGCCATTTTCTTCTCCAGGAAATCTTCAAGACTCGTGTCTCCTACATTGGCAGGGGAATTCTTTATCACTTGGCCACCCCTTTAGCCTTTCTGAAATCTCAAATTGATATTTAAATGTGCATTAACATCACAAACACTGCCAGAGGTGAACTCATTGAGTTGAGGATAAAGGATCTACATAATATGACATGACTTAACTCCAAAGTCTTGAAAACTGTAAATATTTATTGAATTAGGCTCCTCTTTCCTGGCCAAGCAATTTATAATGTTTATAACTTGCTAAAATATGACTTTAAGAATTTACTTATTTGTTGCCAAGAATAAGAAAATTTGAAATTGATCGGATAGCAAGGAGAAGACTCATAGCTCTTTTTAAAGCACTCCAAAATTTCAATGTCTTTAATCTAATCCAAACCTCAGCATTATTTTTATTTACTTAGATTTAACTTTATGCAGACATAATTTTTATTCATGGTTTTCTTTTTGCAATTTGTATTTGTTTCCTTTATTTTATTTAAGGAAGACTGTATCACATCGCCTCATTTAAAAAGTATGAGACCTACTTTATATAAATTTTTTTTTCCATTTAAGGACTCCAAATTAAACCACTCAAATGAGATGAAAATTTAGAAACATCATGTAATTCCCTCCAGTTTCTAACACATGTGTATATGTTGCTGTGCTTTGCCCCATCACTCAGTCATGTCCGACTCCTTGGGACCCCATAGACTGTAGCCCACCAGAAGCCTCTGTCCTGGGATTCTCCAGGCAAGAACACTGGAGTGGGTTGCCATGCCCTTCTCCAGGGAATCTTCCCAACCCAGAGGTCAAACCCAGATCTCCTGCATTGCAGGTAGATTCTTTACCATCTGAGCCACCAGGGAAGCTCATATATATGTTATATATATATATCTAAAGTTTGAACTAATTTGTGTTAAAGAATTTGTTTTATTATTTGTACAACAGGCTGGATTAAATTTCCTCTTTAAATAGTGTGCAGGAAAGATGTCTGACTCAGTTGAATCCAATGCTCCGTTTAGTAATAAACCTCATGCTGGACGTGGATATAATAGACACGGAGAAGAAAGAGTCAGTGATGGAAGTTCTTCTGATGCCTATGTACTGTCCCAAGCCTTCCCAGGAGGTGCTGGTGATAAACAATCTGCCTGCCACTGCAGGAGACATGAGATGTGGGTTTGCTTCCTGGGTTGGGAAGATCCCCTGGAGGAGGGTGTGGCGATCCTCTCCAGTATTCTTGCCTGGAAAATTGCCATGGACAGAGGAGCCTGGTGGGCTATGGTCCATGGGGTCACAGAGTCGGACACGACTGAGCGACTCAGCACAGCAGCACAGCCAAGGTTAGTGACGCTTAGGGCCTTTGTTTAGTGAATCAGATGCGCTCACTAAGTAGCTAGTCTTCTAAGCATTGCTTTAGACCCAATATTTAAGAACCTGTGCGTGAAATTTTCACTGTGAGCTGGGTTTTCCCTTTGCATTTACAAGAGACCTTGGACAGAATCTCAGCATCATGTCTGATGCTGAAAACAAGCAGTTGAATAACAGATGAAAGACTGTCTTCTTTCCGCGTAGGCAATCTCTTATTTCCTAGTTCTTTTCAGTTTAAAATTCCTGCTACAGACTCAAGCCACAAGCAATATTTTGCTTTTAAGCATTGATACCTCTTCTGAGATATACAAAGAAATGTGTCCTAATGCATCTAGGTTGAAAACAGGTAAAAGTACTGGTGATAAAAATCTGTTAATGAAAAAAAGAGAGAGAATGTGTGTTTTTGTTTATTTGCTTGCATTTGTTACCTGACTGAAACAACAATGTGCCAGAAACCTAGAAGCAGAAACTGGGCAATAGTCATCACAGGAAAAAAAAAAAAAAGAGTTGCCTCCAAGGCTGCGCTCAGCCTTAAAAAAAAGGGGAGTTTTTCCCACTCAGCAGGGGAAACAAAAATTGCACATTTAGGTCAGTCTTGAGGGGCCTCTGAGATGGTTTCAGGCTTAATATTTCTACCTCTGATTCAACATTATACTCAGTTAGTCTACTCTTGTCCAGAAGTAGAGAGAGATCTTAAAGACAGTCTCATTCTTTCTTGCTATGAGGACTTTCCTCCTTGGAGAGCATGGCACACAAATTGCAAGATTAAACCTCTTTTATTTTGGGTCTGAAACCTAAGTTAATACAGCAAGACCTGGTAATGTCTTACAGGGGAACACAGGTAGAGTGAGGTCAGGAAACGTAAATTATAGTGATCAAAATGTGCATTCACAGCTGGTCCACAGGGCTGGGTGACATTTTTCATGGGTAAGAGAACGTTCCAAAAAGAGTGAGGTCTGATAGATCCAGTGCCGATATAGTCCAGCAAAAGAATAACAAGATTGAGGTTGGTGAAAAATATCAACAGTTTCCAACACTACTGGCCCTTTGATCGTTATCAGAATTCTCCGGTGTCCCAGCCAACTTAGTTTTCTCTGCAGTTTGACCATGCTGGGTAAGTGCTTCTGTAAGAGATATGTGGGAGTCTAGGAAGGGACCTTTCAAAGTGGGAAATTCAATGGAAATTCTGCTATGATTTTGTATTATCTACATTGCAGTTTCCACAAAATGGTGAGAATCAATGTATCAAATATGTAGTTGCCATATGATGTGAGATATTCATAACTCTCAGGGTTTTGTCCCAGAAAAACATAGAAATTCTTGCAAAGGCTGTGCACATTTCATTCAAACTAATATATGAAGAATATGTGAATTCTATCGTGAATAAGTGAACGCCATCCACGCTTCTACGCCTAAAGGCAGCGTTTTCTTTTGCAAATGTGCCAGTGCCGTAATTGTGTTTGCCTGTGGATTTCCTCCAGTGGTCAGTATTAGAAACAGTCTATGGAAGTGATCCACTCTCTTTCTGCTTTCTCGCCCTCCAAACTCACTGAAACTGACCCATCATAATAGGCACTCAGTAAATGTTATCTCCCTTGCTCATTATTAGCTGATAGTGAGAGTTCTACATAAAGAGGGAGAAATTATCATCAAGTCCCTCTAGGGCAGGTTGAATCCTCAGACATGAACTCAAAAACCACTGCAACAATCTCTGAGTTAGTTTTCACATCCACGGTAAGGTCTGCACCATTAAGACTGAGAGCTTTAATTCAAAGACACAAAAACTAAATAAAGCTCAAGTGTTTGTCAAATTACTAACATTTTTTTCTCCAAATGTAACAAAGAGTGTGAACAAGCTGAATGATAGAACAACTGTGCTTGAAATTCACATATTTCTCATGTAAAATAATCACATAGAATTATTTTGTAATTGCCATGGAGGAAGAAAAATCCAGAAAGCTTAAATATATTGTTAGTCAACAAGTTAGTAGGCTTGAAAGCGAGACAGATCGACTTTTTTTTTCCTACTCCAGGCAGCACACAGATTTTCAGATGCCTGACCAGGAATGGAACCCCCAGCCTCTGTAGTGAAAGTGTGAGGTCTTAGCCACTGAACCACCAGCAAAGTTCCTGACAAGTCTATTTCTTTTTCTCTCTCTTTTTTCTTTCCTGTGAAATTGAGTGAAAACCAAGACAGTACTATTTGGATCATATTATTTGTGGTCTGAGAGCTGAAAAGCTTGTCTGAGAACTCTGTCCCATGTAAGCCTTTCAACAAAGACCCTGTAGGAGCAGATGCTAATAGGGCCCTATCAGAAAGATAACCTGGAGTTGAGCTCAGTTTGTTCAAAAGGCGAGAAAATGTATATGGGATCCCAATATCTAACTAAGCTTTCACACTCATTTACACACTGTAAATATGGTGGAGATTATGTTCTCTTAACTGCTTGTGTTCACTCTAGCAGCCCAATCCAGGAATGGTCACACATGGTTATCCTTGGAACATTTTGACATATGGATTTTAATTGTGTTTAAACTAGTTCTTCTTACAAGCTATTTCACTAATCTGTCCAAGCGTATTATGCTATGTTTTCTTTTCTGTGGTTTTTTTTTCCCCCTAAGGTACTTATTTATTTTGTTTTATTTTTCCATTTCTTATCTCAAATTTCATCTCGAAACAATGACTTGCGTCTCTTTCTTCATAGGTTGTACTATTAAGGTTTGNTATGGATTTTAATTGTGTTTAAACTAGTTCTTCTTACAAGCTATTTCACTAATCTGTCCAAGCGTATTATGTTATGTTTTCTTTTCTGTGGTTTTTTTTCCCCCTAAGGTACTTATTTATTTTGTTTTATTTTTCCATTTCTTATCCCAAATTTCATCTCGAAACAATGACTTGCGTCTCTTTCTTCATAGGTTGTACTATTAAGGTTTACTCTTACTGATTTTTCCATACAATGAAAGTGGTTTTTAAAAATTCTCCAATCCACAAAACAGAGTTCAACATTTGAACTCACAATAATTTGATACCATGGTGAACTCAGGTCCAGGTCCCTTGGGGGCAAAAGGGAGTTGGGGGAATGTTCACTTTTGACAGAGAACTGGCACCTGCTCTGTGGATGTTTGGATGCTGGTGAACT
>SJYV01045668.1:5438-16032 GCA_006410875.1 Neotragus pygmaeus | reverse complement strand
TGTGCTTTTCTATATTGCACTTCAAAGGCCATGTTTTTTTGCAAATTGAAAGTGAATGGCAACCCTGCATGAAGCAAATCTATCAATACCATTTTTTCCTCACAGCATTTGCTCATGTTTATGTCACATTTTGGTAATTCTCCCCATATTTCACATTTTTATATTATTACTATATTTTCTTTGGGGATCTGTGATCAATGATCTTTGATGTTACTATTATAATTATTTTGGGCTTCTGCCAACCACTCTGATACAAGATGACAAACTTTATCAGTAAATGTTCTGATAACAGCATTCTGACTGCCCCACCTACAGGCTGATTCTCCATCTCTCTCCCTCTCATTGAGCCTCCCTATTCTCTAAGATTCAACAACATTGAAGTTAGATCTCAAACAATAAGCCTACAGTAATCACTAATTGTCTAAGCAAAAAGAAGCGTCACACATCTCTTGCTTTAAATAAAAATCTAGAAAAAATTAAACTTAGTGAGAGAGGTGTGTAAAAGCCAAGATAGGCTGAAGACAGTCCTTTTGTGCCAAAAATTAGCCACTTTGTAAAAGAAAAGTTCTAGAAGGAAAGTAAAAGTGCTACTCCAGTGAACACATGAATGATGAGAGAGCAAAACAGCCTTATTGCTGATATGGAGAAAGTTTCCATGGACTAGATAGAAGGTCAAACCAACTTTGACATTCCCTTAAGCTAAAACCAAATCCAGAGCAAGGCATTAATTCACTTCAATTTCATCAAGGCTGAGAGAGGTGAAAAAGCTGCAAAAGAAAAGCTTGAAGCAAGTGTTGGTTGGTTAATGAGGTTTAAAGAAAGAAACCATTTCTATAACGTGAAAGTGCAAGATGAAGCAGCAAGTGCTGATGTAAAAGCTACAGCAAGTTATTCAGAAGGTCTGCTGCTGCTGCTGCTAAGTCGCTTCAGTCATGTCCGACTCTGTGCGACCCCGTAGATGGCAGCCCACCAGGCTCCCTGTCCCTGGGATTCTCCAGGCAAGAGTACTGGAGTGGGTTGTCATTTCCTTCTCCAATTCAGAAGGTCTAGCTAAGATAATAAATAAAGGTGGCTACATAAAGCAACAAAGTTTCATTGTAGATGAAACCATCTTATTTTCAGTTCAGTTCAGTTCAGTCACTCAGTCGTGTCCGATTCTTTGCGACCCCATGAATCACAGCATGCCAGGCCACCCTGTCCATCACCAGCTCCTGGAGTTTACCCAAATTCATGTCCATTGAGTCGGTGATGCCATCCAGCCATCTCATCCTCTGCCGTCCCTTCTCCTCCTGTCCCCACTCCCTCACAGCTTCAGGGTCTTTTCCAATGAGTCAACTCTCCACATAAAGTGGCCAAAGTATTGGAGTTTCAGCTTCAGCATCAGTCCTTCCAATGAAAACCCAGGACTGATCTCCTTTAGAATGGACTGGTTGGATCTCCTTGCAGTCCAAGGGACTCTCAAGAGTCTTCTCCAACACCACAGTTCAAAAGCATCAATTCTTCGGTGCTCAGCTTTGTTCACAGTCCAACTTTCACATCCATACATAACCACTGGAAAAACCATAGCCTTGACTAGATGGACTTTTGTTGGCAAAGTGATATATCTGCTTTTTAATATGCTATCTAGGTTGGTCATAACTTTCCTTCCAAGGAGTAAGCAAGTGTCTTTTAATTTCATGGCTGCAATCACCATCTGCAGTGATTTTGGAGCGCCCCAAAATAAAGTCTGTGTTGCAAGAGGGCATCAGAGGGCAGACACACTGAAACCACAGTCACAGAAAACTAGCCAATCTGATCACATGGACCACAACCTTGTCTAACTCAATGAAACTAAGCCATGCATGTGGGGCCACCCAAGATGGACGGGTCATGGTGGAGAGGTCTGACAGAATGTGGTCCACTGGAGAAGAGAATGGCAGAGAAGAGAATCTCCCCAGGTCGGTAGGTGCCTAATATGCTACTGGAGATCAGTGGAGAAATAACTCCGGAAAGAATGAAGGGGTGTAGCCAAAACAAAAACAATACCCAGTTGTGGATGTGACTGGTGATATAAGCAAGGTCTGATGCTATAAAGAGCAATATTGCATAGGAATCTGGAATGTTAGATCCACAAATCAAGGCAAATTGGAACTGGTCAAACAGGAGATGTCAAGAGTGAATGTAGACATTCTGGGAATCAGCGAACTAAAATGGACTGGAATGGATGAATTTAACTCAGATGACCATTATATCTAGTATTGTGGACAGGAATCCCTTAGAAGAAATGGAGTAGCCACCACGGTCAACAAAAGAGTCTGAAATGCAGTACTTAGATGCAATCTCAAAAATGACAGAATGATCTCTGTTTGCTTCCAAGGTCTTATTTTGAAAGATGCTATTTAGGACATTAAAAAAATTTTTTTTTAATGTTTTTTTCTTATATTACTATTGTTTGAAAGAAAACAAAAGTGATTTATTTAAAATATGACTGTTGATAGAAGAAGAGTTTAGATAAATTATCATAGTATGTTTATTAGATTTTTAGACTGATTGTTTAAATTCTTTCCTTGTACCACACCATTGTTCCACTGTATAGGTTTTTTGTTTGTTTGTTTTCTTTTGTTTTAGTTATTTAGCCCTTTTATAGTTAGAGAGGAGAACTCAATGCCTGGCTTCAAAGCTTCAAAGGACAGACAGGTTGGCCCTTTTGTTAGGGGCTAATGCAGCTGGTGACTTAAGAGCTGAAGTCAGTGATTATTTACTATCCCCAAAACCCCAGGAACCTTAAGAATCGTGATAAACATAATCCATCTCAACTTTCAGCAACCACTACCCTCATCAGTCAGCAGACATCAACATCAGTTCAAGAACCAACACCAACAAAAAGATTAGGACAAACAAATAAAATCAAACCCAAAATATGTAATAAAGAAGATTGTTGGAAGTTCCTGGCTCAGTGTTTCACATGATGAATACTTTGTAAAGAGAATTTGCTCCCAATAATTTTTCCCTTTAGAAAGAATTCCAGAAATCCTGTTGAAAACACCTCTAGAGAAGCCATCTGTACAAAGTGTTTTATTTCTTTATTTGGTTGGTTGTTTGATTTGATGATGCTCAGGTTTTCCCTGAAAATCAGCTTGGAATCTCTGTGCATTTTTTTGTCCCTTGTCCAGATGTGATCCAGAACAGTCCAAACCACACAAATCTTCCTTGCTTCTCTCCCATGGGATCCTGTAAACAAAGATGCTACCTCCTTCCCTGAGAACCTGAAGGAACCTCTACAAATCCATCTATTCTGCAGGGTGAGAAGTTTCATGGAAAGCTGAAGGCACTGGCAAGCTGAGACAGGTGAGGTACATGGTCATAGAATACTGAAAAGATGTGATAGGAAGTGAGGCTGAACAAGAACTGAACTGTTCTGTGAACTGGACAGAGAAATGTGTGCCACTAAAGAGCTGTAGGAAGGAAGGGTGGGGCTGGGGAAGCTCGAAAAAGACATTATTTAAAGCTCTGGATCATGGTCTGAGAATTCACTGGAATTGCACCGAGGCACAAATTCCTGAAGGAAACTTTCTATGGGCAACTTTTCTGGGGGTAGAGAGGGCACCAAGGAGAAGGTTTCTGAATGATGGGAAAGGTGCTGGGACTCTGAGTCTATCAATATAGAGGCAGGATAGTGATGGATCAGCAGAAACAGATTCTGTTTTCCATAGCCTGGGATTTCATCCTTTCCTGCTTTCTTCTCCTTCCTTACTGTACCAGTCTTCACAGTGATTTAGAAACACCAATGATGACTCTCATTTGCTGAGGGCTTCCTGAATACCAGTTTTTATTTTCTGATGGAGGGCAGAAATACCAAGATATTTTGAGTTCTTCAAATGTAAGTTTGGGGAAAATAACAGTGATGTTTTGCCAGATAGCAACATTAAAAACAAACTGATGAAATAATTTATCCAAACAACTGTACAGAAGGAAAACAAATTTTCCCTTTACCCTCTTTTATATTTCTGGCTGAATGCCCCTGTAATAAAAGACAGATAAAGAGGAGGAAGGGCTTCCCTGGTAGCTTAGCTCGTAAAAAAATCCACCTGCAATGCTGGAGACCCTGGTTCGATTTCTGGGTCAAGAAGATCCCCTGGAGAAGGGATAGACTACCCACTCCAGTATTTTTGGACTTCCTTGGTGGCTCAGACGGTACAGAATTCTCCTGGAAGTGAGGGAAACCTGGGTTCCATCCCTGGGTTGGAAAGGTCCCCTGGAGGAAGGCATGGCAACATACTCCAGTATTCTGGCCTGAAGAATCCCCATGGACAGAGAAGCTTAAGAGGCTACAGTCCATGGGGTCTCAGAGTCAAGCAGGACTGAGCACCTAAGCACAGCACAGTACAAAAAAGAGGGAAGTAAAAGTTTAATAATATGTATGCCTCCTGTATATAAGGGAAATACCGAAGCAAACTGAGTAACTACTTGAAATAACACAAGACATAACCTTAAATGCCATCTGAAGCTAAAGAAAAAGAAAGATGTTGACTGGTGGAGCTGCTAATGAGAGATTATCAGGAAAGGTAAAGTAAACAAGGGCAAAGTTGTTATACAGAGTTAGGACCTCGTCTTCTCCATTGGTAAGAATTTGCAGGGGTTTACTCATCCTTCTCTTCCTGGTAAGGGGAGCAAGACACATTTACAAATAAACTTCTTCTTCATAAATGTAAATACCTCTTTCAGAAAATTAACTTCTATTCAGTTATCAGAGATTTTCCTGTGTCTGCTGTTTCTTAAAATTAAGCAGTTCAAGATAATTTTTATGCCAAAGAGGCATATCTGGGGGTGGCAGATTCTTTCCCCGTTCACATCAGTCAATATGAACTGAAAAACTTTACAGAAAACTACTGGCTTGTCAAAAAGAAAAAAAAAAACAAAACTGTTTTATGCACCAAGAGGATCTTTCAACTTAATCCAGCCCTGAGACTGTTCTTACAGAGATGCTCCAAGCTGTTGTTACAATCTGTTTCAGAAAGTGCTTCCTGAGCTAGTTTTTTTTTTTTTTAAATATAGGATCTTCAGACAAAACCTAGCATCCAAAATTTACCAACTTTGCTCATCTAGGTCCTTTTCCAGTTTGTCTGTCAACAGAGCCCCTATACCACATGGCGTCTAAAGGTTCTTTCTTAAGATCCCTAGGTTCTAAAGACAGACATTATCTTTCCCCACTCCTCACCTCAGTTGTTTTCTCTCTTTGTGACTTGGTTGGCTCAAAAAGTTGATAGGTGTATTGATTTTTGCATTTACTGGTCTTCAATCTTTCCTTCTAACTTTTTAAAAATATATATATACTTCAAGCTTTTGTTTTTATTTTGTTTATTTATGTATAGCTGCACTGGGTCTTCATTAGTTTGTGCAGGCTTTTTCCCGTCGCAGCAAGTGGATGCTGCGGTTTGAGCGGGGGTTAGTCTTCCTTGCAGTGCGTGCGCTTCTCACTGAGGTGGTTTTTCTTGTTGCAGAGTGCAGGCTCTAGGTGTGCTGGCTTCAGTAGTTGCAGCATATGGGCTTAGTTACTCCACAGCATGTGGGCTCTTCCTGGACCAGGGATCAAACCCATGTCCCCTGTATTGACAGGTGGATGCCTATCCACTGTGCCATCAGGGACGTTTATCTCCTAACTTTTTGATATCAAAGGATATCCTATAGTAAAATCTTCTCCACATCTATTTTCTCTAAGAACCATAAAACACTCCTATACCTCCCTGCTGTAAAAGCATTACTGCTTTCTGGACATATAAAGATCCCCTTGCGTAAAAATCAAAATCGCTTTTATGATCTTAACTAAGAAAATAACAAGGAAAGTGATGACAAGCTCTCAGCTGAAACAAGCAAACACAATAAAACATCTGTTAACTTATGTTCCTGCTGTTTCCCTTCCCCTAGTCTTCCTTGATGATATATTACATAGTGATTTCAAGTGGTCATAGAACATTTACTCAATTTCTATATTTTCCATTTTTCATAGATTAGTCAAAGAATTCTCATCTTATGGCTGCCTCGAGTCATGTTTTTGGTTACTAATTCCACCCAAGTCCCCTCTACTTCATCCTCATGGGCATCCCTGGCTTTGAAGTCTTCCATACCTGGATTTCCATCCCATTCTGCTGTCTTTACACTACCTGTATCATAGGCAATAGCATCATACTGGCTGTCATCAGGGCAGAGCCCTCTCTGTATGAGCCCATGTACTTGTTTATCCCCATGTTGGCCCTAACAGACCTGGGACTTACACTCACCACTTGGCCTACAGTCATGGGGATCCTCTGGTTCAGTGTCTCAAGGATCAGCTTTGAGGCTTGTTTTGCTAAGTTCTTCTTCCTCATAGATTCTCTTATATGGAATCTTCTGTGCTGTTGACCATGTCCTTTGAATACTACGTGGCCATTTACCACCCCCTCCATTATTTTTCCATCCTCACGAGGAGAGCAATCTGCAGAATAGGCCTAGCTATCATTTGCTGCTGCCTTCTGGCTGTTCTTCCTGCATTGTTCCTATTGAAAAGGCTCCCTTTCGGTGGCCCCCCTCATCTCTCCCACTCCTACTGCCTCCATCAAGACATGATTCTCCTGGTGTGTGCTGGCACCACTACAAATAATTGGCACGGATTTGTTCTAGTTCTTCTCATTATCGTGCTAGAGCCCTTGCTCATTGTGCTGTCCTATGCACTCATCTTGAGAAGTGTCCTCAGAATTGCTTCCCAGGTTGAAAGCCCCTGTGTCCTCAATAACTGTCTGTCCCACATTTTAACTGTTTTCATCCTCTGTGTGCCCTTGGTAGGTGTGTCCATGACTCACTGCTTTGCCAAGCATGCCCCTCCAACTGTACACGTCAGTATGGCCAATGTCTAGGTACTAGCACCTCTTGTGATAAACCCCATTATCTATAGTATAAAAGCCAAATGTATCTGTAGAGGGAGTTTCCACCTCTTTACTTGTAAACCATTGCAATAGAGTGTTGAAAAGTGATTTCTTGATATTACTCCTTAAGAAAATAATTTGAGAAACTTGGAAAATTATGATCCATGTGCATCATGATTGAATCACAAAACAAGAATGGAAGTTAAATACAATGTTTCAGTTCTTGAATTTGTAATTTTAACTAAGCTGAACCACCTATATGTGGTATAACAGCTTGATTTATGCAAGATTTTTTCATACTAAGTTCCTCAAAGCTATAATTCTCAACTTTTTCTTTTTGCTTATATTTATTCATCATATTTCTGTCCTTAATTCCACCTGGCTAATACTATTCTTGTTGTTGTTCAGTTGCCCAGTCATGTCTGACTATTTGTGACCCCATAAACTGCAGCACACCAGGCTTCCTTGTACCTCACCAGTGCCTGCAGCTTGCTCAAACCCATGTTCACAAAGTCAGTGATGCCATCCCCTTCTTTTCCTGCCTTCAATCTTTCCCGACATCATGGTGTTTTTCATTGAGTTGCTCCTCTCATCAGGTAGCCAGAATATTGGAGCTTCAGCATCAGCAACAATCTGTCTAATGAATATTCAGAATTGATTTCCTTTAGGATTGACTAACTTGATCTCCTTGCAGGCCAAGGGATGCTCAAGAGTCTTCACCAACACCACAGCTCAAAAACATCAATTCTTCAGTGCTCAGCCTTCTTAAATGGCAACCCACTCCAGTATTCTTGCCTGGAGAACCCCATGAATGGAGGAGCTTAGTGGGCTACAGTCCACGGGTCGCAAAGAGTCGGACACGACTGAGCGACTTCACTTCACTTTCACTTCACAGCCTTCTTTATAGTCCAACTCTCACATCCACACATGACTATTGGAAAAACTATAGCTTTGACTAGACAGACCTTTGTTGGCAAAATAACATCTCTGTTTTTGAATATGCTGTCTAGCTTGGTCACGGCTTTTCTTCCAAGGAGTAAGCGTCTTTTAATTTGATGGCTGCAGTCACCATCTGCTGTGATTTTGGAGCCCAAGAAACTGAAGTCTGTCACTGTTTCCATTGTTTCCCCATCTACATGTCATGAAGTGAAGGGACCGGATGCCATGATCTTAGTTTTCTGAATGTTGAGTTTTAAGCCAACTTTTTCACTCTCGTCTTTCACTTTCATCAAGAGGCTCTTTAGTTCCTCTTCACTTTCTGCCATAGGGTGGTGTTGTCATCTGTATATCTGAGGTTATTACTGTTTCTCCCAGCAATCTTGACTGCATTTTGTGCTTCATCCAGCCCTGCATTTCTCATGATGTACTCTACATATAAGTTAAATAAGCAGGGTGACAATATACAGCCTTAACACACTCCTTACCCAATTTTGAACCAGTCTGTTGTTCCTTGTTTGGTTCTAACTGTTGCTTCTTGACCTGCATACAGATTTCTCAGGAGACAGGTCAGGTAGTCTATATTCCCAACTCTTGAAAATTTTCCACATGTCTTAAATTATTTAAGAGCCATAGAATACTGTTGATACTATTCTTATCTGTTAATTATTATTAGTTCTTGGCATCCATGATTATAACCATAGCATCTTCTTCAGGCTTCATCATATAGATTTTGACTTCATCATCTTCTGCTCTCTCTGGATAAAAAGACTCATTTTAATTACCAAGGAGGAAGAAATTCTCCTCTTCCTTTCAGGTTTTTATGGTTGGTGTAAAAATTAAATTGATATGAGACAGATTATCAGGTAAAAATCACATGAAAGCTTAATTACATGTATGAGAGAGAGCAGGAAAACTGAGCAACTCTTTGAAGTGGCCAAAGCCCTCAACTTAAATGTCATCCTCAGCTAAAGATGAAAGAGGATTTTGAGGGTAAGAAAAGTCAAATATAGAATATTACCAGAAAAAGCACAGTTAGTAAGGTTGTGGTTGTGACTGTTATGAGGATTTAAGTCATTGCCTTCCACATTGACAAGAGTTTCTGGTTATTTGGTCATCCTCAGCTAGAGAGATACCTTTACAAATGAAGCTTTCTCTTATAAATGTAAATGTTTCTTACAAAATGGGAACTTCTACTTGGTTTTCAGAATTTCTCTCATGCCTGTTGTTTCTTACAAAATTGTATGTCAAAGAGACATATTATGGCATGGTAAATTCTGCTCATGTACTATACATGCAGTTGACCCTTGAACAACACAGGTTTCAGTTGCATGGATCTACTTATTCATGAAATTATTTCAGTAAATACATATAATAGTAGTATATGATCCAGTATTGGTTGAATCTATGGATAAGAAACTGAGGATATGTAGAGATGACTTAAAGTTATACATGGATTTTAACTGCATGGTGGATGATACCCTTAAATCCCATGTTGTTCAAGGCTTAATTGTATGTTGTACAGATCTAACATGAAAAAGAACTAGCTAAGAAGTGATCAAACAGTATAAAATATTGTTCAGTTCTGTAACTGGCCTAAATGATCTTTCATTATATTGGATTATTTAATAATAATCAAATCCCACATTACCAAGCAACTAGTTTTATTTTCATGCAAACTGTTGCTAGCCTAGTAATATAAATAACACTCTGTGTTTGCCTTCTCTTTTTCCATATTTTTATCTTTTCCCTCTTTCATTTTCACTGCCTTCGGATTGTTTCCTCCAATAAAGCATTAGCCCATAGATTTTCTCCAGTTTTGTTTTCTAAAACTTTCTCTTAATTTGGTTTCTGTCATCCAATTGCACTTTGTGAGGAGAAATTCTTGGACATCAGCCTAAAGTTGTAATCATTTATTATTGTATTGTGTTTTTAAATTTGCCTTCCTTATTAAAATATAAGCATCATAGAGGCAAAGCCTACTTGCTTTGGTAGATCCTTGGTAACTGGTACTTACCAAAATATAGGGGCTTTCTGTTAAATAAATAAATGAATGAATAATTTTCATTGACTAAATAACTAAAGCAGAATGGATGTTTTCTGTCAGTAAATCTCAATGGTCAATGATAGAACAGTAACATATCAAGAAATGTGCCCCTCTGGAGATTTGAGTTTAATTTTCTCTATAAATGACACTGACCTGATGTTCCTGCCACTTCAGTCTATATAGATAATATATGTGTTTCTGCCTCACTTTTCTGTAGCAGTTCCTGCCTTGGCCTGTTAGTATAAGAGATAGATGTATTCTTCACCTATGTGATGTCTCATAGCATTCAGTTCAGTTCAGTTCAGTCACTCAGTTGTGTCCGACTCTTTGCAACCCCATGAACTGCAGCATGCCAGGCCTCCCTGTTCATCACCATTTCTCGGAGTTCACTCAGACTCACATCCATCGAGTCTGTGATGCCATCCAGCCATCTCATCCTCGGTCGTCCCCTTCTCCTCCTGTCCCCAATCCCTCCCAGCATCAGAGTCTTTTCCAGTGAGTCAGCTCTTCTCACGAGGTGGCCAAAGTACTGGAGCTTCAGCTTTAGCATCCTTCCTTCCAAAGAAATCCCAGGGTTGATCTCCTTCAGAATGGACTGGTTGGATCTCCTTGCAGTCCAAGGGACTCTCAAGAGTCTTCTCCAACACCACAGGTCAAAAGCATCAATTCTTCGGTGCTCAGCCTTCTTCACAGTCCAACTCTCACATCCATACATGACCACAGGAAAAAACAT
>SJYV01045663.1:0-15405 GCA_006410875.1 Neotragus pygmaeus | reverse complement strand
TCTGGGCTCCACTGCGCCGGGAACGGCGGCGGGGGAGGCGGCGGCCCGCGGGTCGTGCGCATCGTCAAGTCCGAGTCCGGCTACGGCTTCAACGTGCGGGGCCAAGTGAGCGAGGGCGGGCAACTGCGGAGCATCAACGGAGAGCTGTACGCGCCGCTGCAGCATGTGAGCGCCGTGCTGCCCGGGGGGGCAGCCGACCGGGCCGGGGTGCGCAAGGGGGACCGCATTCTGGAGGTGTGAGTATTGGGGCTGCCCGCTGTCTCTCCCCGCCCCCTCCCCTCCGTCTGTCCCTGCGTTTCTCCTCTAACCCTGTCACCCCAAGGCCGCACCTCCCTGCAACCCCCGAACCGGCCCTCCGGTCCCCCGCCCCTCCACGGAGGTTGACCCTTTTACCTCCCACACCCTGGGTTTCTGGGACCCCCAGCTCCTTCCCTGTGATCTCCCAGGGTCCCTCCCGCTGTTACCCCTGCCCCCATTGCTTTGGCTTCTTTTCTGCCCCGCTTGCCTTCCCTCTCGGCATGCTGCCGCCTTCTCCGCTTTCCTCTAATTGAACCTCTTTCTGCTTCTGACTGACAGCATCTCTTCTTCTGACCCAGCCACTGTGTGCCAGCCCCGCTCCCGGCCCAAGTTCTCATCTTGAACATCATAGTTTCTTGCTCTCTACCGCTCCTTTCAGCCCCCGTGGACCGTCCCTTCTATCCTCTCGACCAAAGAGGCAGGACCTTTGGTCTGCTCCTACTTTGCTCCGAAAACATATCCCTCTACGCCGCACTCCCTTTTCTTCCCTTAGTTACCCTCTCCTTATGGTTAAGCACTCGCTGTATTTTTGTATCCTACCGTGTGTCCCCTCTTTTTTTTGTATTCATACTCCAAGAATATCTTCTTCTCTGACCCTTGGGTTTTTTGGTGGTGGTCGCGGCGGCGGCGTCTTTGACACGATGGTTTGTCTTCACAGTAGCCCCTGCATCACATCAGGATTTTGAATCTAGTGTTCCATCACACCTCTCTGAGAGCACCCCTGTTCTGGCCCTCGTCTTCACTCCTGCACGGTACTCATACTTCTTTTGAGTCAGAGCTTTATGGTAGAACTCTCCCTAGCTGGTACTTCCCCCAAACTACAGCCCTTTTTGGGTCTTCGACCTCCGCACTTTTACAGGGCATGCCGTTTTCATTCTCTGCTGCATTCCCTTGTTATCTCATGCTTTATTTTTGTCTTAGTCTTTCTCTCCTCTGGGTTGCTTTCACTTTCTTCTCTTTTTAGGCTCCTTCTGCTGTTGCAGCCCTTCCTCTTTCCTTGCTGCAACCCCTACCCCTTCATATTCCTTCATCCTTACTTCCTCACTGCATCCCTTAAAACTCTGGCAGGATGGTGCCCTGTTTTGCAATTTCTTTGCAGACCTTCTCCACTCCTTTAATCCAGCTGTTACATTTGTGTTTTTATACTTCGCTGATTGGTAGATGGTGTATAAGCTGTCTCCATTCTCCTCAGCAGTCTTCAATCTTGCTGACTCTTGTCTTGTATATTCCTTTTTTCCCACACTTCTGTTCTTCCTTTCAGAATTTAGATTTGCCTTCATCAATCTTTCTCTTTTCTTTGCTTTTTGACCTTGCTTTGCTTCTATGCAGGATCTCTGTCCCCCTAGCGGGAATCTAACCCCCTGCCCATAGCAGAGAAAGCTCAGAGCCCTAACCACTGATGCCCTCTTTCTCATTTCTATAAATGTTATTTTAACTATAATTTCCCTGACCTTCAGCCTTTCCTCTAGTAGAACAGTAGGTTTGATCAAAGTTTCAAGGGAATAGTGTTTTGAAGGACCTGTAGAGGGTCTCCTTTCTTATTCAGCTTGAGCCTCTTACCCTTATCCTTGACATTCTTACTCTGTGGTATCCCTTCATTTGTTTCCCCTTACCTTACACTTCAAGAAAGAGTAGCTCACCAAAATAAGTGTTTGACTATTATACCTTTCCTCTGTCCTTTTTGTAAATGGATGAGTTATTTTTCTGTTAATGTCCTACAATTTTTCTGGTTCTCTCTAGCAGTGTGTTCTTAATCTTTTGAGGTTTTATTCTCAACCTTTTGTTTTATACCCAGGCACCTAATTCCTTGTTTTTTCCTAGATAACTCAAAATCTGTGACTGACATTTCCTTCTGGTAGACGCTTTTGGAATTGTCATTTTCCTTTCATTTTCAAAGTTAATTTTGGATCCACCTGTTTATTTTTAAATTTAAAACTGAAGTGTATATTTAAAATTATAAATCTATCATAGAGTTCTAAATCATTTACTCTCTACTGGAGGTAAAGCAACTAAACCGAAACAAAGAATTCTGTAGAAGACAACAGCTAACATGACCATTTTATATATACTAACTAGTGTAGTTGGTGGCTTCTTGCCTTTTCTGTGGTTTTTGCCGCAGAGTTCAGATATAAACTAGGTATTGTCAAGGAGACCTCAGGTGATTCCCTATAGAAGGACTTGCCTCAGGCACAGGTTCCAGTCTAAGCCCATTTCTCCTAGAGAAAAGACATTACATTTTAGCACATTGTTAGTGGTGAGTGGAGAACTTTATTTTCGTGGGCAGGGCAAAACGAGCTCTCTGCTTACAGAACCTTTCTTGGAAGATTGTGATGATCAGATATCTTCCAGACATTGGTTTCTCGCCTTCCAACTGTATTTTGATTTCCAAATTCTTTGAGGCACCTCTGTTAATAGTGAAAACAGTGATAGTTGCGCCACAGAGCCAAGGTAGTTGGTAAGTTGTTTGGGTCCTCAACTATACAGCTTCTTTCTCTTTTCTTCCTTCTAAAGTCTACATTTTCTCCTTAGTTTTCAAGTGAGAGGAGGAAATCAGAGACATGGTTCTTGAGGGATATCTGTATCTGGAACTTGTTTTGATCTTGGTTAGGTTGATGCTGATTTTCCTAAAGCATTCTTTAGGCAGTACTTTTCTGTCTCTCACCCAGGTTCCTTAATTAAGCTCTCTATTGTCCCAGGAAAGTTTTGGATGTTGATGAAATGCCAGGTAGGGTCAGGGTAGGTCTAGGTAGGTTATTATTTTGTAGATGTAGTTTGTCAAAGGTGGATGTTTGGACCTTGATAATTGCCCTTTCAGACTTTTCTGCTTTCTTTCAATACATAAATTATTATAATTTCCATGTGTTGTAGTAATTTTGACAACTGACAGAGGTTTGAAACAATAGAATAACTTTGAGATTTAAGAGAATACAGGCTTGGACAAAAAAGAGCATTATTTCTGTGCATTTCTTACTGTGGCTCCTTACTATGGCCTTGTCCTCAATGAATCCTGGAAAAGTCTTTAAACTGAATTCAGTATGGTTTGGTTTGTCCTTCTCCCTTCAAAACTGATTAGATTCTTAACTGGTTTGGGAAAGAGTCATGTTGCAAGGCTAGATACTGGAGTATGAACAAGCCTCTGTGACTTTTACTGCAGATGGAAAGTTTTCTCAAATGACACTGTTAGTCTCCACCTTGTGATTTTTCACACTGTAATATATATTGAGTGTCTTCCCTGTGATGTGTATATACCTGGAGGCTAGTGAGAAAGGATGCTTTCAGCAAGTGGAATCAAAATAAATATGTCTTTGCACTAATTATATAGCATATGAAATATTTGACTTCAGGTTGATTTTTCTTAAGGTAGTTTCATGGGCTCTTGATTGATTTCTTAAGAGATGCCTTTAGGAGGGTCTAAGTGTGCACTGGATATGGATATAGTCCTGTCTGTTTTTGAGAGATTAGGTTTGTCTGTTGGCTAGTTTGTTTTGTCTCTGGTATTTGTGTAATATGGTCCTCAATAAGCATGAACCTTAAGGGTGGCTTGTAAGCATTCAGTATCTTGATATGTTTATGCTAGGCAGAGGGTGTATGCCTTACTTCTTGATAGCTGCAAGGTAATATAACTTTCCTGTGTTAAACCATAAAAAAGGAAGATGTTTGTGTGTATATATTTGTAATTTATTTTTAAAACTTATAAATATGTCATAGGCATTCTCTCTCTCTTTTTGCTTCATTTTATTTGAAAATTGACTAAAAAGAGGTTAGGGCCACAAGTATTTTTATGAATTAAAAAGTACCTTCTTAAGATCTGCTCTCTCAGTTGTAGCTCAATTCTATTTAGCTTAGATTTTAAAGGTAGATTTTGAAAATGGTGTTTGAAATCATGGTTATTGATCAAAGGAAGTTTTTATGGCAGTGATTCTCAAGCTTTAGTGAGTATAAGAATCATTGGGTGTGCTTGTCAAAAGTATGGATTCTCAGGCTCACCCTTTAAAGATTATGAGTCAGTAGGTCTTGGATGGTGGCCTGAAGTCTTTATTTTTTACTCCCTTGCTAGGTGTGGTTAATACAATCTACATACCGAACCTATTCCTGGAGTGAATCTACAGGCCTTGAATTCTCAGTTCATTTTATTGTCATGGTTATCTAGAGAGTCATTAGTCAAGAAACAAAGTGAAATCCCAGCCCTTAGGACAATCAGTTCAGTAGATAATGGCCTAACTATTATATCTAGTCATCTGTACTTTATTTATTGAATCTTGCTTGTAGTTCAGTTGCTTAGCCACGTCCAACTCTTTGTGACCCTGTGAACTGCAGCACACTAGGCTTCCCTGTCCTTCACTATCTCTGGGAGTTTGCTTGAACTCGTGTCCATTCAGTTGATGATGCCATTGAATCTTGCTGAGCTGTTGTAATAAAGAAGAGGGTTAAGAGGTAGAACAAGTTAATAGTAATAATAATCATATCACTTTGCAGTTTGTATAGTGGCTTTCCTGGTGGCTCCGATGGTGAAGAATCTGCCTGCAGTGCGAGAGACCTGGGTTGGGAAGATCCCCTGGAGGAGGGCATGGCAGCCCACTCCAGTATTCTTGCCTGGAGAATCCTGTGGACAGAGGAGCCTGGACGGCTATGGTCCATAGGGTGGCAAAGAGTCAGACACAACTGAGTAACTNGAGAGACCTGGGTTGGGAAGATCCCCTGGAGGAGGGCATGGCAGCCCACTCCAGTATTCTTGCCTGGAGAATCCTGTGGACAGAGGAGCCTGGACGGCTATGGTCCATAGGGTGGCAAAGAGTCAGACACAACTGAGTAACTAAGCACACAGCACAGTTTGCACAGTGTTTTTATGTTTGATTTAATCTTCATAATAGCATTGTGAGACAGGGAGGTCAACTATTCTTGACTGAAGTCACTGAAAATTCTTAAATTCAGTCACATTCCTGTGCAGCTGGGTAGCGATTGAACTTTAGTTCTGTAGTTTTGAAGCAGAACTATTTTATAACTTTTCTATTTTATAACCCTGTTTCTCTTACTGTTAAATTGGGTGGAAGACGGGGACAAAATAGTCATTCTTTGTGGTTATTTTTTGCTATCTTTATCAGTGAAGAGAACATGATGATTGTAACTGTAACCCCGAGAAATACTTTTAATTCCATAGGTAGTAAGGCAGCAAAATGATACAACTAAATTTGCAAATAGCATTGTCTTCCCCTCAGAAATGACTTCGCAACATTGCTGTGACCAGGAAAAAGATCATTTGTTGGTAACATGAAGGTTTGTCTGGGTCATGTAAGTTGCTGTGGAGGACAGTCCTCTTTGCAGCCACTACTTTACAGTTTGTTTCAGGAGAGAGTTTGTTGCCATGCTCTCAAGGATAATTGTTTTTTTAGATAAGTCCCATTGGGAATAATTCTTATGATCCGTAGATAAGCAAAGAGGCTCAGTTGACAAGCAAACATTTATGATTTATGATCACAGCAGGGCGCTTAGGGAGCAGGATCTGTGGTGAGTTCATCTGTTAGATGATGGCACAAAGGATATTGTGGTTTAGGTTAGAGCCAGTTAGGGTCATTCTGTTCTTCGACTGTCAGCTGTATAGATAGTTTCTGTGCTTCCCTTGGGCGGTCTAGGAAGAGCCTGTGTATGGGTCCACATTTGGGGAAAAAACTATTCCAGGCCTACATTTGGAAAAAACAGTATCTAGGCAGTTTAAAAATATTAACTGGAACTCATAATAAGAGATAACATTTTGTATTTCAATCCAATTAAAAACGACAACAACAACCCAACAACCCACCTGAAACAAGTTTCCCCAAACTGTATTTACTAGTATCTTGCACTCTGGTATTTTTTAGTCTGTTCAGTATTTTATTTTTTTGTTTGAATGCTGATGGTGACCCACTGCATTAATATCCTGACTCATTAGGTTGTAATCCACTGTTTGAAAAACAATGATTTAGAGTGTTACTTTTCTGATATTGGCCCACTAACATCACCTCATATTCAGCCTGATACCACAATTAAGCACAAGCTATGTGTAAAATACTGTTAGGCTCATATGAATCCNGTTTGAATGCTGATGGTGACCCACTGCATTAATATCCTGACTCATTAGGTTGTAATCCACTGTTTGAAAAACAATGATTTAGAGTGTTACTTTTCTGATATTGGCCCACTAACATCACCTCATATTCAGCCTGATACCACAATTAAGCACAAGCTATGTGTAAAATACTGTTAGGCTCATATGAATCCCAGAGTCCCAGCATTCCTGCCCTTGAGAAATCTACACTCCAGGTGGGTTAGATCTAAATGCTTGAAGTTAGATCAAACAGGGTTTTGATGCAGTGCTAAAAAGTTTGGATTTTATACTGTTTTTGAGGTCAGAATATGGTTGTATGTGCATTAATACCCAGGACTCCCTTTGCATTTAGTTTTTATTTAATTATTGATCTGAAGAGGTTGAATAACATTTACAAGACCAGAGAGGAGAATCACTGTGAGAAGAATTTCAGAGCATCTACTCTCTTGGGCTGTCTTGTACTATTTTATAAAGAAGGGAACTAAAGACAACTAAGTTCTAATTCCCAGAGGTGAGAGTAGCAGATGAGGCACTCGTTGGCTTTAATTTGTATATGTAGTTACCTCACAGCCCAGTTCAGCTGCTCGTGTCCATTTCTCTTTCTCTTATGTTTTCTGTGACTGTACTTGCTATTGTGTTTACAGTTGATCCTGTGTACTATAGGCCCCCTTGTGCTCTGACATACAGATGTTCTGTTTTAGCTGCACTCTTCTGATGTGAAGATGCCTCCTTTAAATCTTTTATTTTGGCATGTACAGCATGTTTGGGAGTTGAGGGGGACTGAAGGAACTCAATGCATACAGTTCTAAGACTTACACCTGCGGTCTACCTTTAGAATGAAAAAATTCTTACGATTCTTCAAATAAGTTTTAAGAATTGGTGGAGACTGTACAGTGAATTTCTGTTGCCAGTAATGTGAGGGGTACTTAAGAATTAAATTATGTGATATAACATTAGTCAAATGCTAAGTAGCATGTGTGTAGTTTCTTTTGTTTATTACTCATTTTTCCTGCTAACTAATAAAGCTCTCATACAGTTGAGGAAATACACCTGTCTGCCGGGTATTAAAGTTGCAGAGTAAGGTACCATATTTGAGCACTCTTGTGTGTACTTCCTTCAGTGAACTTCTGTTATTATGAAAACATCTTTTAAAAATGATTTGTTTTTGCTTAAGCTCTCTGAAACTGCAGATTCTTGTCTCAGGCCTTAGAGCAAGACTAGAATGGCAGGTTTATGTATTCTGTGGACTTCAAGCACAAGTAACTAGTTTACTTCTGTTTGGAAAAGTACAGAGCAGTCTGCAGAGAGTCAGCTGCTTGTGTGGATTTTCTCCCAGCTGTGTTCAAGAGCTTGATTACTCCAAGGGAGAGCTATTCAGTGAGTTAACAAGGAAGTTTTCTCTCTCTTTACACCTCCATCTCCCCCACAGCACTTTTATATCTGTGTGTCTGTCTAGTTCTGGTTATATTTATTTAGGATGTTCTGAGAATTGGGAGGTTGATTAGTTTAATGATTGGAGATCTTGGAAAATTGTGATGACCTCTGTGAAAGTTCTAAAAACTTCTTTGACTTCTTTTGCTGATCAGTTTAATTGTGATAAAATTTGTAATTTATAAAGTATGTAGTTTTTCTATTGAATGTACCATGAAGGTTACTTAATTCTTTTTACCCGTTATGATTATTTTGATTCCAGTGGGGTTAAAAAGTTTTTTGGATCTGTTTTCTCAAGGTATATAGCTTACATCTCTTTTCTTAGAAATGACAATGAATTTTGTTCTATTTGGTGTTTTGAATCTAAAGAAATGTGACACTGAAGTTTTCCTCTATGAATTGTGTGCTGATAGATTATTTTAGATTTCCCTGGCCTAAAAAATTATCTTTTATGTTAACTAATTTGGAAAAAGTCTTACTGTAACTTTTTTCTCACTCAATATGTTGAAATAGATTATAGCTTACAAAAACTATGCTGTAGTCTGTGTTCCTCAGCTTTCAAAAGAAATGGCACAAATTTAATTTGGATTAAAGGATGCGTTTAATTGCTAGTGGGTCATATCACTTGAAAAGTATCTCTCTTTTTATTAATTTCTAAGGGCTTCTTTCAAAGATAAAGGTATTTTGAACTGCTTTTTCAATAGTAGTGATAGATTTACACTTCTACTCACACTCGAATACTCAAACTCTGAAGACTAGTTGAATATTTAGGAAATGGGTGTTGGGATTCAGGGTGCCATCTGTCACCCCGGAATGGACTTATCTGATCACATGAGGAATCATGCTTTTAATTGTTTTATGTGGTAATTCAGAAATAGTAATGAAACAGAACTTTAGAATATTAAGATGCCTTCTTTGGTAATTTACCTGAGTTGCAAACTCAAAGTTTGTTGATAAAGCAAGTATATCGTATTCTTTAACTTTCACCGTACACCAAACTAAAAACATTTGGGAGTTGCATTTAAATTGGCTGTAAAGGCTATGGTTCAAATTATAGCAGATCTCAAGAGCCTGAGTTGGTGTTGAGAAATGATTTAGTGCTGATTATGTTTGTTTTGCTGGTGAATAGCTGATTGAGGTGTCCTCAGAAATAGGGTACATAGGAAGAGAATGAGTTAAGTTAGGGAAACTGTTATGGCTATTAGCAACTTTCTTCCCTGTAGCATTCATTATCCCACACTGTGAAGAAGTAACCCATTTTCACATCCAGCTGGTGGCTTAGACGGTAAGGAATCTGCCTTCTATGTGGGAGATCTGGGTTCCATCCCTGGGTTGGAAAGATACCCTAAAGAAGGGAATGGCTATCCATACCAGTATTCTTGCCTGGAAAACCCCGTGGACAGAGGACCCTCTGAGAGCAATAGTCCATGGGGTTGCATAGAGTTGGATATGAGAGAGCAACTAACAGTTTCACTTTCATGGAGTTGTTGTATGCTGATCAACTTTTTAAAGATAAAAATTGAAAAGTAAGCAAAATACTAAGCAAAATAATCTTATCCAGACAAAATAAATGTATATCTTTACAACTTTAGCATCAGAAATTTCTTTAAGACTTTACTGGTAATATTTAGCCTCTATTATTTGAGGAAACCCATTGTGTTTAATTTTTTCTTACTAAGTGTGGTGCATTTATTTTTTATGAGATGAAGCAGTATAATTATAATAGATTTTATTCCCAGAATTAACATAAAATAAAGGCTACTTTTTTTTTTAAGGCTACTTTTAAGATGTCAGCATGTTTGTTTCTTATTCCTGCTTCTTACCTCATTTTGTTATCCTTGGAATTAAGGTTTATTTTTTAAAATTAATAAAAACTTTTATTTTCGGTATATTTTAATAAAGGAAAACATAGCCTCACTTTGAAATTGCTTACATAATTGAATGTCATATTTTATTCTTAAGCATTATTTTTATTGCTTCCCATAATAGGAAACAAAACTGTCACTAATACTAAAACTTGAAAAATGTAGAGCTTGCATATTTTTAGTACTTCCCTCTAAACAGTGAATAGGATCTTCTGGTGGCTCAGTTGGTAAAGAATCTCCTGCAATGCAGGAGACTCAAGTTAGGTCCCTGGGTTGGGAAGATCTACTGGAGAAGGTAATGGCAACCCACTCCAGTTTTCTTGCCTGGAGAATTCAATGGATAGAGAAGCCTGGTAGGCAACAGTCCACGGGGGTCACAAAGAGTCAGACACAACTGAGTGACTAACACTTTCACACTTTCACTAAACAGTATAAAAATTAAAAATAAGGAATGAAATTATGAAAGTTCATGAAGGAAAACTAGTATGAGTTTATATGCTAGCCTTAATAATCACCTTTCATTCATTCAGGAACATTTAAAAAAAATTTTATTTGCTTATTTATTTTTGGCTGTGCTGAGTCTTTGCTGCAGTGCACAGGCTTCTCATTGAGGTAGCTTCTCTGTTGCGGAGCTGGGCTCTAGAGTGTGTGGGCTTCAGTAGCTGCAGTGCCTGCTATCAGTAGCTGCGATTCCCTGACTCTCAAGCACAGAGGGTCAGTAGTTGTGGCACTTGTGCTTAGTTGCTCTGCGACATGTGGGATCTTCCAGGACTAGGGATCGTATCTGTGTCAGGCAGATTCTTTGCCACTGAGCCACCAGGGAAGACCCCTAGGGAAAATTTTTAATGAGTACTTACTATGTGACATATACAATATTGGACACTGGGGATAGGAAGCTGAATGACAAGTAGTCTTTGCCCTAGGGAATTTTAGGTTTGATGGAGAATCTGGCAGCCTCAGGTCATTCCTGAAGCCCAACTGACTTGAGGTTTCATTCTTCCTTGCTAATCTTTCCCATCCTGCCTCCCCACAATGGAATGAACAAGTTTAGAGCAATTCCTCCAAGTCCCGGTAAGTACTTTTCTACCGTTAGTATCTAAACTAGTAATGCAGATGCCCAGAGACCATGTGCCTATTAACAGGAGCCTTCCAGGCACAAAATGTACTAAAACTGGGAAGACTATGTAGTGTATGGTACAAACCAAGACACTTGAGAATGAAAGGGACCCATTAATTATGCTAGGAAGGAACATGTAAACTAGTTGTGTCCTGGCCACCTGGAACNCCAGGCACAAAATGTACTAAAACTGGGAAGACTATGTAGTGTATGGTACAAACCAAGACACTTGAGAATGAAAGGGACCCATTAATTATGCTAGGAAGGAACATGTAAACTAGTTGTGTCCTGGCCACCTGGAACACAAATCTATAGCCTTGGTAATTTTAAATATAGGAGGCTGTTTTCAAATTCTAAGACGAGAGTTTTGTATTCTATTAGGAGGGAAATGAACAAGTTTATTTTTATTCTTGGTGTCAAGTTGTTCCATTGGCCTTGTAGGTAATTATCAGATAACAAATGAACTATTCTTCTGAATAGCTCGATTATAATTTTATATTGATTTTTAAAATGTCTGAAAACCTTAATCCTTATACTTTTTTTTAATTGAATGACAAATAAGATTTATTTATTTGGAAATAAGTCTGTCTTTGTTGATTATGTTTGTATCCTGATTGCCTTGGAACTAGAAGGTTTGAGGAATCTATTACTCCTTCCCAAGTAATCAACCCTTGTTAACTGTAGCTGGAGGTATTATGGTTGAAAGTCAGATGAGGTTTATTTGTGCTTTTACTGCCTCAGACAGCATTCTTTGTGAATAGAACACCCAGCCAAGGTTAAAAAGTCCCAGTGATGATGAGCAGCTTATTTGACAAGTTATTTATTCCTTTTTCCCTCTTGAGGAAGACCAGATGCACGTTGACATACCTCTTAGTTTCTCAGTCCCGAAAGGGCATACTCTATTGTTACTATTAACAGTAATATGGTACTCTCTTTTGCCCAGCATTAAAATTTTGGATGCGCTTTAAAATATTGGTGTAAATATTGCATTTTGCTTTTGATACTTAAAAAAGGCACCAGGGTTTGTGAATTAGGGGTCTCCATAGAATGCATAACCTCCACCATTGTAAACATCCCCCACCAGAGATGGTTAGAATTGATGAGCCTACATTGATACATCATTGTCACTCAGAGTCCGTGATTTATTTTATGGTACACTCTTGGTGTTGTGTATTCTATGGGTTTGGACAAATTTGTAATGGTGTGTCTGCCATTACTGCATACAGAGTACTTTTACTGCCCTAAAAATCCCCTGTGCTCTGCTTATTCATTCCTTTCTCCCCCTAAGCACTGGCAACTAATCTTTTTACTGTCTCCATAGTTTTGCCTTTCCCAGCTTGTCATATAGTTGGAATCATATACTATGTAGCCTTTTCAGACTGTTGTCTTTTACTCAGTAATATACATTTAAATGTCCTTCATGTCTTTTCNTCTCCCCCTAAGCACTGGCAACTAATCTTTTTACTGTCTCCATAGTTTTGCCTTTCCCAGCTTGTCATATAGTTGGAATCATATACTATGTAGCCTTTTCAGACTGTTGTCTTTTACTCAGTAATATACATTTAAATGTCCTTCATGTCTTTTCCAGAGAAGGCAGTGGCACCCCACTCCAGTGTTCTTGCCTGGAGAATCCCAGGGATGGGGGAGCCTGGTGGGCTGCCATCTCTGGGGTCGCACAGAGTTGGACATGACTGAAGCGACTTAGCAGCAGCAGCAGCATGTCTTTTCATGGCTTGATAGCTCGTTTCTTTCTAGTGCTGAATAATATTCTACCACAGTTTGGGCTTCCGAGATAGTATAGTTTCCATATATGTATATCCCCCACTCCTCCCAAACAGTTTCTCCTTATGAACATCTTATATTAGTATGATTATTTGTTAATTGTTTTAACATTTATTAAAATAAATCAATGTTGATACATTATTACTAACTGAAGCTCATAGTTTATTCTGATTTCCTTAGTTTTTCCCTATTGTCTTTCTGTTTCCGAATCCCATACAGGACACCACATTACATTTAGTTGTCATGTCTCCTTAGGCTCATCTTAGCTGTGACAGTTTCTTAGTCTTTCCTTGATTTTGATGACCTTGACACTTTTGAGGCGTACTGGTCAAGTACAGTACATCAGACTATTAGAATTTGTCTGCGTTTTTTTCCTGATTAGATAGGAATTTTGGTAAGACAGTCACAGAAGTAAAGTGCCATTTTCATCAGTTCATATCAAGGGTGTATTTTATCATCATGATTTGTGACTGTTTATATTGACCTTGATCATTTGGCTAAAATAGTATTTACCAGGTTTCTCTACTATATTCTCCTCTCCCCCCTTTTCATACTGTAGACTTTGGATAGAAGTCACTATATATGCAGCTCATACTTGGGCTCTTCCCTTTTAGTATGAAGTAACTATATAATTTATTTGGAATTCTACACAGGAGTAGAATGTCTCTTCTTTGTTTATTTATTCTGACATTTATTTGTATCAGTATGGGCTAATGAATTATTTATTTTATACTTTGTGTTATGTAAGGGGCTTCCCTGGTGGCTCAGACAGTAAGAATCTACCTGCAATCCTGGAGACCTGGGTTTGATTCCTGGGTTGGGTAGGGAATGACTACCCACTTCAGTATTCTTGCCTAAACAAGTCCATGCAGTTGCAAAGAGTTGGACACAACTGAGTGACTAACGTTTTGGCTTTTCACTTAGGTTATAAAATCTGATACTGCCAGTGTATTTTGTTGCTCCAGAATTGGCCACTGATAGCTTTCTCATTTGGCTTGTGTGCTTTTCTGCCATCCTCTCATCAGTGTATGTTTTTTTGTTTTGTTTTTGAGCACTTTCTTACTTTCTGGTACTACAGAATGCTCTAGGCTCATCTTGAGTATTTCCTGCTCCAGTCTTAGAATCAGTCATTTCTCCAGGAGGCACTGGTTCTTTTTATTGAAGCATATTGTTAGAAACCAAGGTCTGGGTATTAGGTATGATTCTTGGTACAAGGGTGTACCTTCTTTTAGACCCTCTCAGCTGACAAAGAAATATATGTGTTTATAAACCTCTGTGTATATTCACGAGTTGAGTTCAGTTGCTCAGTCATGTCCAACTCTTTGCAACCCCATGGACTGAGCACGCCAGGCTTCCCTGTCCATCACCAACTGCCAGAGCCTGCTCACACTCATGTCCATCAAGTCAGTGATGCCATCCAACCATCTCATCCTCCGTCACCCCCTTCTCCTCTTGCCTTCAGTCTTTCCCAGCATCAGGGTCTTTTCAAATGAGTCAGTTCTTGGTATCAGGTAGCCAGAGTATTGGAGTTTCAGGTTTAGCATCAGTCCTTGCAGTGAGTATTCAGGACTGATTTCGTTTAGGATTGACTGGTTTGATCTCCTTGCAGTCCAAGGGAATCTCAAGAGTTCTCCAACACCACAGTTGAAAAGCGTCAATTCTTTGGTGCTCAGCTTTCTTTGTAGTCCAACTCTCACATCCATGCATGACTATTGGAAAAACCATAGCTTTGACTAGATGGACCTGTGTCAGCAAGGTAATGTCCCTTTTTAATATGCTATCTAGGTTTGTTGTATCTTGTAATTTCATGGCTGCAGTCACCATCTGCAGTGATTTTGGCGCCCCCAAAACAGTGTGTCACTGTCTTTGTTGTTTCCCCATCTGTTTGCCATGAGGTGATGTGACTGGATGCCATGATCTTAGTTTTTTGAATGTTGAGTTTTAAGCCAACTTTTTCACTCGTTGAATTGTAAGCCAACTTTTTCACTCACCTCTACGTATCTATAAATATTCTATATGTAACCATCTGTATCTATAGAAACTTAAACATGACTTCTTTCTGATGTCTCTGGCTTTTCTTCATTACTATATGGATGTTTTGTCCCCCTCCCCTTGCTGATCTGTTCATTTTCACTCCAACTTGACTCCCTGCATCTACCCTTTATTTACTTAATTGTTCAGTTCCAGTATACATTTGTAGCAGTACCAGAATTGTTAACCTGTACCCCGTGGGAAACAACTTTATTGACTAGAACACAGTACTTTCGCGCAGTCCCTTTGGCCTTGAATTCATTTCCAGATACTTAGGTCTATATCTCCCTGCCCACTCCCTCTCCCTGCCCCAACCCTGTTCAGTGAGACTTTTTGAAATAGATTTGAAATATAATTAGACTCTCTTGTCACAACTGGAATTCTCTGGACTTACTGACTTAAGAAAAAGTTGCAAATCTTAAAGTTTCAGTTCAGTCGCTCGGTCGTGTCCGACTCTTTGCAACCCCATGGACTGCAGCATGCCAGGCCTCCCTGTCCATCACCAATTCCTGGAGTTTACTCAAACTCATGTCCATTGAGTTGGTGATGCCATCCAACCATCTCATCCTCTATTGTTCTTATCTCCTCTTGCCTTCAATCTTTCCCAGCATTAGGGTCTGTTCCAATGAGTCAGTTCTTTGCATTGGTGGCCGAAGGATTGGAGTTTCAGCTTCAGCATCAGTCCTTCCAATGAATATACAGGACTAATTTCCTTTGGGATGGACTGGTTGAATCTCCTTGCTCCCAAGGGACTCTCAAGAGTCTTCTCCAACACTGCAGTTGAAAAGCATCAATTCTTT
>SJYV01045662.1:0-20448 GCA_006410875.1 Neotragus pygmaeus | reverse complement strand
GGGACCGCCGGGGGGGCGCTGGGGGGGCATGGGGGCCGGAGACGGTGGGGAATGAACTTGCCGAGGATGGGGGGCCTTGTGTCCGCTCCCGCCCCCAGGTAAGGCAGGAGCCCCGCCGAGCAATTAATCCCCTTCCGTAAGAAATCATTCCCCTTCAAGGATGGGAGTCAGGCCCAAGGTGTACCCGAGGAAGGGGGGGCATTTGAGCGAGCACAGCGTGGTACGAAAGGTTTGGAGGAGTTCTGCCTTCTGGCATGTGAGTAAAGAGTGTTTGAAACACCCGTAGTCACCCAAATGTAAAAGTTAGCTTTTGCTTCCTGTAGGGGTTTTTCAAGCACGAACTTTGGTATGCATTGAGTCTTGTAAAATGAACACTATCACCTTTCGGGTGAGTGGCACTTCACAGTTTTGGGTTTGGATGCCCTTCTCATTCCATCCTGCTACTCTTTCAGGTCAAGTATTTTGTCTCTTGACCAACGGTATGCCCATCTGCTGAAGACAACGTTTGGGTATCCTCTGAATTCCTGAATTGCAAGGCTCCCTGAGCAGGACAGTGTATCAGTATTAGTGGGGGAATGCTTTCTAAAGGAGGTTTTGAGCTGGAATTTGAAGATGATCGGCAGCCCCAAGAACATTCTCAAGCAAGCATTTNAGGCTCCCTGAGCAGGACAGTGTATCAGTATTAGTGGGGGAATGCTTTCTAAAGGAGGTTTTGAGCTGGAATTTGAAGATGATCGGCAGCCCCAAGAACATTCTCAAGCAAGCATTTCATGAATTGAAGAGCCAGAAGGGACTTAGATAATCTAGTCTGATTCTCGGAGAAGACAGGGACTCAGAAAGGTTTTGACTTCAACAAGCTCTGCTTTTTATGACAAAACCTTAAAGCCCTTTTTACAAGATAAGTTTTAGGCCTTCTGGAATACTAAAGAGAGCACACGGAGCTGAGCCCCGTGAACGTTTAAAATAAGAGTTGGAAAGATCAAGACACAGGGAAGAGTAGGAGAAAAGGAAAAGCGTATTAACTTCAAAAATAATGAAACCTTACCGAATATAAGATTATGGAGATGGAGTAGAAGGGAGAACGCAAAATCAAGGAGTGATTTTCAGTGAAGTAGAGTAAGGAAAGCTCTCAGGGGTGGAAGGATTTTTATTATCTGGAGTTGATATTCGAAGTCCTGTAAGTTGCCATAACTGAGATGTGCATTCATTTTTAACATTTTAAAACATTTTCAGCTTAACTCATATCACAGTAGGTACTAATTTCAAAAACCCTCCTGCTTAATAAGAACAGAAATATAGTTAGAGCAGGTTCAGGAATATACTCTCTCCTGTGTCCTCCATGGAATTTCCATAGTGAGTTGAAGTGACATGCTTGAACTAAGAGTTAAGATAACAAAGTATAGAGAGAGTTTTCCCTCTAGCATATGGTGGTAGTAGTGGTTCCGTGGCCAATGGTTGAACCTTCTCAGAGCATTTCTGTTATAAATCTAGTTTGGGTTTGTGGGAGTTGAGGTTAAGAAAAGAAAAACACGATATTGCGTAATCTTAAAATTCAGTTCATGGTCCTAATCTTGGTAGCAAGTCTTTTAACTTTTTATCATAGGAAAAAAATGAGTAGGGATTCTAGGTGCTCTGATAAATACAGTCAGATGGTAATTTATCTTTCAGATTAGGAAACCTTGAGCGTGTAGGGACTAGAATTTCAGGCTTTCCATGCTTCTTTTCTGTCAACTGGTTTGTGAATCTTTCCCACACTACCCATTATATATTTGGCCTGCTCTTCTGGTGAACCGAATCTCTTAAACAGAATCAAGGGTTCTACTCGTGTTCTAGCTGCTGATCAGTAGGCACAGGGGAAGTACAGTTTCTAGTGCGTCTCTGACACCTTGTGTTTTAACTGTACATTTATTTTTAAGGGGTTAAAGAAAAGCACTTGACATCTTCACCATTTAAACAATATTTGGACAGATGGGTGAAACAATATGTCCATGTTCACTGCTTTGGTGGTAATATTACAGCTTTTTACAAAGTTGATAATGAAGAGGTTGTGACCCCAACTCTGTGGTATGCAGATCCACATTTCAGGATTTCTTTTTCTTCTGCATAAAAAGCAAGTTGTCAACGTCATATCTTTGCTCATGGAAGGGGAAAATGGTACAAAGTAATGGATCATGCAAATAGTTAAGTTGTGATACCAGTTACCATGTGACTTTTCTTTACGGTAACTTTTTGGTAACATTTATTTTCCTGTATCTATAGAGTTGAGAGAGCTATTAATAATCAAGGTGATGTCCTTCAACAGTCTTAGATATCAAAGACCTGGAATAGTTGTTGAGCTATACATTTCCTGGTTATTATTCATGGGGAACCAATACTAAAATCAAGTTTACATTTCCAGAGTATTAAACCAAAAAATGCTGGGTGATGGGTGTCCATCCCCATGACCAGGCCAAACTAGACCAGGCTAAAAAAAGTTTCAATAGTTGTTGATTGAGTCTTAATTTTATCTCTATTTTTGTGTTTTTCTTCACGTAGTAAAAAGTTCTCTTAATCCTGTTGTTGTGCTGCAAGATTCATAACAATTTCTCTCTTTTTCTTTCTGCTAACTTTGAAAAGGGCACATCTGCTGTGAAGCCTTACAGTTTCCCGTTGTTTTTTATCATAACATTTAAGCAAGAGGAAAAGGTGTCGAGCAAAGAATTTTTATCCACAAGCTTTAGCAAAAACATCGCAGCCCTAAAATATTCAATTATTAGCTGCTACTCCCATTCACCAGGGGAAGTAATAAAATCTGGGGATGAATCAGAATGCCCTGGGATGTTGCGATACCAGAATAAAGAAAATGGAGGAGAAACTATGACTTTTGATAACATCATAAGACTGACTCTGATATGAAGGGTGTTCCCCAGTTTTTATTTACTTTGAAACGTGAAGGTGTGACTAAACTTTTTGAGCGCTTTAGGTGTGAGTCACCTTATTTTCTTGACAAATAAATGTTAGTGTTTACGTTTGAGGAATGTGTTTTGGAAACTTTTTATTTATTAGAAGTAAGAGGTGGTTTCATCGAGTTTTCATTTTAATTGAAAACCTAGCAGATAGTGCTGGTATAAGCAAAGCAGGTAAACTTCCCATAACAAAAGTGTGAATCCAGGGAGCCCTTGGGACCCTGGGGGAAGTGAATGGACACATTTGTAACCAAATGATTCTGGTAGGGACTTTGTCTGGATGATGTTTAAGGCCTTGTTGGCAGTAACTAGTGTTACTGTCCAATAATAGATACTTAGAGGAAAAAGGAATTCAGTGGTCAAATACATTTGGCACGCAGTTTGTTTTAAAATTTTTTTCTGTTTTAATCAACCCCAGGGCTTCACCTCGCCTTTAATAACTGGTCTCCCCAATGATTCCCAAGAGCATGATTATAGTTATATGCCATTTCCCAAACGTGTGTGACTGGGGCGCTTTTTGAGGAAGGCTAATGAAACTTTCTTAGGTTTCCCCATTTGAGGAAATGCTATGCTAGTTCCATAGTAAGTCACAGATCCTGTTTATTATGGACTGGATGAAGCCAGTCCTTCGTGTCAAATAAGAACCACTGAAATCATGTGGCATTTGGATTCTAGAGCAGGGAAGCAGACATGAGTATCAGAACTGTGAAGATAAATACTGGGTATAATGGAAGCGCCGTCCTCCCTGTTTGTGTGGTTCCTTAATACCGCTCATATAATTATTCTCTTTACCCACTAATTGCTGAGCTCGGGTGCAGGCCTGAGCCTTTCATTCTCTAGGGCCTAGCACTGTGCCAAACACATAAACAGTTTTGCATTAATTGGATAGTTGTACGACATATATTTAATGTATTAATAAAACTGCCCTTTTTTTTAAGATTAACATAGGGAAGAAACTTCTTATCTTTAGACTTATTTCTTCTATAATATGCCTCCATTCATATGGTACCTTAATGCCAAGAAGTTCAAAGTCCTACTTGCATATGCTGCAGTTAATTCCTGCCACTTCCTATGAAGTTGTTACTCCTTTTATGGGGGAGGAAACCTAGATGCTTTTTGCTGACAGTCAAGATAAAGACTTGGGCACATCTTTGTTACCCCATGGCCTGAGTGAGGAGGGAAGACTTGTCAGGATCCGGACTCCGGACAGGGTTTGTTTGAGCTGAGTCACTCTGCAGGACAGTCCCCAGTGAGGCCTGGGTCCCTGGGGATTAAGTGGAACCTGCGTCTCCTGAAGGGAATGCCCTTCAGAGATGCAGCAGTGAGCAGGCACATTTCTGTGTCTTCCCGAAGCCGTTTTATCTCCAGATAATGAGGTTTCTAGGGGCTTCCCTGGTGGCTCAGCTGATAACAAATCTGCCTGCAATGCTGGAGACCTGGGTTCGATCCCTGGGTTGGGAAGATCCCCTGGAGTGTTCCATGGATTGTATAGTCCATGGGGTCGCAAAGAGTCAAGACACGACTGAGCAACTTTCGCTTTCAGTGAGGTTTCAACTGCGTGGTTGAAACTGTCTTCATTAAAGGAAACTCGTATCTGAATTTTTCTATGTCATGCATTGTAAGATTGGATCCTGTTTTAAAATTAATATGTTTGTTTGTAGTTTGGAGCTGAATTTCGTCGGTTTTCACTGGAAAGATCAAAACCTGGAAAGTTTGAGGAGTTTTATGGACTACTGCAACATGTTCATAAAATACCCAATGTTGACGTTTTAGTAGGCTATGCAGACATCCATGGCGATTTACTACCTATAAATAATGACGACAACTATCACAAAGCTGTTTCAACGGCCAACCCACTACTTAGGATCTTTATACAGAAAAAGGGTAAGTACCAACAATTGTTTGAGAATTAGAAGTTGTTAATTTTCCTGATTGATAGGATATACAGAGTTTGCCACAAATTTAAGGAATTAGACATTTTGTGTGAATCTTATTACCAAATTAACAAGTGAGTTAAGACATCTGTGATATTATTGGTTTATTAACATCTTTACATTTAATTAAGTGTACTTTAGAAAGTTTTGATTACTTTGTAAACCCTTAGATTCTTTTTCTTAATGGGAATTAGGAATATATTGAATATTCACATTAAATGTGATTTTGTCCATTCAGAAAGACATGGTAGGAAGAGTGTGGCCTTTTTTAGTGGCAACTAAGGTGACTGGTGGTAAAGAACCCACTTGGCGATGCAACAGACATGAGTTGGATCCCTGGGTCGGGAAGATCCCCTGGAGGAGGAAATGGCAACCCGCTCCAGTATTCTTGCCTGGAAAATCCCATGCACAGAGGAGCCTGGAGGGCTGCAATTCATAGGGCCACAAAGAGTCACAACTTTGAAATACTGTGTTTACTACTTGCTCGGGGCTTGAGGGAAAGCTCTTTGTTCTTCCGGGTTGCTGTGTCTTTATAGGAGGAACATGCCATCTCATGGCATTGCTGCGGATTTACCTGAGCTCAGTGCAGCGCCTTGGCGTGCACTAGACCTCCGCTGACTGTAGCGTTCCTCTAAGGTGTTTCTCACAGAAAATACAATTAGTTAATTATCTGAAAATTAGTAAGTCATCATTTTGGAGGAATGTAAACATTGATAATTGGTCTTGCAGAAGAACGTTTTAAATAACCACTGTATATGGCAAGCACTGGGCTTCCCTTGTGGCTCAGATGGTAAAGCGTCTGACCACAATGAGGGAGACCCAGAGTTCGATCCCTGGGTTGGGAAGATCCCCTGGAGAAGGAAATGGCACCCCACTCCAGTATTCTTGCCTGGAAAATCCCATGGACAGAGGACCCTGGTAGGCTGCAGTTCATGGGGTTGCAAAGAGTCGGACACGACTGAGCAATTTCACTTCACATGGCAAGCACTGCAATGTATTTTGGCTTTAAAAAGTCCTAAAAAAATTTTTTTTTAACTTTGTGGCCTCTTCCGTGTGTGTATCTCTGTCTGCCTGTAGATGGGCGCCATGCGTACTGCTGCTGCTTTTGTCTTTGGAAAATGAAGAGGTTTGGAAAGGCAGCGTGACAGCCTCCAGCCCAGTGCTGGTGGGGTGATTAAAGCTTGACTGTGCTTGTAAACCGACCCAGCAAGCAGTTTGAGAGAGTGGACTGAGATTACCCTTGAAGGCGAAACTTTATTTCAAACCAGTTGATAAGCTTTGGACCACTCCCAGGGCTCTGAAATTCCACTGATTGTGTATCTTTGCTTCTGGGTTTGGAGGAACTCAAATCCACCAACAAAATAAACCTCAGAGGGTAGGTAGGGTAACTTATGTCTGTACCACTTGGCTATTTACAAAATAGTTAGAATCACACAAATTCGTTTTCCCAGAGACCCCTGAGACGGGTTTCCTCAGTTAGTGACAGCTAGGATGTTACTTCGGGAAGACTCATGGGCTGTTGATGAATCTGAGTGAGGATCGGGCAGCTGAGAGATGCTGCCCGCTTCCACCCCAGCAGGAGGCGAGGTGAGGTAGATAAAGGGGAGGACTTGAGAGGCACCGTGCTCCTCACCAGATGTCAGAGCGTTGAGGAGTCCAGCAGAAGATAGCTTCTTGGACTCGAGCCTGATCGCTGAGACAGGGCCATAAAACAGGCACAGTTTGGAAGAGAGATTGAGTCAGAAAGAAAACTGGTTTTCTCTTAGGCCTGAAAAAAAGCTTATCTGGCTGGTAAGTTTCAGCCTTGCCACGCACAAAATCAGAATGGTGGGCAAAGAGTTGAAAGTCTGCAGAAAGCGATAGTTGAAATTTTTGGGAGTAGACAGAAAAGCTAGCAGAGACGAAGACCAGGGCTAGTTATTAGAAAGCTATGCGTAGAATGTTGGAGAAGAGGACGCCAGTGAAGACAAGACGTGAGTGGACTCGTCAGTTTAAACAGAATAATTTAAACCATTGTTGAATAAAAGGCCTTCCTTGTTAGCGGTTGTAATTTTCATTACAAATTTAGTTGCTATTTGGAAGTGTATTTAAATGTAGAATGACTATTTTTAAACTACTGCCATCTGACAAACTTGTTGGATTATCCCTTTTGTTAAAAAGATTATAGGCTGTGGATTATACATCACATGTTTATGTTACTGGCATTGTAACACTGATAGGATTAATCCTAACCTCTTTGAAGGGTGGTTATCTTCTGCTAGTCCCTTCTTCAAACAGGGACTTTTGAAGTAAACACAGTGAACAGAAAGTTTTCTGTGCAGTAGAGGTAAATGTCCAGTAGGATTCATAGCTTAGAATTTGATTAGAAAAAGGTGGTGTGTTCAGCAGACGATTTTTGTTTTTAATACAAATATGACTTAAGCAAAAAATGCCAAGTCAGTCAGTCGATTCATTCCCACTTAAAACCCTCCAGTGGCTGCTGTCGCGCGCAGAGCAAGAACCTTTCTGATCTGGGTCCACAGCCTCCCCTTCCCCTGTCCTCCTCTCCAGAACCGCGACAGCCCCGCTGGCTTGATTTCCGCTGGCCCACCACTGCCCGCTGGCCTGGGTGGGCTTGCCGCCGCCTCCTGCAGCTCAGCCCTAGGCTGCCTCCTTGCCTACAGGCCTCAGTGCGGGTGACTGTCTCAGGGGGGCCCCCACCGCCCCACATTTACCAGATTGCCCCCAGAGACCCGGAATCACCTTACTTAGGCAGCGTTAATGTGTTTGTGGTCTTACAGTTATGCAGCGCCCTGCAGTTCATGGCGATACTTCTTTTAAACAAAGCTGGACAGATGCTTGAGTAGAACGCTAATTCTACATAATCTTTAATGAACATTAAATTCAGGAAACTTATACAAAACATGATGTTAAGTATAGTTGCAGTTTATTGCTTAATGATAACATGTTTTCTGTTTCTCTGGTCTGTGGCTTCCAGTTCAGGAATCAGCAGGGCAGTGGGTTGCACTTGATATGGCACAAAAAGACAGATAGAAAAACAGTTTTAAAATTTGAAATCATGTGACCTGTTAAAATCTGGTACACTCTATCAAATAAGGTTTCTTTGAAGTGAAAGCTCATGGTTGAAGGCATAAACCACTTCATAGCATGATTTTGGAGGCCACATTGTTGCGTATCTTGAATAGTTTTATGTTTTACAGCCATTTATCGTTAGAGGTGGAAAACCCTAGGCACTGTTTCTAGGGCTGTTATCGTAGAAGCAAGAATCAAAACAGAAAAACCTGATATGTTAAAAATTATTTTCAGAGAGGATTCCCAGGTCTTTTGCCCTCCCGCTTCGCCCTGTTGGAGTTTAGAATTTCCTCATTTATTTGAGGGAAAAACAGTTTTCCTTCTCTTGTACAGGTGGTTGTTGTATGGAAAACANAAATTATTTTCAGAGAGGATTCCCAGGTCTTTTGCCCTCCCGCTTCGCCCTGTTGGAGTTTAGAATTTCCTCATTTATTTGAGGGAAAAACAGTTTTCCTTCTCTTGTACAGGTGGTTGTTGTATGGAAAACAATCTTAGACAATATTTAAAGGTTACACCTTTGAAAGAAAAACAACTGTATTCCAGTAAAAAAAAAAAAACAGTGAAAGTACTCAGGTCATCCCTCTAGGTTTGGAGGATGGCTGGGGAAATGTGTATTTTTTCCAAAACCTCCCAGCCCATCCTGATGATGATCAGCCAGGTCTGAGGCCCACTGATACGCCAGATCCGATTAGGATACCTACACCACAGCTTCTTGCCACATTGCCGCCGACTGTTTGTATGCCATCAGACAAACACATGTGTACCGCAGGTTTCGTCAAAGGAGCATGCTGGGGACACTTCTGGTCTTGCTTTAAGCCTCGTCTGCCTTAGGACTTGGCCTTATGGCCAAGATACCTGGAACCGGATGGCCCTTCAGCCATCTCTTAGAACTCTGCCGTGCAGTAGATATGACTTGGGAGATGTGTATTAAGGTTATCTTTTAATGAGTTGGGTTTAATTCAGAAATGGCCTAAGGAAAATACATTTTAATAGTTGTAAAAAAAATAGTTTAACAAAAGAAATAAAATTAAGTAAAAAGAAACTGCAGAGAAACATCTCACCGTATGACACCAGTTGCTTATGTCAGAAACCTGGCGGTCACCTTTGACACATACTTTTTTTTTTCAGTCAGCCCGTCAGCAAGCCTATTGAAACTGCTCTAATTGTTTTTCAGGCTTATCTCCCATCCCATTGCCTCTGCTCCAGGCCAGGTGCCATCCTGAATCACCCACAGTAGTCTCCTACCTTGCCCCGCAGGTCCCTTCTCCTGCTTGCAGCCAGAAAATCCTTGGGGTTTCTTCCCTTTGGCCTTAGGCTGAAGTCCGGAACCCTCCCCACTTCCCGGGGGGCCGCTGTCTGTCTGCAGGGCCCTGTCTGCTAACTTGGCTCTAGCTCCTCCCCGCTCCCCTCCCAGCCCACCTTCTCCGGAGGGTGTCTGTGCCTGCAAGTTCTCCCCTCCCTCCTGCCCGGTGAGCTTCTGTTTTCTTTTCCAGTCTCAGCATAAGCCTCACTTCCCTGAGCAAGGCTGGCAGTGCCCTTGTACACCCACTGACAGGCTCCCTCAACCCAGCGTACTTCACAGCTCTCGGCACCTCTGTAATCACAATGGCTTCTGGTTCTCGGTTAATTGCCGTCTCTGTTAGTCTGTAAACACCTGGAAAGCAAAGTGTCTCCGTGCAGCGTGTGTTGGATCTGTGGCACAGAGCTCGAGGCTTGGCCACGCAGCAGTAGGTGCTTCTTAAGTAGCTGGTAGTTGATTTCTCTTATATTAGAAACTGAAGGGATCTGCAGAACTTGAATACTGCTTTGAGTGACGTTTAATCCTTTTAAAAAGCTGCCACATCTATTTCATTTTAACCATTTTGGATGAGAACAAACGTTGGCAAACTCGGGCTCGCTGGCTGTCTTGTAACAGTTTTCATGGAAACACCCATGGTCACTCCCCTCTGTATTGCCTGCAGCTGCTTTTACAACAGAGATCGTGTGACTTACAGGACCCTGAAATATTTATGGTACAACTCTTTGCAGAAAAAGGTTGTCCACCCCTTGACTAGAACAGTTCCCCAAACTACTTCATTCTTCCCTGTCTTCCAGCAGAACTTGACATGGATCATAGTCCTAAACTCTCCTGACGACTCTCCAGGAATGCCCGCTGTTGTGTTCACTGTGCAGGGACGTTGCTGGGATTTATAGAGATACTTTGTTCTCTGTGAGGTTTGCTTCATATTCGCTGTAGGCTTCTATTTCTGTGTCTGTGCCTGCCACTCACTAGTGGACCCTCTGTCCTGATTCATGACTCTGAGCTGAGGAATGAGGTAACCAGGGGTTTTAGGATTAATGTTTAAATAATAAGAGGCTCAGAGGGAGGGCCTACAGGGCTCCCGCTTGGTGACTAAAGCACAGGAGCTTTCTGTGTGTAAGGAAGTGAGACATCCAGCCTGGCTGCTCGGCGGCATTCCAGGTGGAGGTCCTCATCCATCTCGGCGAGCTGAGCTTGTCAGGCTGGGGATAGGTGAGGCATTGCTGCACGAGCCCGCATCACGCGCTGTTGCGTCAGCCTGGGTTTATGCAAGTGAAAGGTTGCCGTGAGCCAGGTTTCCAGCCCTCGGCCCTGTTCCGAGTTTTGTGCTTTGACAGACATGCTCAGGTGGAGCGGCAGCCCTGGGCCTTGTGCGTGTTCACCTTTACACTTTAAACCGACACCCTGCACCCTGGCTTGCCGCCAAATATTTCTTTTCCCAGTGGCTGGAAACTGATTAGCTAGATGGGGGAACAAAGGTGCCTTTGTACTGGGGCATATTGCTTTTGAGAATTTAGCAGAGAGCATTCAAACAGAGTCTGGAGGCTATGCCAAATCATGCAGATTGGGGGGGTCTCTGGGCCAGCTTTCCCATGAGTAGGTATGTAAGCAACTTGGTTTTGTTCTCTGTTTGTATCGTCTGAAATTTCCCACGTAAAAATTGTGTGAGCTTTCTTAATTGATTATAAAATGACACATACAGTTCTGAATGAACACAGTCAGGAGAAGGTTATTGATAGATTTTTGGCCACATTTTGCCCCAAAGATTGTTTTGTCAGTGGATTTATTTCCCAAGCCAAATTATAAATAAATTTCTGTCTTTGTAAGAACACAGTGTAAGTACTTTCTCCGTAAATGAAGCAAAATTATCGCCAGGTGGTAAAAGTGCCCCCAAATTAGGTATCCCTGGTCTTGTACATTTCTCTGAAACCAGCTTCTGAGGCGTGTTCAGGCACCCTGAGGAAACATCGCTGAAGCTCTCCAGGCTCTGACACACAGTGTTCCCTTAGCATTCCCTGTATGACGTGAAAGTGCACACTGCTGGTCTAGTAAGAAAACTGGGCCAGTCTTCTGCCTGTAACGTATTTTATACCCTTCAGTTCAGTCGCTCTGTCATGTCCAACTCTTTGCGACCCCATGGACTACAGCACGCCAGGCCTCCCTGTCCATCACCAACTCCCAGAGTTTACTCAAACTCATGTCCATCTAGTCGGTGATGCCATCTAACCATCTCATCCTCTGTCATCCTCTTCTCCTCCTGCCTTCAGTCTTTCCCAGCATCAGGGTCTTTTCAAATGAGTCAGCTCTTCGAATTAGGTGGCCAAAGTGTTGGAGTTTCAGCTTCAGCACCAGTCCTTCCAGTGAATATTCGGGACTGATCTCCTTTAGGATGGACTGGTTGGATCTCCTTGCAGCCCAAGGGACTCTCAAGAGTCCTCTCCAACTTGTACTCCTATTTGTACCCTTAATTTCCTATGACGTAAAGCTAATATAGTCATCAGTAAGGAGGCTGAGAGTCAGGAGACAAGAAACTGGAGATGGAAGCCGTGTTGCAGACACAGGCTGGTGACCCTCCTGTCGTCTGTAGCGCTGGTTGAGACTAGGACTTTAGTTCTTGGGGTGGTGGGGGTGCTTTTGTCTTTTTAAATTCTTATTAGTGTTTTTAATCCTTGGAGATTCTTTTTAGTTCATCCTCACTCTATTTTTGCAACGTGGTTTCACCTTCTGTGACTGCTGTTAACGCTGTTTCTTCATCCTCTGATGAGGTGTGTGGTTTGTAGGCTGTCTACCTCCAGCTGCACAATTTAAGAAGATCGCGTTTTAATGCCCTGTTCTCCCTATTTGACATCAGAAATAATCAATAGCTGACTCCCAGGTGTTACTTTGCTTGAACAGGTTATTGTAGTTATTTATTTAATTGGGTGCAGCATTTTAAAATGGAAATATTTTTTTAAACCTAAAAATACAAGACTCTGACAAGCTGGACTGGCCACACAGACTCCTACAGTCCTTGAAGAAAAGCTGCCTGGAGCAAGAGAAGCCGCACCGTTAACGGGGCAGGCACGCTCAGCTTTGCCAGAATCCTCCCCCTACCTGTTGTGTCTGTCTCAGCTCAGCCTCTTTGAAAAGTGGGAAAATGAAAGATAAAGAACTTGCCCAGAAAACTGAGGGAGAGTGTACTTGCAGAAGACCAGAATTCTGTTTGATGCACGTTCGTTTAATTTCATCATGATTTTATGTGCATTATCCATTACACTTAATTACAGGTGGACCTTGGATATATTATGGGTTCAATAAAGTGATTATCTCAATAGAGTGAGTCACACGAATGTTGGCACAAATAAGTGCATATGTCTAAAAAAACCCCTTCATTTTAAAATACCTTTTTGCTTAAAAGAGAAAAATGTAACCTGAGCCTTCAGTGAGTCATCATCCTTTTGTGATAGTGACATCAACGATCACAAGTTTGAAATACCACAAGAGTTACCAAACTGACCCAGAGACACGAAATGGACAAATGCTGCTGAAAACTCGATGCAGGGTCGCCAGAGACCTTCAGTTTGTTAAAAAAAAAAAAAAAATTAATCTTTGAGGCACACCATAAAAAGAGATCTGCCTGTGCAGCCTGCGCATCCTCTAAAAACAGGTAGTTGAGCTTCAAAAGTATCCAATTTCATGTCATTAAGTCAAATATAAACATGCAAATTGGAGGGTTTTGAACAAATGTAGGTAAGATACAGTGTAAATAACTTGTTATAAATGGTGTGAGAACGTGTGTGTGAGGCTTACAAGAATTTCTTGTGCCGTATTTAATGTTTCATAAAGTCCTTGAGCTTCATAAAATCTGACGTCAACCTTTGGTAATTTCACGGGGAATACTTGAGAGCACCCCCTAGTGGTTTTTCCTGGCACAGCATGTCTTCCTGCTGCACTCCGTTTTTTATTGATCGAAACGGGCTAATATTTAACGAGTTTTGTTTCTGTACCAAATATGTTTTGAGTTGCCCTTTCTGTACAGATTCCACCATAGATAAACGTGTATTTTCATAGCATTCCTATTTTGTTTTGTTTGTTTGAACAGAAGAAGCAGACTACAGTGCCTTTGGTACAGATACACTAATCAAGAAGAAGAATGTTCTAACCAACGTGCTGCGGCCCGACAACCACAGAAAGAAGCCGCACATCGTCATCAGCCTGCCCCAGGACTTCCGACCTGTGTCTTCCATCATCGACGTGGACATTCTCCCGGAAACGCACCGCCGGGTGCGTCTCTACAAGTACGGCACAGAGAAACCGCTGGGCTTCTACATCCGGGACGGGGCCAGCGTCCGGGTGACCCCACACGGCCTGGAGAAGGTCCCGGGCATCTTCATCTCCAGACTCGTGCCGGGGGGCCTGGCTCAGAGCACGGGGCTGCTGGCTGTCAATGACGAAGTCCTGGAGGTGAACGGCATCGAAGTCTCCGGGAAGAGCCTCGACCAAGTCACCGACATGATGATCGCCAACAGCCGCAACCTCATCATCACGGTGCGGCCGGCCAACCAGAGGAACAACGTCGTCCGGAACAGTCGGACTTCGGGCAGTTCCGGCCAGTCGACCGACACCAGCCTCCCCAGCTGCGCGCCGCCGCCGGAGCCCAGCCTGGAGCCGGGGGAGGACGACAGTGACGAGGAGGAGGACATCGTCATCGAGGACAGCGGGGAGCCGCGGCAGATCCCCAGGGCGGCGCCCAGCGCCGAAAGCCTGCAGTCGCTCTCGCAGGTCGAGCTCAGTTTCGAATCTGGGCAGAACGGTTTCATCCCTGCCAACGAAGTGAGCTTACCACCGGTAGCAAGTGGCGCCCACACAGAGTTCCAAACGCGTGCTCCAGATCAGAAACTCTTAGAGGAAGATGGAACAGTCATCACGCTATGAGACCATCACGGCTTGAATGTCTTCTGAAGGAGGATGCCACGGAGACTCTTTGTAAATTGGCTAGTTGCAAGCATTATATACCTCTGAACAAGTGATCTGGGATAGGCATGAAAAAATATATATATATATCTCGCAAGCTTAAAATGTTATTGAAATAGTAGTTTGATAATTCATATAAACTTTGGTGGGCTGGAGGTAAATGCAAGTCTAAAACAAAGGGGCCTTTGCTACTGAAATGATGTGCATTTGCTGTTTTGTCTATGGAGGACTGGATGTTAGAGCACATTTCCCAGAACTAAACACCCTAAGGACTAGGTCATTTCCGTTTGAAGTGGTTGCATATTTAACCTGCTGTGCAGAGCCTGGTTAATTTTTCCCTAAACTATATTTTTTAATTTCTAATGTGAAGAAGTCTATCAATTCAGTACTTTGGGGACCTCCTCTCCTATATGCCCCGTATTTTGTTTTGATTTTTTAAATGTTCCTCTGTTGCTAATTTTAACAGTTTTTCCAAATGCTTCCCCCCTCCCCTCAATTTCTCAGAAATCAAGCCAACTGTTTTTTTAGGGGCTGCTTCAACTTGTAAAGCACTGAAGCAATATTCCTGAATTAAGAAACTCTTAGCAATCATTCAGATCCACGTTTGTCCTTCCTGTAACTTCCACATTTACAAACTCATTCCATTCAGGCATCCCTTAAATGTCGTGAAAGGTAGTTCCGTCGCCCCTGCTGATGTGGGAGACTCCCATGTCTTGTCCTCATTCCGAATCTCATTGGAAATCATTCCTTTCTTAAGTTTGTGTATTTTGTTGGTCTGCTTTTATACCCTTTTAATGTGTTTGAGTAGTGTGAATGATTTTCATTAAAAAAAAAAACAACCCAAACTAAGATTTTTATACACAGGACAGCCTTGTGCACTTTTATATGAACGTTTTGGATTTTCCTTAGTGGGGTTTGTAGGAACACTGCCTACACGTTATGGAAAGCATGTAGTAGTCACCTCTGACAGGTAGGGTATGTCTGATTAATGTTAGGAGTCTATTTATTACTTTCTGATGCATCCCCTTAGAACAAGGTAAGAGTGACGCTGCTGACTTTTCGCTCCTTGCCTGGTTTCGTTGTATGAGATGCGCAGGCACTACCGTAGCTTGTATATAAAGACTAAAAATAGTAGGAACTACATGAGCTCCCTGTGGCTTAGGATGTTGCTCTCAGAGTTATTTATTGATTAATTTTATGGTAGGGCTAGAATGGATACCTTATAACAATTGTGTGCTATTAAAACAATGAAGAATCGAATGACTCCGTTTTGAAGGATATTTTCTCTCTATGGTAAAAGTATATGAAGTGAAGTTGATTAAATGAAGATCACTTGACTCAGAATACTTCAGCGTATTTTGTTCACATTGTACCACTGAACATGTTATCACTAAACTATCAACTGCACAATGTTATGTAACACAGTGTACTTTTTGTTGAATTCATAGAAATTCTTCCACTTACTTAACCACTATTTTTTAATGGCATTCCAGGTTTAACATTCTGTTGAATTTTACAAATTTAACTCTTGAATGGCAAAATGTTAGTAAGTAGAGGTTACATTTCATTTATATTACAAGTGGTGCAGGGGTTCAACATTTTAAGTAAAAATACTTTCACATACTACCTCTCTCTCTCTCTCTTTTTTTTAAACAAAGTTTTAACATCAGAACTGTTCTCTTAGGGGAAGAAATACTTCAGGGCTTGACTTTTTGAACAACTTTTAACTGTAAAAATATAGATCTGTCTTGTATGTGTTCATGAAAATGGGAATCAAAGCTGCTAGTGCTTTTTAATTGTCCTGCCAGAAGTATATGTCAGTGGTCTTTTCAACTGGATCTCTCATTTAAATTATTGGTGAAGTAATTGATTACTAGACATATTGTAAAACCAATAGACCTTGGTTATACAATAAAATGTCAATTCATTGGTAGTCTGAATTGTTTCAAGTGTACCTTATTAACAAAATATCAGTGGATTCACCTTAAAATTTTATAGTACTAAATGTCAAGCTAACTGTGAATTTTGTTCTGTATCTTAAGTTTATGATAATGTCCTCATGAGCTATCAACAAAATATATGTACTTTTGTGAACGATGAATTTTCTAATTAAATTTTACATGCAACATGATTTTTACATGGATGATACTTTGTTTAAACTATCAAATGTCAGTATTTTACTACAATAATATTATAAAATGTACATTATCACTAAATGAACTTTGATTTTAAAAATCAAATTAGCTTTAGTTGTATATTATTTTTTACAAATAAAGATAGACTTGTATAAAGGCTGCTTTCTTGTTTGCAAAAATACATGAAAAGTCACCCAACAAGTATTTAGCAAGCACCCAAAATAGAAAATGAAAAGGGAGAAAATTGCTACGTTATAACAAGATCCTAGCTTTCTTAACTTTAAAAAACTCAACACCTAGAATTTCAGTGGTTAGGACTCCTCATTTTAACTGCTGACGGCCCAGCTTAGGCTTAGGGCATTTAAAATGTGGTTAAATTCAGAGAATGTAAGAGGTTATACATGCTACCCATCCAGAATTATCACTTAGATGTTTGATTATTTAAAATTAGACAAAAGTTGTTTCTAAAGTGACAGTTTCTCTTCCAAATTCAAATTCACTTAGTTATACTTTTTATCACCACCCTAGGCATAGGTATTGCCTATATGGATTGGATTCAGCTTCTACTAAACATCGTAAAAGGCCCGAAATAAAATACACCCTCTCCCTGAGCCATTTCTAATTCCGAATTAGTCACCCTGTAATTGGCTAACTTGATCTCTGCACTAACTTTTCTGCCAGGCAGCCTGCAGGATGACAACCAATTCCTTCCCCCGGTTTAAAAACAGCAAATCCGCTAAGTAAAAATACAACATCATGTACATAGACCCCTACACATCATCCATTGGTGTAGACCAGGAAAAGAAATGTGCAAGGAAAAGCCACCCCATTTCTGGTTGTCTGTCTTAAGGTGCTTGAATTAATGATTAGCAGCAACTAGTGATAGCATTTGCTCTGATTTTCCCATCTTTTAGACTGATGAAATGTTTAATTATGGGTGACCAAACTAAGAGCTATGTGTGTGTCAGTGACTTCGGTAGCTGAGCTCTCAACAGATTGGGGAGCACTTTAGAAGACGTGGAAAGTCTTGACATTTAAAAGCTAATGTATTCATCTAGTTGCCTTACAACATTTGATGTGTATTTTATAAATTAGTGTTGAGTGTATTTTATTTACAAGCTGTATTTCGGTGCTTTCCCATTTTAAAAAGTTCTCAATTCTCCGTGTATAGGAAATCTTTTTTTCTAGTTCATTATAATTATCTAGTTCACTGTAATCCCCACGGATGGATAGCAAAATTATTTAAGATATTATTAGTAAAGATAACATTTTTCCATTATACAAATAATATGTAAATTCATTCATTTTTTAAAAAAATGCTAAAGTTCTTTTTTTTCCCACAAAGCATACTTACTCATATGCCACTTTGTTACAAAAAAAGAAGAGGCTGAAAATAAGAGTGACTATAATTGTCATTGGGACATTTTTGAGAGTGAATGGATTTGCTATTAATTATGCCGGGACAGCAGGCACAGACTAGGTGTGTCAGTTAAGTGTAATGTGAGTCTCTGTAGTAAAGATACTGTAGTATGATGGCTTTGAAAAGCACTTGTGAAGCACTTTGTTTTCCAGTTGAGAAATTTGCCATGGAAAATACTAGTCTATTTTTTTCCAGGTGGGGAAAAAAGCACTGCATTGCTTGCTTGCTTTCCTATTTTGAAATAATTTCAAATGTGGAACAGAGCTGCATGAAAAGTACAGCCTATATCCTTCACCCAGATCATACCGCATTTGTTTTATCTCTTTTTTTTTCCCCTGAAACATCTAAGAACTGGTTTCAGAGATCACAGCCCCTGAGCCCCTGAAGACAAGCATGAGAGAACAAGGATGTTCTCTAATGCATTCCTTTATACAATCGCAGTTTGGTTATCAAATTCAAAAGATCTAATTGAGACAGTCATATGGATTACACAAAAGCCGTACTAGAATCTCAACGGTTGCCCCCATAACGTCCTCTACAGAAAACTCCCCCCTCCATCCAGCATCTAACCCACAACTAGGCGTTGCATTCACACGTCACATCTCTGGCCTCCTTTAGTCTGAAACAGTTGCTCAGCTTTCTGACGTTTTTTAAAAAATAGAGACAAATTGTTTTGTAGACTCCCTCAATTCGGGTTTGTCTGTTTCCTCATAATTAGATTCAAGTATTTGGCAAGAATACTATGATTGCGATGATATATCCTCATATTACCATGTCAGGAAGGACATCATGTCATTTTATTTCAATATTGTTGACGTTAAAACACTTTCAAAACTTCTCTTCTTGTGTGTTTCCATTATTCTAATTACTCTTAGGCTGATAAACACCCATGGGGACTTAGATCCATTCAATCCACGTTCTTAATTGTTTTCTAATCAGGGAAACAATAGGAAAATGGTGAGATGGCGTGGATGTTCTTGAGTGCCATTTGTTTAAGTACTTTTGTGGACCCAGTGATTATTTTTTCTGGCACTGACCTGAGTGGAAAGAAACCACCCCAGTGAAACTGAAATCCTGTGGTCACGTTCTCCACTCCCGCCTTTGGAGTCTTCTGATTGTGAATACCGTAAACCCAGGTCCAATTGCTTCACTAAAAAAAAAAAAAAAAAAGATTGAGTAGTTCACAGAGCTGAGCAGTCAGGGCTAGAACTTCAGCACAGATATTAACAGTACGGCTGGGAGAACCTAGTACAGTGAGGGGAATGGCCTGTATTTGCTTGATCCAAACGGGAGCCACTAAGCCACGAGTGTCCGCGGTGTGGCTGGTACAGCCGAGAAACTGAATGTTTAATGATGTGCATGTGTGTGAGCTGCTCCTCGAGGACTGCAGCCCGCCAGGCTCCTCTGTCCCCGGGATTCTCCAGGCAAGAATGCTGGAGTGGGTTGCTATGCCGTCCCCCAGGGGATCTTCCTGACCCAGGGATCAAACCCACGTCTTGAAGTCTCCTGCACTGGCAGCCTGGTTCTTCACGACTGCTGCCCCGTGGGAAGCCCCTAACTCTGTGTCGTTTTAATTAATTTATTTAAAGTAGCCACATGGAGCAAGTGGCTGCTATATTTTACAACACAGGCTAGAATCTCCATTTTTTTTCTTATTAAATTAATTTTTATTGGCATATAGATGCCTTATTAGAATCTCTGTTTCTGGCTTTGCTTTCCTGTTCATTATTTTTTCTCAGGCAAATGACCCCTTTGTGGTGACAAAAATGTTCTGCAGCAACTCTAGCATACCTTCTGCCATTAACTACCCACCCAGAAGGGAGCCTCCCCTTCCCGCTAATGGCAGTCGAGGCCTCAAAGCCCACTCTCTGTGGCCCTGTCCAGTTCCAGACCCACGTCTGGGTAGGGTCAGTGAGCGGCGGTTCCTCAAATAGTCAGGGAATCAGGGTTCTGTCACCTCACGAAAGAAAACTGTTAGTCACTCAGTCGTGTCCGACTCTTTGCAGCCCCATGCACTGTAGCCCATTGCCTTCTCCAGGGGATCTTCCGACCCAGGGATCGAACTGGCTCTCTTGCATTGCAGGCGGCTTCTTTCCTGTCTGAGCCACCAGGGAAGTCTCAAAAGAAGGAGCCTGTGAAAGCCCAGTGAGTGCAGCACGTCACTTGCAGCTTTGTTTACGAGTGTTTGGGTGCACCTTTCTCATGAAGGAGAGAGTTAAAAGCATAACCCGCTGTGCAAAAGCCACAGACAGCAGTCCTCGCCAAGGAAAATGGTAAAAGTAGAAACGAAATGTGGGGTCTAATGGGGTGTTCTGAATTTGAAAGAAATGTTTAAATCTCGTAATAGTGACATTTGGTGGGGGAGAGGGTTTTCAGGTATTGTTTATTTGGCTTGTATTTACCATAATGAAATCGGATACAAATCTAGTGTATAAAGAGGACATGAACCCAATAGAAGCTTCAGTCTGATGTGGCAGAGGGACTTCAGGGCCTCTGGAAGTCCAGGGGTTAGGACACAGGGCTCTCACTGTTTGGACGCTGGGTTCCCTCCTTGCTCAGGGAACTAAGATCCTGCAAGGCCCACGGCACAGCAGGAGAAAAGAAACGGCAGAAAGTTCAAAGTTTACTACTTTTGAAATATAACACCAGGAGAGAATCCTGGTCTTAGAGCAATGGGTAAATGGAATGC
>SJYV01045657.1:0-22905 GCA_006410875.1 Neotragus pygmaeus | reverse complement strand
TTTTTTTCCTAGCTGTTTTATTTTTTTACTTTTTATTTTATATTGGAGTGTAGCCAATTAACAACGTTATAATAGTTTCAGGTACACAGCAAAGGGACTCAGCCATATATATACATGTATCCATTCTCCCCCAACCAAGCCACCTTTAAATCATATAGTCCCTGGCAGTCCAGTGGTTAGGACTCAGAGCTATCAGTGAGGGCCTGGATTCAGTCCCTAGTCAGGGAAACTAGGATCCCACAAGCCTTAAGATGCAGCCTCCCACCAAAAAATCATTACATTCTCTCTACTAAGATATCTAAACTGAGCCACAGCCAAACCCTGCTGGCCCCGGGAACACTCCCCACCCGCCATGAGGTCTTGTTGGAAACTTCGCCCAGCTGTCCACAGGTTCCTCACAAGTGGACTCTGAGAGGTCCAGGGGGCAGGCTACTGAACTTCCTTCCTGAGTTCCAGTCCCGGAGTATGTCCTGACCCTCCTACCCATTAATAGGTGTTAAGCTTCTTCCCAGCAGAGTACAGCAGGCTACATTCCTTGGCACATCCTCAACTACCCTCCACTCCACCCTCTGCCATAGCAAAGCTACGTCAAGGTGCTTACCCTACCACCACCCCAGAACCCTCAAAGCACTCAGACTGGGAGGGATACAAAAGCAGAGACCCTTCCTGGCTGAGCTTTCATGAAGGTATTGACCCTCAACAGTCAGCTCCCTAAAGGTGCTCTATGAGTGACAGCTTTCCAGCCCCGGGACTTACCTGGTAGTCCAGTGGGTACAAATCTGCCTGCCAGGGCAGGGGACACAGGTTCAGTCCCTGGTCAGGGAAGATCCCACTTGCCATGGGCCTACTAAACCCATGTGCCACAACAGCTAAGCCTGAGTCCTAGAGGCTCTGAGCTGAATCTACTAAAGCCCGCACGCAATGAAGACACATGTAGCCAACATATAAACAAAATTTCCAGCCCCAGCCCGCTGTCTCCACCACCATGCTCCCTGTCTATCTCTTCACAACCAACCCTTCTGCATAAGCAAGATGTATTAACACTAAAATCTCTATCCCATCTTTCTCATTCTTTTGCTAAGAAAGAAACCAACAGCAAAAAAGCTGATAGCAAGGGTTTTTTATCTAGAGAATTTCTAGATTATTCTTCCCACGGCTGTGTGTGCACAGGTGTGATCACTGCCACCTTCTGAGACCCCGTCTTCTAAGATGGAACAGTGGAGGTCCTGCCCACGGTCGGGACAGCTGTGAGCATCAGGGATGTGAAGGCGCTCTGTCATTTAAGATGCCGCATAGTTACTGGGGCAGAACAGCTGTCAATATGGAGATCACACTGGCCCAGGAGTGCACCCAGGAGGCACTGCAGGATGCTCAAAGGATTAAAACTCTTCCACAGCTCAGAAATGAACCAGAAAATGGTATTTATCCACCTTAAACAGAAGCTAAGCAAGCATTCTCTTGATGGCCTTCAGCTAAGCAGATTCCACCATGCCCAAGCATTTAGGAAAATGGAGACTCTACAGAGCATCCACCAGGTACATGCCAGGCACAAAGTCACATTCAAGGTCTCTTCAACCAGCCCATTTTACAGACCAGGACACTGAGGCCTGGAAGGTTACCTTAAGCTGAGACCATTCAGCTATTCAGCGTCAGGACTCAGATACACTCTAGCTCCCATTTTCTTTCCAGTTCCATTTTGTCTGGAAGACATCCATGGCACTATAAACAACGGCCCTCACACGGCTCTCACACACTTCACCAAGCCCTAGAACATGTTCTCCCTCATCCCTTAGAATGCTCTGGGCTCTGTTTCAGCACCACCAACATTCCCATTTTATACACGAGGCTCAGGGAGGTGAAGTGACATGCACAAGGTCACTGAGATCAAGGAGGGCAGCCCCTGCCACCTCCACAAGCTAATNCCTCTCCTACTCCCTCTGAGGCCAAAAGTCCATTGTCTATGTCTGTGTCCTTTTGTTGTCACACATACACCAATGAAATATTACAGAACTGATTTGTTGCATATTTCAATATTAGAGAAGAGGAAGGATTAAAAGGTAGGGTTGGAGGGGGAAGAAAGGATCTGATGAAGCGGGACGTTATGGTAAGGAATTTGACATTGCTTCTAAATGCCATGGGAAGGCACTGGAGAGTCTGAAATAGAATGGGAGAATATGATCTATGTTATGTTTTTTAAAAATATTCTGTGGGAAAGCTTTAAAGAAATACAGGTGGGAGGCAGAACTAACAGTGATTTATATAGTGGACTAGTGCAAAATCACTGGAGATGACTAGAAATAGAGGTTAGATCTGTTGATGGTTTTCATCCATGAAGGTAAAGAAAAGAGATCAATTAAGGATACATTCTAAGTTTTAGAAAATTGTATGTGCTATGTATTAAAACAAAAAAATTTAGGACAAAATTTTGGGGTAAAGATTTTTGTGTGGAGAAACAAGATTTCTATTTGCATATGTTTTATTTCAAATGTCTATTAGAGCACCATGTGAAGATGTCAAGTAAATGGTTGGGTTTTGAGTCTATAGCTCAGGGGACCACTTAGAGATGCAAATCAGTTCAGTCCAGTTCAGTTGCTCAGTTATGTCCTACTCTTTGCTACCCCGTGGACTGCAGACCCCATGGAGTACATGGAAATGCATGTTGGCAATAATCAGATTATTTATAAAATTGTGTCTTAAGACATGGATCTGGAGGAAATTACAATCAAATATGGCAAATAGTATAGATTTTTTTTAAAAAAAGAAACTCATTTACAATAGGAAGAGCAATGCATATCACATGTGATCCCAATTTTGTAGAAGAAAATGGATGTTAATGATTTTTATGGATTTCTATTTGTTACTTGTATTTTCCCAAATGATTTTTTGTTTACTCATTTTAATATCCCCATGAGTTTTGTTTTATGTCAAATAATATTTGAACTATAACTTACATAATGTTTCATAAATAGTAAATGAGTTCTAAGTGACTATGAAAGCTAATAATCCATACAAACTAGTAAACACATTCTTTAATATTAATTATTTACCTTATGCTAAAATTAAAAAAAGAGAGAAAAAGCCCTGATTAGAAATTACATAACCAAGTTTACACAGATACTTAGTCAAAAGTCTAACATTAAATTCTGTTCTCCTCACTCCCAATCCAGTGAATTTTCCCTTGCCCACTAAAGGCATTGTCAGGTTCTGACTATTCCTGACCATCAACCATCTCTAGCCTGAATAGATGATCAAAATCTCTTTCACAGCAAAAAAGAAGCAAGCATTTTTAACCCCCTTGCCCACTGAAAGGTAATAATGGCACTGTATTTCATTTTTTGACTTTAATGTTTTATTGTGATCAACATTCTCTACTAATTGTACAGCTACTTATTGATTTCTCATAAATCATCTAGGACATGAGCAGAAAGAAATTTTACTGAGGACAAAAAGATATTGTCTATATAATACTAGTATTCTTATATCACCAAAAGCAAATTCAAGTAATTGTTTTAAGTACTAGAGTTGATAAGAATATTTGAAGTAAAAGAGAACTGGCTATTCTTGTCTTTAGGGACCCAGTAAAATGTATTCTATGAGTCTTTAGATAATAAAACCATTAACTAAAAAACTGAGTTATATAAAAATTCAGAAAATTATAGAAAACTGAAGCACAATTAAGTGTCAGCTAAACATAGAACAAAAAACTTGAAGTATTCTATTCTCATTATGCAGATAGTACACTAAGACATCATCCTCTCAAAGTGTTTTTATAGGATGCTAATATTTTAAAAATATTTTATGGGCTGATAATTTGGGAGCACTGAATTAAACAAATCTAGACGTCTCAGAACTTGTAATGTGCCACTATGGGTTGCTTATCTCTTAGCATTAAATGTATTAGCCAGCATTTCTCAAATTTTTACGACTACAAATCTGAGCTTTTTAGAACCACAATTAGTTGGACATATGTGGAAAATGCAGCTCCAAGGAAAGAGCAGATTGAAGGACAATAGAGGCAGACACCCTAAGCATAGTTAGATAGACTTTATCTTCTGTGACCTTGAAATTCATCACTTTTGTATTGGTCACTTAAAACCCTCATAAATTTTCAAGATTGGGAAGGGCAAGTGCTGTGTTAAAGGAACAAATCAAAACTGGCCCCAGGCAAAATGGTGGAGTAAAGCAAAGTCTATTTTTATCTTTTATCTTTAATGTCCTTAGGTTTTTTTTTTTTTCACTCCAGACAACTCACTCAGGTTATCATCCCTTCTCACCATCCCAGGATGCTTTTCTGAAACCCTTTCCCAGAAGAAGTTTAAAAATGTCCAGTTATATCTGCCTCCCACTACTCTCCCTGACTAAGAGCCAATTTCTGCTAAGGATACACCACCTCTGGCAGAGCTTTGATTGCATTGTGTTTTAGATTACAAGCTTTGTCTACTACTGCTGCTAAGTCGCTTCAGTGGTGTCCGACTCTGTGCTACCCCATAGATGGCAGCCCACCAGGCTCCTCCGTCCCTGGAATTCTCCAGGCAAGAATACTGGAGTGAGTTGCCATTTCCGTCTCCAATGCATGCATGCATGCGTGCTAAGTTGCTTCAGTCATGTCTGACTCTGTGCGACCCCATGGACAGCAGCCCACCAGGCTCCTCTGTNGAGTGAGTTGCCATTTCCGTCTCCAATGCATGCATGCATGCGTGCTAAGTTGCTTCAGTCATGTCTGACTCTGTGCGACCCCATGGACAGCAGCCCACCAGGCTCCTCTGTCCACGGAATTCTCTAGGCAAGAATACTGGAATGGGTTGCCATTTCCTCTGTCTAGAGCCTTAACAAATGTATGGACTTACAGTATTTTAAGGCCTGTAATAAAAAGTAAGGAGTGCTACTTTTGGGCAAAGGGCCCTTGCTAGAAGACTCTCAAATTATATTTTACTAGTTCCCTTCCATTTTGTCTATTATCAACACCAATACTGGAAAAAATATAATTTCTCAGGAAAAATAGAGGTAAATGAAACTATAGAAGAACTCTGTCAGTTGAAATGGAAAGAGCTGTGATTGGGTTTTAGTCTTTTCTCTGTTACCAGTTTATTCTTTAATAGCTGATTCCATAGTGCCTCAGTATTCTCACAGGAACAATGGAGGCAATTTTTTTCACAGGACTGTTAAATTGGTAAAGTGAGTTATACTGATAGATATGAAAGTGTTTTGAACAGCTGACAGGCAACATTATGTTCTTTTCAGCAGCTTTATGTTGCATATAGGGAAATTAAGCTCGGAACTAAACTTTTCAAAATGGTCTGTATATATATAAATCAAAAATGAATCATAGAATATTAGAACTGAAAAATATAATAGAGGAACTCATGACCAAAAATAACTTTAAGCAGGATTGTCTAAAGGTAAAGCTGAGAGTGAAATATAGTTGTCTGAATCTGGACGAGAGAGTCTCCTGCTGTGTCAGGGCACTGTGGGAATGTAATCCTGACATAGACAGCCACAGATGAGAAACACCAATATCATGATTGGGTCAGGAATATCAGTTTCTTGTCTGTTAATCAAGAACCAAGACTCATGATTCTATAACTTAAGAATTGTTGTTTAGTCGCTAAGTTGTGTCCGATTCTTGGTGATACCATTGACTGCAGCCTGCCAGAATTCTTTCTGTGGAATTTCCCAGGCAAGAATACTGGAGTGAATTGCCATTTCCTTTTCCAGGGAACTTTCCCAAGCCAGGTGGGCTTGCCTTTTTTTTTTTTTTAAACCACCAAGCCACCTGAGAAGCCTAGCTTCGAAATTAGTGATATGTTACTCCATAGATTAGCAGATAAATTAACATGTGAGAAAAACTCTCACTTTTCTTTTCCATCCTTTCCAGATGTAGGAATGAGTCCAAGATCTTTGTATACCTTGCTTAACTTCCTCATCTCTGCTCTGGCTGCACTGCCAAAGACATCTATTTTGACCTGCCATCTATTTGCCGAAAGTCTTTTAAAAACTTTCTAAATACTGTTACATTCAGAGGTTTCACATCCTAAACCATGTTAAAACATCCCTACATTAAATATAATTTGATGTAAAATAATTTATAAAGGATTTGTCTATATAATTTATTTAAAAGAACGATTACTTGTTAAGCATTGGTTCTTGGGCAATCTCTGGGTTTGAATCCCAGGCCAACCATTTACCAGCTCTATGACTTAAAACAAAGAGTGCCCTTAAGTGCTTCAACTGTAAATTGGTGATGCAAATTGTACTACCTTAAAGAATTAATGTAATAATAACCAAGCTTATAAAGAGCTTTATATGTTGTTAAGAGGTTGTTGTTATTGTTGTTTAGTTGCTAGGTCATTTCTGACTCTTGCCACCCCATGAACTGTAGCCCTCCAGCCTCCTTTGTCCATGGGATTCTTCCAGCAATAATAGTGAAGTAGGTTGCTATTTCCTCTTCCAGGGGATCTTCCTGACCCAGTGATTGAACTCATGTCTCCTGCATTGGCAGGCAGATTCTTTACCACTGAGCCACCAGGGAAGCCTCTTAAGAGGTTTGTAAAGAAAGTACACAAATATTCTTTACACATTTCTTTCAGGCTTTTTTATGTTGGAAGTTTTTCGAAATAGGTAGAAAGTCATCACTCCCAACATGTAGCTACTATCAATATTGTTACTGTTGTTGGAATCAGTATGCATATTTGGAAATTCTTGGGAAGGGAAACCATCTAACTTTTACAAAGTATTCAAATTTAATGAAATTTGTATTTAAAAATAATTTATTAAATAATTCATTTAATATAACTAGTGTTATATTTTCTAGATATTTAATTAAACATTTATTAATTTAAACTTTTTACTTTCTATATTTGAGACAGGAAATCTTGTCTGTTTTTTTACTTACAATTCTTTAACATTTTCTGGAAAAGTAGGTCTCTGAAAAGCTGGTAGCCTCTGTGCCTAAGGGATAGAATGGTTCTGTATCTGTTTTGTTCTTATTTTTTAAGCAACAGATATTAAGCAAAGAAAGCAAAGTATGATAAAATATTTTCACTCTTCTTTCCTATTGCATTGGGGTCAATATTGTAATAAAAAGATAGGTACCCTGTCATATTGCCAGGGTGACAAGCAAATGAGAAGTTCAGTAGGAACAGCAATGCCTGTTGAAGAACATGTTGTTTTGTTTAACATCAGGCTCAGTGTGTAAATAACTACAAAGCGTATAATGGACAGACCAGTGAAAAAGAGAAGAGAGGGAACCTATGCAAATGGCAGCACTGATGCGTCTTTCAGAGTCCTTATTCTGAAATTCCTACCCAGGCTGCAGAATTCACCTTACATCTGGCTCATCCAGACAGCCAAATGAGTTCTGAGATTTCTGTTTAAAAAGAGACAAATTTAGTTAACTCAAGGAACTTGCATCACTGAGCAGAACCGGACTTGATGTAAGTGTTGATTATGACTTTCCTAAAAATGTGAGGCTCTGTATTTGGTGGTGATTGAGTGATTAGATATCTTCTGTCTTCTTATGAGAAATTACCTTAACCTACTTTCTTAAGCTTATAGTCTTTACAGTCTCATTTCACTGAATTCTTATTTCAGGCACAGTCAGATCTGACATTAATACCAAGCTCACTTAATTGGTGAGTCAGTTAAAAATCAGTTTTCTGGCAAGCAGCAAAATGAAGTGCAAGAAGGCAGCTAGTCTAGAGTGTGACAGGTACCTGCTCAAGCAGGAAGAGGAAGTAAAAGTTCTGGGAAAAAAAGGAGGAAAATAATCTATCTAATGTGATAGGGCTTTGGAGTAAAAAATTTTATATTGGAACATACTATATCTGATGAAACTTGAGGGGAAAAAAATAAGGATTGGGTTAGAGAAAATAATGCAAATTAAAAAAAATAGTGACAGGTCAATGAAAAAGTAACTATAAAAAACACTTTGCTTGGCTTTAAACTGAACAGTAGTCATAATGATGTAAACATTGATTATTAACTAAAAATGATGCTTCCGCTATACCAAGAATACAAGAGAAAGTAAATGTCATTGCCACGAAAATAGGATGACATTATAAAGATAGATTTGCATAAAAAATAAACACTACATAGTGTCTTAGAGTAAGCAAATAGGGTTAGAATATTGAAAAATATGAGGTAAATACTATAAGTTAAAAATCATTTTAGATGATTGAACCTATAGAAGGCAGGTGCCATTTGATTTCTTTTTTAAACTATGTACATGTATTACTTCATTAAATATTTTTAAAAGTAAGGAAAATGTGACAATAATATTTTATACATTTTTCAATTTCATTCTTTGATCTTTCACATATTAAAAAAGTTGGTCACATGTTGATACTGGTTGAGGAAGTAGATGTTAATTTGGTATGCTTTTTATAGATAGAGCTCTTAAGGGAAAACTGTTCAACACTGTGAATGGCCGGAGCTGTAGCCTGAAGGGTTAGAGTGTGAATCTCTGTTACTCTTCAACAACAAGTCAGCAGACACTATATTTCAGGTCCAGCAGCCAAACCAGGGAGTAAGAGGGAAGGGAGAAAGAACAGACTTGTCTTATTAGAGTTTAAGTTGTGAATTGAATCACTTTTGCATTTTCAAAATAGACATAATTACAAATTGTTTGCTTTTAATTCTAAAATACAAAATTTAAACATCGCTTTCACCATGAGTATTTTATTTATATTTCAATGTTTTGTGTGCTTTACTCCTGGATTTTCAGGCTTTTGGGGAATATGGCCTATTACCTTACAACAAGGGAGCAGCATTCAGCATGTGAAAAACACATTAATTGTCAGTAAAAGCTCAGTTGATGAAATGAACATCACAGAAATCAGGGAATGTGCAAGTCTGATTTTTATTTGTAAGAGATGCTTTCATTACCATCACATTAGTCAGTGATATCTGCTTAAATGTGTTGATAGTTGATGCAGATCATCTGGCCACATTGTTGCTAATTGCTAGGTGAGCATATCTTCTCTCCTGCCCATTCAGAACATTGTCAGTAATCAGATTCCTGGTGGTTGTTAACTATTCTTTCAGTGAAAGTGGTAATAGAGTCATAAAATAAAACAGGGTTAAAACAGATCATTAGGTCCAATGAAGGTGAAAGTGAAAGTCACTCAGTCTGTTCAACTCTCTGCAAACCATGGACTGTACAGTCCCTGGAATTCTCCAGGCCGGAGATATTGGAGAGGGTAGCCTTTCCCTTCTCCAGGGGACCTTCCCAACCCAGGAATCAAACTGTGGTCTCCTGCATTGCAGGTAGATTCTTTACCAATTGAGCTGTCAGGGAAGCCCCATTAGGTCCAATGGCCTTCCATCATTTGACTCCATTTTACTTATCTCCTAGGAGATCCTCCTAGATGAACTTCAGGCATATTTCATTAAAATATGTTATAACATCTTCATTTTTCTTAATATGAAGTTGACATTAACACATGTTGATAATATAATATTTTTATTGATGTCCAATTAAAAGGCATTTGATTCTCTCTATTAATTCTCATTATCTTTACTGTAGCAAATAGTTAATCCTGTAGTGTACAGGATTTTTTTTTTTTTTCTTCTCTAAAGTAGTCTTCAGGCTGAGAACATAAGAGAAATATGGTTCATTTCCACTCACTCATGTCCAAGAAATGTTTAATTCAAACACTCAAAAGCTAGATGTCAACTTTTATCTTTAATAAAAATGTGTACATTTTGATTATGAAAGAAAATATTAAATATATAGGACACACAAGAAGTGCAAAAGTCTTTAAGCTAGATTGAATGTAGTGAAGAAATTTAACTGCTGGAACATAAGAGAAGCTTCTGATTCCAGAAGTAATCAATACAACTTACATAAATAATTCAATCTATTTCTATTGGAATTTGCTCTTTATCTTTTAAAACACCCAGTGCATACATTAAAATTCATATATGTTCTGAAACAGTTGTTGCATTTTATGGCTGCTTATGAGAATAACCACTGAAAAATAAAACTAGTTCTGACAAGTTGGAAAGTCACAAAATTGACATTTCCTGATTGAGCACTAAACTTTAAAAAAAAGTAAATAAAAACATCTGAGTATTCCATTTTGGTTGGCATTTAATTGGATGGAAGCAATAATAAGAAAAATAATAATTATAGCTTGTTACAAGGCTAAGTGAAACAAGTAAAATCAGGATCCTGTAGAAAATTATTGCCCCCTTTTGATATTCAACATTTTTTCAGTAATAAAGAGGTGATAAATAAATTTGATGCCTATCTTGTCAGGAAGAAACGATAAATGGTTCACTTGTAGGAGGTCATTTCAACTTTCCAACCATCTGAATATCGCTTAAGCCTTCCTTAGCTCACTTTGACCTCAGCCTGCTGCTGCTGCTAAGTCGCTTCAGTCGTGTCCGACTCTGTGCGACCCTATAGATGGCAGCCCACCAGGCTCCCCCGTCCCTGGGATTCTCCAGGCAGGAACACTGGAGTGGGTTGCCATTCATCATCAAAAAATTTACAAACAATAAGTGCTGGAAAGGGTGTGGATAAAAGAGAACCCTCCTACACATTTTGGTGGGAATGTAAATTGGTACAGCCACTATGGAGAACAGTATGGAGGTTCTTTAAAACATTAAAAATAGAGTGACCATATGATCCTGAAGTCCAACTCCTGGACATATATGCAGAAAAAACCATAATTCGAAATAGTACTGCACCCCAATATTCATTGTGGCACTATTTACAATAACAAAGACATAGAACCAACCTAAATATCCTTTGACAGAGGAATGCATAAAGAAGCTGTGGTAAATATATGCAATGAAATATTACTCACCCATAAAAGAACAAAACAATGATATTTGCAGCAACATGGATAGACCTAAAGAGTGTCATACTGAGTGAAGTCAGAGAAAGACAATTATCCTATATTGCTTATATGTGGAATCTAAAATGACTAAATGAACTTATTTTCAAAATATAGAGGCACAAATGTAGAAAACAAACATGGTTATTGAGGGGAAAGCCGGGGAGGAGGGAGGGATATTGGGAGACTGGGATTGACATATACACCCACGTAAATATAAAATAGTTAACTAATAAGAACCTACCATGTAGCATAGGGAACTCTTCTCAATACTCTGTAATGGCCTATACGGAACAGAAATTTTAAGAGTAGGATGAAAAAAGAAAGAATTTACCCCTTTCAACATAAGTATGCTAGGTAGAATACAGTTTTCTAAGGAAAAAAAATTTCACTTGATCAGTTAAGGACTGAGTCTCATTTTTGATGACTGTTAGAGTCCTTTCTCATTTCATCTCACAACCCAGCATACACAGAAACAGAGCCAATTTGCAATACTCTTAAGAATGACTCTGTCTGATATAATGAATACTCTAAAAAATATAACCATTTTATTTCTGAGAAGACTGTGATACACACAGACACACAGACACAGACACAGACACACACACACACAGAGACACACACACACAAATCCATCCTTTAGTAAATACATTAGTCATACCAACCTTGGACCACTGCAAAATGAAATTGAGGGACTCTTACCCCCAAAGCAAAGAAAAATGTATTGTTAAACATGCTAAATATTTATACTTTTTGCTTTCTTCCGAGTCCCTCTTTTGACCTGCCACGGCATTTTTTAAAGTTGCTAGTTGGTGTTGCTCTAAATTAAAAATTTTAATTGTTCACATGAATTTAACCATTCATTTTTACATTGTGCAGTATCAGTTCTAAATGCAAATATAGGACCACTTAACTTATACACAGAATAACTGAAATTACATAATTCATATCCTGTAGCTTCTATGCGCATATGTATTTCATTCTTACCAGAACAGTGAAAATGTTGTACAAAATTTACAACTGCCTGGATTTCACTCCTTAACGTATACACATTCTACTCACAATCTTTACTTTTGGCTTTTTAACAAATAAGGAAGAAATGAAAGAAAAAAAGAACTGTAGGTGGCTCTATTTTTCCCTTTTCTTTTATCTAATTTTCAACATAAGTGACTGGCTGCTAAATGAAAGTAGCACAAATAAGAAAGGCTATAATAATGTTCCTTGATCCAATTCTTAGAACACCATTGCCTTCTTTCTATATTCAAAGCCAATTCAGTTCTCATGGAAAGCATGACCTGTCTGGGCTGTCAACACCCTTACTTAGCCATGGGCATAACACATTTGCGATATCGTCTCACTTTGGATCCCTACCCTGAGTGATCGCTGGAATTCTGTGCTCGTGGGCATCATGAGACTCATGTGAGTGGGACAGCAAGAAATAGGTGACAGACGCAGACATGCAATGACTCATGCCCATGTTCTAATATCCCACCAGACTTCAATTATAAAACAGAAATTCAAAGATAAGGTTGTTCAGAATTTTAAGAGTCACAAAAGAGTATCAAACTAATGCTGGGGCATTTTTGCAAGCCCAAGTAATCCTACCAGGAGCTCTTGACTTGTATTTCATGTGTAGGTGCTTTTCCTCTCTCTCCTAGAAGGGACATGACATAGGGAAGATACTACCAAAAGATGTTGCTAAGTATTTTATGACACATGTTTACAGGTGCTTTAAGTTTGCAAGCACAGTAATTCTAAAAATGTTTATACCCACTGTACATTTTCAGAAACAAAGTAAACTGAAGGAGATCAAAAACAACTAATCAAAGGCTAAAATTATTCAGTAGTTAGGGTCATATTTTGAGAAAACCATACTCCTATTGATAAAGCCACTGTTAAGGGTTATTTTAAAAAATTTATATATATATATNTTTTTGTATCTACTTGGCCAGTCTTTGCTTTTGGTTGGAGCATTTAACCCATTTATGTTTAAGGCAATTATTGGTAAGTATGATTTCATTACCATTTACTTTATTGTTTTTGGTTCATTCTTATACTCCTTTTTGTGTTTCCTGTCTAGAGAAAATCCTTTGGCATTTGTTGAAGAGCTGGTTTGGTGGTCCTGAATTCTCTCAGCTTTTGCTTGTCTGTAAAGCTTTTGATTTCTCCTTCAAATCTGAATGAGATACCTGTCAGGGCAGAGTAATCTTAATTGTAGGTTTTTCCCTTTCATCTCTTTAGATACATTCCCTTCTTGTCTGCCGAGTTTCTGCTGAGAGATCAGTTGTTAACTTCATGGGGATCACCTTGTATGTTATTTGTTGCTTTTCCCTTGCTGCTTTTAATATTTGCTTTTTGTGTTTAATTTTTGTTAGTTTGATTAATATGTGTCTTGTGTTTCACTTGAGTTTATCCCGTATAGGACTTTCTGGGCTTCTTGGTCCTGGGTGGCTATTTCTTTCCCAATTTTAGGGAAGTTTTGGACCATTATCTCCTCAAATATTTTTTCATGCACTTTCCTTTTGCCATCTTCTTCTGGGACACCTATGATTCTAANTATCCCGTATAGGACTTTCTGGGCTTCTTGGTCCTGGGTGGCTATTTCTTTCCCAATTTTAGGGAAGTTTTGGACCATTATCTCCTCAAATATTTTTTCATGCACTTTCCTTTTGCCATCTTCTTCTGGGACACCTATGATTCTAATGTTGGGGTGTTTACCATTGTGCCAGAGTTCTCTGAGGCTGTCCTCATTTCTTTTTATTGTTTTTTTTTTCCTCTGCTTTATTTATTTCCACTATTCTATCTTCCAGCTCACCTATCCTTTATTCTGCCCCTACTGTTGATTTCCTACAAAGTGTTTTTAATCTCAGTTGTTACATCACTTATTCAGTTCAGTTTAGTTCAGTTCCTCAGTTGTGTCTGACTCTTCACAGCCCTATGAACCACAACATGCCAGGCCTCCCAGTCCATCACCAACTCCTGGAGTCCACACAAACCCATGTCCATTGAGTCAATGATGCCATCCAACCATCTTATCCTCTGTTGTCCACTTCTCCTCCTGCCTTCCATCTTTCCCAGCATCAGGGTCTTTTCAAATGAGTCAGCTCTTCCCATCAGCTGGCCTAAGTATTAGAATTTCAGCTTCAACATCTGATCTACCAATGAACACCCAGGACTAATCTCCTTTAGGATGAACTGGTTGGATCTCCTTGCAGTGCAAGGGACTCTCAAAAGTCTTCTCCAACACCACAGTTCAAAGCATCAATTCTTCAGAGCTCAGCTTGCTTTATAGTCCAACTCTCACATCCATACATGACNTGCTATTGCTTATACACAAAAGGCCACAAACCTAGCAAGTGGAGGGATGGGTTCAGCTCAGCAGTGAGCTGGTGCCGTGGGTCAGAGCGGTGCTGATGCTCCTTGTTGGCCTTCTAAGCATTAAAACAATGTGCAGTAACAGTGATACATGGGTTCATGTGATTAAAGGCAAATATTTTAGAGATAAGAGATATTTTGGTAAATCAGTGCTATGTAAGCATTAATAGTATTCCCAGTTGCTTCTGAACAACTCTTCGGTATTTTGTGTGTTTGTTTGTTTAATAAGGAGATACATGTTATACCAGTATTCTTGCCTGGAGAATCCCATGGACAGAGGAGCCTGGCGGGCTACATACAGTCCATGGGATTGCAAAAAGTCGGACACTACTGTGTGACTAACTTTCACTTTTTTTCCTATGTTACGAACAGCCATAGATAGCTAAGTTTATATACAGTATGTAATAGAGCTAGACCTTGCACTTGGGCGGCCTGGCTCCAGAATGATGTGTTTATTTATGTCACTGTTCTAAAGGGGTCAATGACTATCTTACTACAAGGGACAAACCTGTTAGGACTAAGGCTGGAAGCAGGTATAGGACAAGCACCTGGGGGGTCACCAGCCTTGGCTGTTTGCGATGCCCTAATAATGGAAAGGGTCTCATGCCTGCACTGTTGTGGCCACCAAGATATTCTGGAAATGGCAGGCTTAGCCTTGCTGGACACCTGCTTTCATCACAGTTGGCACAGGGGACAGAGCAGAACCCCACCACCTCCAGGCTCTTAGGCTCAGAGAGACCTGGTAGCTATGACTCAGCCCTGCTGTGCTAGGGGTGAGGCTGGACCACCCATGGCCTTCTCTTGCCCTGGTGTCTTGTACTGGCCTCTCAGCAAGGATGGTGTCTCAGCCCCTTTGCAACTCCAGTGGGAACCAGATGCTCTGCTCGCAGAGCGAGCTTGCACAGGCCTGACACTGAACAGTTCTAGCTAGCCCATCTCTCCACACGAGGCTGCTCTGGGGACCCTGGCTACTGGCCAGCTCGGAATCCCAAACACCTCCACGTGCCTGGCATCATATCCAGCCACTTCCTGAACCTCCTGCTGCCTGATTAGACCTCCTTTGATGGTGTGAGAGATGGCAGGGTGACCTCTCTCTCCCCAGTGGGTCATAAAAGCTGCTTCCTTTCCCCTGGGACCAAGAGAACTGCCTCCTCATCCCGTGAGCTTGGCTTGCCTTCCTCCATGCTTGTGGAAACACGTGCAAAACTTATTGTCAGTGGAGGAAATGCCCCACCCTGACTCAAGAGATCAGCCCTCCAACAGCTCTAACTGGTCTATTTAGGGACTTGGCCAGTCTAGGGGAAGTCCTCAATAGTTGAAAATAAGCCAGAGGATGATGCTAATTTCAGTGAAGGCCGAATGGTCCCAACCCTTGGACAATCTGTCACAGCCTGTAGGCTGGCCCTTTTGGGCACTACACACAGTGGGTCCAGTTCTTCACTTTGCAAGAGTCTAGGGAGCGTGTATGGGAGAGGGAGGGGTACACTCAGTGGCTCCAGCTTGTGTGCATGCACGCTAAGTTGCTCGGGTCATGTCAAACTCTTTGCAACCCTATGGACCCTAGACCACCAGGCTCTGCTGTCCATGGGATTCTCTAGGCATGAATACGGGAGTGGGTTGCCATGCCCTTTTCCAGGGGATCTTCCCGATAGGGATCGAAGCCCTGGTTCAGTCTAGTAGTAGCCAAATATCTTTTATCTGACAGATGATTCTCTAACTGAATAGGTTAAACCTTTCCACAGTATTGGAAAGGGCAGCAGAAAGTGAAAGAAGAGAGATTGGAGAGTATTTCCACCAACCCCCAATATCAACAGGATGATATAAAAGGTTTTCGACTACAAGGTTAGGACCCTGACCTCCCTTTCTCTTGCCCACGTCTTCCATGCCATTGCTAAGCTGTATGAGAGGCTAGGATATCACTAATTTACTTCTGTTCCTAATATACACTGGACATAATATTCCATGAAAGAACTGTGCCCCACTCAAGAGTGGGTCAACATGTGACCCCAAATCTCGCCTCTCCCACCTGTTGTATGCTATGCTGCCATCATCTACGATGGTTCCTTGCCCCCATCCAGAGAGCACCATGTTTGAACTCAATTTATTTATATACAGATGCTAAACTATCCCTGTACTGAGCAGCTGGAGGTCTGAGTTCCCACATGGAGCCACCACAGAGATGTGACCTTCTAATTCAGTGTTTTGTGAACTGCCTACTGCTGAGATGGAACTGAGGCATCAGCTCCCATGAACAGTGCCAGAACCACATTCTCTCGTGGTCTTCCACCTCACTTTTACCAGGTGTCTCCAGAATGAAAGAGAAGCAAAAAGAACTTCAGCTATATTAGTATCATGGTTAACCATGCCAGAAATTATAGCAAGAGGGTGAGATAACTTTGAGATTTTAAATATGTACGTGGTATTATTTTATTAGGTAAGACGGCAGAAGTGAAGAAAAATTTTGGCATCTTTTCAAAATGCATGCTTAAGTAAATATTTGGGTGAAAAATAGCATAACATCTGACTTTGAAATACTTCAGCAAAAAAAAAAAAAAGGCTTTTTTAATGGCAAAATGTCAACAATTGTTAAATCAAGATTTATTACAGATAGACTAGTTGCTCTTGTTTTCTTCATAGTCTGAAAAAAACTCACAAGGAAAATTTTGCAATCAGTTCTTAATNAAAAAAAAAAAAAGGCTTTTTTAATGGCAAAATGTCAACAATTGTTAAATCAAGATTTATTACAGATAGACTAGTTGCTCTTGTTTTCTTCATAGTCTGAAAAAAACTCACAAGGAAAATTTTGCAATCAGTTCTTAATTTTTTAAGGAACAGAGTTTTTCTGGGGGGCAAAGTGGATAATAGTATTTTTTTTTTATTTCTTGTAAGTACAAAATTATTATACAATATTGTTTATTGTTTATTGTACAATATTTTACTGAAGATCCACAGAGAAGAGGTTGAAAATCACCATGATATCAACACAGAGACAACTCAGGGACCACTCTTAATATTCGCTTGCATTTTCTTCCTTCTATGCATATCACAAACCATTGAGAATTACCTCTATGAGCATCAACCTGAATGAGCTTGCCAGTATTAACTATGCATATCATTCAAATTAATACATTCAAGAGCACCTTATACCACTACAGACACATTTTTTTAAAAAACTTAGCACGGTTTTTTAAGGCTGAATAGCATTTACCAGTTGAATATGCTTCAGCTGTTTCACCAGAACTTTATTAATTTTGGAAATTACTGGGCACTTACTTCACTCTTAGTTTTCTGCTACTATAAATAACAGTGTGATTTGCATTTTGGTGCAGGAATCTGTTTCTGAATTTCAGAGCATTTCTTTAAAGTGAATTCCTCTGTACGGGAAGTTGTGAATATGTTTAATACGACTCTTGACCTGTGTTGCTGAATTAGTTTTGAAAGGTTCTGTTCTCCCCGCAGGGGTAATGAGATTGACCTTCAGTGCACTCACCCCAGCTTCAGAGATCCTTTCACGAATACAATCACTAATGCAGTTCAGGAAACATGCATGCTGAGCTGCATGATATTACTCTTCTTTATTTGGGGAACATTTTCAATATTTTATTATCTCTTGAACGTCTCCTTTTTGTGTTATTTTCCCATGTATCTCTGAGAACTATAGATTTTTTGTTATCTTCCAATGTTTTAACAGCAGTGCATGCTTATTGTAGAAAATTAAAGAGAATATAAGTCACTCTATAACCTCATCCCTCAGGGATAACTGCTCTAGTTATTCTGGGATGTTTTCTTGAGATTTTGCTTTGGTGGGATAAAGATGTACAAGCATAGGTGTGCACACACACGGGCTCACAAGTGCATGTCTATATATGCATGCATACCCACATACATGCCTACAAATATACCATGCACACACAGGCACAAGCGTGTACGGACACACCAGAGCGTGCGATATACATACGTTTCCCCTTTCCTATTTTCCATTCTGAGCATTTTAATGTCATTAAAATTCTTGATAAATATGTCTTTATACACCAACATACCATTTTATACACGTAGAAAAATCTATCAGCATTTCCTTAGCGTTGGACATTTAGATTATTTCTGCACCTTTATGGGCTTCCTGGGTGGCTCGGAGAGTAAAGAATCTGCCTGCAATGCAGGAGACCATGTTCTATGCCTGGGTTGGAAAGATTCCCTGGAGAAGCCCATGGACAGAGGAGCCTGGTGGGGTACAGTCCGTCCATAGGGTCACAGAGAGTCAGATACAACTAACCCTTTCACTTTTCCACACCTTTACTATTCTCAATAATGCTGTGATTAGCATCTTTTTCTATAAGGACTTGATAGAGATGAAGAGTTTTAATATTTCATCCCCATTTTTTTATAGTAAGCATTTTTTCTCAGAATTTTTGTTTGGTTTTTAGCCTTTCATTTTGTTTTTAAAATTCAAACCAATCATAGGACTTTTGTGATGACCCTTCCCATCCAGACATTTTGACACTTTCTCTGACATTAGTTTAACTCAGGCTTTTTCCTCATCTAAGCCTTTACTAGATCAGGAACATGAGGACTGCAGAGTATAATGGTGTTGTACTCTGGCATACAAGCCACTGATGAGTTCAGGTTTTGAAGCTGGAATGGTAAGTGGAAATGAATCCTCCACCCTCCAAACTCTGCTAACTGGGTAATCATTGCTGTTAGTTTTCAGGCTGTTTTGAGTTTATTTTTAGTTTGGGTTTGCTTTGGTTTCATCATTATTTAATGGGTAGCTGGGGTGGGAGTGGGCTTCCCACGTGGCTCAGTGGTAAAGAATCCACCTGCAATGCAGGAGAGGTGGAGGCACGGGTTCAATCACTGGGTCAAGAAGATTCCTTGGAGGAGGAAAGGGTAACTGGCTCCAGTATTCTTGCCTGGAAAATTCCGTGGACAGAGGAGCCTGGCAGGCTACAGTCCATAGGGTGGAAAAGCACTGGACACGGCTGAGCATGCACACACTAGCTGGGGGCTGCGTTAGAGGCAGTCTCCGTCTTGATGCTGTGCCAGATGTGCTAGCTGAGCTGGAGGGCCCCGTCCTTAGGCAGGTTTCCATCTGTCTTCTGGGGACGCATCTTGTACCTGTCATGAGGGAAAGGCTGGTTTGGGAAGAGGGGAGCCACACAACTGCCTGAAATAACGGGGATCTGACACTACTGAGACTGACCTGCCAGCGCCAACAAAGTCCTTCAGCAGCCTCTGGGAAAGCAACGGGATGCAGTCAGCACTCGGGTGACGTCTTGCTCGAGAGACCGTCCACCACAGCATCTGCGCAGGAGCAGTTCCGCGTGGATGACAAAGGAACCAAGAACACACAGTGGGGGTAGGACCGTGACTTCAATAAGTGGTGTTGGGAAAACTGGACTGCCATGTGCAAAAGAGTGAAACTGGACCACTGTCTTGCCTGCTCAGTCACTTTTGAGCAATACAGTATAAGTATTGATATTATGGTACCCACCTGTCCGCCTGCAGCCTATGGTAAGCCCTGGGGAAGTTTATATATTCTACATATACAGGAGGTAAGGAGCTGGGGAATCTTATAGTGGCCTCTACATCAGAGGCCTTCTCTGATGGCTCAGTGGGTAAAGAATCTGCCTGTAATACAGAAGGGAAGGGTTTGATCCCTTGGTCAGGAAGATCCCTTGGAGGAGGAAATGGCAACCCATCCCAGTATTCTTGCTTGGAGAATCCCACGTACAGATGGACCTGGTGGGCTACAGTCCATAGGGTTGCAAAGAGTTGGACATGACTGAAGTGACTCAGCTCGCTTGCTAGCTTCTACAGCAGACGCTCCTTTGCAGGATTAACCAATATTTGCAGATCCTCTGACAAGCAGGTTCAAAGTGGCCTTTAGCCTGAAGCCAATGGGCTGTCCTTTAATAAGCTCAGGTACATTCATTGCTGAAATTATGTAATTTAAATAAATGCTACATGAAATCTATGAAATATGCATGCCTAAGAAAAGAGCTATGGTTTTGATGAAAACTAAGACAAATATTCTGGAAAGACTGGATAAGAATGAGTCTCTTAATATGTTTTTGGGAAAGCATGGCCAAGAGAAGGATGAACAATTGAGGGGTGGAATGGCAATTGTACAAATCTAGGATTTGTCCCTCACAGTGCTTTCTAAGTATTCTAAAGTTTTTGCTCCATGAGAAATCATATCTGAAAATTTTACACAAAGCAATAAAGGTGTGGTTTTGCAAGAAAAATGGAGAACCCCAATCAGTAGGCCTCACTCAAAAGACAGAACTTGGCTCTCAAACCAAGAGTGGCCAAGAAATTATATTTCTATATCTTCTAAATAAAATATTCTGTATCTGTGATTCCTTAACAAACTTTGTTTCACCATCAGCTATTCCCCTGAGTACATCAGATAAGAAGACTTGCTTCTCTACGTTGCAGCCAAAGTAAGGAACAGCTCTGTCACTGACTGCATCCTTTGACAAGACCTGTTGTTTTACATATCCCAAGATATCACAGCAGATAGGCTCTGCCCTGATCCAGGAGAGGCGCTGCCTTCAGGAAAAAAAAAAAAAAAAAGGGCAGGTGCTCCAGAACATACCGCTGGTTGGTTGGAGGCTGTTTGACTTTTAGTCTTCGAAATTCCTCCCAAGAAATTGAGGATGGCTTCTCACCTTCACAAGTCCTAAGGAGCTTTGACTTAAGAATGCCGACCACCAGGGGAGAATCAGAATGGAATGTTGTCAAATTCTAGTGCCCTGAGTGAGAGGGAGGTGGATGTACCCTCTGGAAAAGGTACTACAAAAAAGTGCATGCTTACCCTGCCTTCGGAGAAGGCAATGGCACCCCACTCCAGTACTCTTGCCTGGAAAACCCCTGGACAGAGGAGCCTGGAAGGCTGCAGTCCATGGGGTCGCTGAGGGTCAGACACGACTGAGTGACTTCACTTTCACTTTTCACTTTCATCCACTGGAGAAGGAAATGGCAACCCACTCCAGTGTTCTTGCCTGGAGAATCCCAGGGACAGGGGAGCCTGGTGGGCTGCCTTCTATGGGGTCGCACAGAGTCGGACACGACTGAAGTGCCTTAGCAGTAGCAGCACCCTGCCTTATCACAACTCATCCCAGAGTTTTAGCTTCTGCTCCAGGAGAGAAGCCGAGTAAGCTGGCCACATTTGCTCACCCTTGCTCATGGCCTGGGAGGGCCGCTGTTCCAGGTAGCGTCCCACCAGGGGACCCTCCAAAGAGGGTCAGTCTGAGCCCTGTTAATCATTGTTGAGAAAGCCTGTGGAATGTCTGTGCTGCTGTGCATTTCTAGGATTAAAAGCCCAGCAGAGTTCAGGGCTTCTGCATGTATGGATTTGACAGTGTTAACATCGGCAAAACACACACATTCGAACATGTAACACTCCAGTCCTAAAACCTCAGATGACAAGCATTTTCTGACACACCGCTGACTTTTTCTCTGTCGACTGAAACCATATAGTCACAACCTGAAAGCAGAGAGTGATTTTATTTGGTGAGAAAGTTTGGGACTCTTAGCCCGGGCAACAGCATCTCAGTAGCTCCAAGAAAACTGTTCCGAAGAGGAAGGGAAGTCAGGTTATATACAAGTTTGCAAAGGGAATAGACAGTCTGAACATCGAAGATTAGGTAGCAACTTAAGGAATTTAACATTCTGTATTTGGAAAGGTGCAGGCCTCTGAACTCACTAAATCCATCCCTTTCACAAGCTCCTCAGCTCTCTGGGGCCAATCCTGTTCTCCTGCTCCCCTGGCTCCTTGCATTCCCCCAGCTCCTCAGCAATCACTGCAGGAGTTGGCAGCATCCACTGGATCACAGTTTGGGGAGCCCTCATTCCCATTTGGAGGCCAGAAATCACTGATGGCTGTGGCATTTCTTGTTTACTGATATGGCAGGAGCTATTTTCATTCCACATCTCCTCCTTGCCCGTGTGTCTGCAGTCATTTCTTTTGAGTGGACCCTCACCATACAAAAGCACTCTAGCACTAAGACCATCCGTCTTTCCCAGAGTTCAAGTGTCGTTCAAGAATTCACTGACAGCAGGGGAGGGATCTCTTGATAACCCTAATGGGTTTCTCAGTTGCCAACCGAGATCTGAAAAACCTTAAACAATTACAGAGAAATCTGGATTCTTCAAACAAATGTGAGTGGCAAAAATTTGCCCACGAAAAGTTTTAAGATGTATATGAACCAAAAATGTGCATTTCACCCAATACATTTCCTGATAAAAATAACATGCAACATAAAATTTATCAATAATATATATGCACGGATTTGATATTTATATTGTTCATGTGTTACTGACGTGGAGACACTAACAAGCCCTGGATTGTCTAAAATGCCTGCTACTGCAAATTTCTTTGCGGAGAATAATCGGGAAACTTTTCAAGTATCGATTTTTGTAACATAAATGCCTTGGGGCTGATGAATATTTCAACTTTCATCAATCACTGGGATAGCAGAATAAATTTGTCAGTCAGATCTGTTGGAATGTGGGAAATTTGCAATGGAAAAAAGTAAATGGGGGGTGTTTGCCTGCAGGCAGACTTCACGGAGCAACACCCTTCAGTCTCCTTTCTTTCTTTCTGTCCTATCTCTTTTTGAAGTTTTAAAATTTATTTTTATTTTATATTGGAGTATAGTTGATTTACAGCATTGTGTAAGTTTCA
>SJYV01045656.1:1355503-1381489 GCA_006410875.1 Neotragus pygmaeus | reverse complement strand
TATATATATATATATATATTCATATATATGTGTGTGTATGAATGTATGGGTATGTGTATATATTAATTACTCATACAGATAGAAAAATAGACACAAAAACACTAAAATATTATCAAAGACTCTTTCTGGTAAAACTACCAGCTAATTTTATTTTTCTCTTTGTTTAGTCATTCTTCTACTCATTTATTCAGCAATAAGTATGCATTGCTTTTACAATCAGAATAAATTTACTTAAAAATAAAATACTGGAGTTAACATCTATGGGATGCTAACATTTATTCTGTCATTTTATAAATATTTATGAAATGGCTACTGTTATCTTAGCGATGTGCTGCTACTGCTGAGTCGCTTCAGTCGTGTCCGACCCTGTGCGACCCCACAGACGGCAGCCTACCAGGCCCTGCTGTCCCTGGGATTCTCCGGGCAAGAACACTGGAGTGGGCTGCCATTGCCTTCTCCAATGCATGAAAGTGAAAAGTGAAAGTGAAAGCAATGTGCTAGGGAAGAGTAAAAACATTTGGAGACTTTCTGCTGGAAAGAATAATATAGTCATTCACAGCATTTTAGTTTATTCTATTCTATTTTATTTTATTTTTTGGGTGGCACCATCCATTAGATGGTGCTGAATACCCAACTGAACTATTTGACAATGGAATCAGAGGGACGGAGACAAATTTTGAAAATACTGTAATTAGCAAAAAGCAGTAAAAAATGAAGTTGGCCTGAAAGAGTCTGGAAAGAGGCTTCGGGAGAGAAGAAGGACCATGATAAAGTGGAACTCAGAAGGATGAAGCAACACATGCACAGGCATCCAGCTCAGCAATAAAACCAATGTTTGAGCCCAGGTTTCTCCAAATCTTAACATCTTTTTTTGTTTGTTTCCTTTCACTACTACCAGTTGTACCTATAGACAAGAATCTACTACCCAATCAAAGCCTAGATACACAGCTAGAAAGTACCATTCTTAGTTATCTGTTTGCCGATAACTAAGTTAAAATATTCATAAACCTTAATGGGATTATTAAAACACTAGGAAAAAGCTGCCATGTTTCCTTACATAGTGCATTTGTTTTTATGCTGATTCCCACTTTTAGAAATAAAAGTGCAGCAAATAGAGGAGTTTTGAAATGCCAGAATCCAATTGCTTCATTCGTAAAATCTTAGNTTAAAACACTAGGAAAAAGCTGCCATGTTTCCTTACATAGTGCATTTGTTTTTATGCTGATTCCCACTTTTAGAAATAAAAGTGCAGCAAATAGAGGAGTTTTGAAATGCCAGAATCCAATTGCTTCATTCGTAAAATCTTAGGGAGATAGTTATGGGGTGCAAGAGGCAACTACTCTGATTTTTTTTCAAATAGTTGAGGGACTTGCAACCTTGTGAATATGTTTCATGAATGGCAGTAATATGTGTTTGCTCCTGCTTCATAGTAAGCCTGAAAACACCTCCTTCCTGCAAATGCTATTTGGTGCCCAATGGACATTTTTCAAAAATCTGAATTGGAAAATGGTATTTTATCAATGCAAAGTTGAATGTGAACTCCAAGATACAAAGTTGGTTATAAACATGGGATGCACTCTCATCTCTGCACCTGAATGCATTAAATATGGAAATGAGGTTGGGTGAGCACACAGCCTGCAGCTCTCTGAACTGCTTGCCCAACCACATAAATTAAGCAAATGGCATGTCAGTGGAAGTTGGCACAGAAAGCCTGTGTTCCTCACAATTTCTTGACGTTTAAATGTTTCTGAGATAATAAAAATCTGATCTTGGAAGGAGGGGAGGGAAGAATCAAGAGGTTAATTATCTGCTGACTCGGATGGCTCTGAGATGTGCTTGGCTTTAGCCCGCTCTCATCTTAGTCCAATTACTCTTCCAGTCAACGCTGCCAGGTCCTCAAAACCCATTTCCGCTTCAGATCCTTCTTCCTCTTGCTTAAACACTGCTTTAGACATTTACATAAAATCCTCAGGTTGGCTTTGTCACTTCTCACTGTATCAGGGCAGCACTTGGTTATTCACTTACAATAGGAAGAACTCACACTATTAATGCCAGGGAACAACTGTTGAGAACTAGTCTGTTAAACACATATTTTCTCTCTCCCCAGTATAGGTTAAGGTTTGGTCACCAACTGCAAACGGCCAGCACTGCTGCCCACTGCTATGGCAAGATGCCTCCTAACTGAGGAGGATTTGATCTTTCCACAAACAGTGCACAGTCCTCATTTCCCCCATAACTTCATTTATCCACATTCAAAAAGTGAAACTTTGAGCTTATGCCTTGGGATTCTGTGTGGACCTCTCTCCTGACCCATCACTCTTATTTCAGCCTCCTGCCCTGTCTTCTGCATCCGGCAGAGAGGTCTCACTGGAGGCTCTTTGCAAAGTCCCCTTTGTGGTTAACTTTTCTCTGCAGTCCCTCCAGGACCTAAAGACCAGTTTTCTCCTCAATTCCATCTATAATGTCTAGTTTAGGTCAGCCCGGCACCTAGTGCTTATATCTAAGCTATCCTGAAAACAAGCTCTGCGTCCTTCTTTCATTCATGCCTATGCCACCAGCACTCACTGCCTGAGCCTTCTCTGCGGTAACCACCAGCTCAGGGTCTTATCACCTAGTCTGTCTGTGCTCACTGCATCCTCCACAACAAACTGTCTTGGCACAGACCTGGGCTCCTTGCTCTGGAGTCTTCAAATACTCCTTCCTCAAAGGCTTCCTTGATGTGGCTGTCCAAAGTTCCTTCTAGAAGAGGGTGATAGATTTTGAATAATAAAAAGGATGCTGTAGCCAAAAGCAAATTAGAAGTGAAGAGTTAAGACACAAACTAGTCCCTTCACTAAACAAGTCTTAGAATATCCATCAACTGCTGTGAATTTTGAATCTTCAAGAAGGAGCGGGTCAAGCAGCATTGTCTCCAGTGTCTGCCAGCAGAATCCTGGAGTTCTGGAAAGGGTGTCTGTCGTGGGGGATCAGTTTTAGGGTTGTGCTCTGGATATCCTAGGTAAACTGAGAGGTCCCCTTTTGCTGTTTGTAATCATTTGCTAGAGTTGGCCATTTTTCCTTTAGTCTGCAGGACCTCTTTAGGGATCACTTAATACCTCCAGCCCAAGTCCTTACCCAGCTTTACGGTCTCCTCTTTGCTCCCACTGGACACCCCTGTCCAACCCCTGATGCAGGGTAAACGATCTGAGGGATCTGAGGTTTAGCACCTGAGAAAGCCAGATCCAATTTCCAGTTCTGTCATTTACTTGCTGCATATTCTTGAGCAAACCACTCGGTAGCCCTGCACTTAATTATACTCATCTGTAAAATATGCACAATAAAATGGCCTAGCATTTTGTTGGAAGGATTCAGGGATATCATGCAAATATAAAAGGCATCATGATGATTATGACAATGACAGGGACAACACAAACGATCACGATGACGACAGTGGGGATGAAAACCCTCGCTGGCTGGACCTCACATATGTAACAGTTGGGACACAGGGCGCTTTTTAATTGTCTGTAAAATGGAGTGTGGGATTTGATTATATGATGGGTAAGGAAGTATTAGGAATATATGCAATGTTATATCGGAAATATAGTTCTTATTTAATCAGTGCTGGATTTAATCAGTGCTTCTATTTTCCTCTAGTTTCTTGTAACACAGACCTAATCCCTGAACAAAAGGGTTAGCTGGCTTTACTTCTGAATTAGAGCTAGGAAAGTGGGGAGAGAAATTGGTATTGATAGAAAAACATGGATTCCTAAGTAGAGGAGAGTCATATTAATAAAGACCAGTTTGTTCTCTGGTTCGATTGCTACCTCATTTTGAGCTGCAATGTCCTCTAACAACCAGAATGGGTTATTTGACATAATACCTCAGCTTTTTGAAACTCCTATCTTGGGCAGAATTTTAGAGCTGGTGTTTGTTGTTGTTGATTAATGTAATTAGTTGGGGAGAGCTGTATTGTGAGAGTGACAGAGATGGATGGGTAAGAAATAAAGAATGTGGATAAGAAATGGAACCATGGTGTGTGGCCCTTTTAACTCTATAAATATGCAAACTCATGCAGAGTCAAGGTGGGGAGAGAAATACTGGTGATCTGTCAAGATAAGAGGTATGAATAAGTGGCAAACAGAATGAAAAACCCATAATGCTCAGTTTGCCTATTTAGTATCTGTGTTTGAACTAAATCTGCTTCTAGCTCCAAGTAATTAATAGAAATCTTTTATTATAATCTGCCTCTTAAAATGCCCTCTCCCTATACCCAGTTCAAATAGAATTATAATTATTAAAAAAAAATAAAAGTTGACTATTAAGAACACCTTATTTACTCATTTGAGGATTTCTTCAGTGTTGAAGTTCACTGTTCAAATACCTAACACTGCATGATTATTGTTCTTTATCTTCTACTGAAATGCAGCACTTTATGGAGATATTAGCACATGCCTCTAGAAATTTGAGGTCCTTCTTAATTTATTCTAGACTATGTAGCAGCCCAATAGAGCCTTTAAAAATCACATGGAACAAATGACATCAAAAATTCAAAAGCTTTCAGGCAGAGTCACCAATCTTTTTCATGTATAATATATAAGAATGCTAGGCATGCTGACACTGAGTACTGGCCCAAAGGCAAGCCTCACTTCCACGGCAATGCAGTGATCTCAAGATCTGTGACTGCCCTGGATTGCCTAATATTTTCTCCAAAAGGAAAACTTCTAGCATTGCATCAAGACCCAGTAAAGGAAAAACAAGTGTACCGGCAGAATTAGACATGAGGTCCCAGGCAAACATTTGTGTAGAAACTGCTTTCTCACCTTATGTTTAAAAAACATCTTCAACATCCTTTAAAATGTAGGTTGCCATGGTTACAGTTGTTGTTCAGAGAGGGAGGTTTTCAAGCATCTCTGAGCTCATCAGTTAATGCCAACAGATCAGAGATTTATGAAAATTGATATTTATAAATAATCACATCTCCTTTTTTTCCCCTTCCATATCATAAGTCACATCATCAAAGGCAGCTAGCTAGGTTTACAGAATCATCAATGGTGGTGATTACTGTGGGTCTGGCCTTTTGAAAGACCAAGTTAGCATCACATGGACCACACGCTAAAGGTGACCTTTGATCTAAGTCCACATGTGGTGGGTCAATTTCATTTGCTGATGTGCACAAAAATGAAGAATTGTCATTCTGATAAATCAAAGCCATCATCCTTCACCTCCGTTGTCATAGATCTGTCCCTATGACAACCACAATCCTAGTTGCTACTGCTTGAAAAAGAACCACACTTGAAAAAAAATGTAGCTTTCTACAAAATTCATAATTCAAATTATGGTATATGTAAAGTCATGTGTTATCATGCTTTATAGAAGACCCTTCAAACCTATCTAGCTCAACTTCATGGGATTTTATGTGCTTGAAATTCCATGCTGTTAATTAATTGGTTAAATCAATACCATAAATGTTCAAATAAGAAATTAAAGTTCCATCCCTTTTAGTGACTATAGTCACTAAAAGATCCTTTTTTTAATGTGTCTATTTTAACATGTGCTCAAAAATTCACAGGAGAGATTCAGACATCAATGTCTACATTTTGACCGGTTTTATTCTTGTAATCAGCCTGACTATCTTTCTCATACAGACCTTAGCCCATCATTACAGAATCATAAACCCCACAATACAGACCTCATGGTATCCATTAATTGTTTAGAAATTATTTTTGAAATATCAAAATGTGATCTAACTAAAATAAAGTCATCGATTCAGCAACTTCACCAGAATGCAGCCTTTGTAATAATCTCTTTGGTTTTCATTGGCTGCATTTTAATAAGCTAGGAATAAATTTAACTCAACTAGAGACACAGGAATTCAGTGTTGCTTGGAGATATAGAATCAGCAAACTGATGAATGGTCTATTTTTTTCTGGGGTATTTTTAAAAGCCAGATTATTTTCAGCCTCTACACTGGGCAAATGGGAGATTTTACCATGACAGGGAAAATAGATAGACTAGCAGACATGGAAGGGAAAACTAAGAGTCAAAATTGGGCCGTGTTGAGTTCATGTATCTGACCATCCAGGGATTCGGAGTGAAAACAGATTTGGAGCTCAGCTGAGAGGTGAAGGTTGAAATTCAGCTTCCTGAATTATTGATATATAAGTAGTCATGTAGGCCCTGAGAGTAAATGCTGTTATCCAGGAGGAGTGAACAAAGTGAAGACAGAAGGTGCTTGAGAAGAAAGGACAGCAAGCCTCACAGTCGGTTACCCCGGGGCAAAAGGCATCCGGAAGAAGTGGGAGAGGCAACATTTAGGAGGTCGCTGGGGTGGCAGGCAAATATCTTGCTGAGGAAGCCAACAGCAACGAGTAAGGAGGAGGAGAAATGTTTCTCTAAGAGGAGAAGGATGGAGGCTGGAACTGCCGCTTCCCTGTTTGTTTCCCTAAGAGACTGTCAGCTCCCAGAACGAGCAAAGGAGCTCTGCTTTCTTTATCACATTCCCAGAATTTACCTAACTCCGTGCTTGGAACAGAGAACCCGCTTTATAGCTGTTTGATTCAATGGAAAAATGCGAAGATCAAGGTGCAGGATGCCCCAGAAGAGTCAACTCCATGTGTTGGTTGGGGCTGCAGGTGACCTTTCCTTTAAAGATCTGAGAGGGTGTTGAGGCAGGCTTTCTCTCTTTCACTGCTCGAGTAATGTGGTATTATCCTGAGGGGTCCTTTAGCATTTCCATAAAAAGATAACTCTAGTTCCCTTAAATGATGTGACACAGTTTTCACAATCAACTGCATTTAGACTTTAAAATGCAATTAAAATGTAACTATAATGTAAATTGGGTTAGTGTGAAGATGCTTCCAAAATCTCTCTGACTCATCCAAAATAGGAAATGATACCAAATTGTAGTGTCCTTAATATCTCAAGGCTGCCCACACCCTGCCCAATGAATCCGCACATGGTTCATTACGGGGTTGGTGATCATTATAGGAGAACATCCAACTGATAACATTGGTCTGTTATCTGTAATCATCTCAATGGTTGATATGAATCACAATACCGTTAATGAGATGGACTCCGTGGCAATTAGCTATTAAAAAGCAATAAAAAAAGGCTCAAATTATTCTAAAAAGTCAATTCCGTGACAATCCATGGAATCAGGATTAGATAATAAGCAAACTGATTGAGAGTAGCATTTTGAAGGAACCACAGTGCCTGACGTCATTTGAGTCCTGGCACCCACTGTCCTTGATGTGGACAAGATGGTCAGAAAAAGAAAAGGATAAAGCCATCTTATGAATTATGACACCTTTAAATTTTAGAAAATCGCTCCTTTGAAAGTCACTGTGGGAAAGAAAGCAGCCCTTATTTTCACCTGTGGCATCCGAGGCAGAGGTTCTGCTGCCTCCCAGATGACAGCGATGTCTATCAGCTTGATGGCAAGCCTCTGAATTAGTATAAATATGAGATGGCCACAGCAGCGTCTGTGCCAAATGAATAAGGCGTAAAGCAGCACAGGATTTATGGAGGGAGGCAATAAAAAGGAATGCTGTCTTAGCTTGCTTTCTTGTCACCAAGACGCCAAAGTCAAGCCCTAGAAGCAGGTGAGTAAAACTTGATCTAGGCCCATTAGGAGCTTGTTAGCTGCCTGTGGCGCCTTTTATCTGGAGTCTTTGAAAACATCAACCTTTGTGCAACAACCACAACAAAATCAATTTTCTTCAACTTAAAAGAGCACCCTTGATCAGCGTGGGCACCTAGGCAACCACTCCCCTAAAGGAAATGCTTTTACTATAGAGGACACGTCACTTTTGTAGAGCGGTGTATATTTTAGAGTGCCACAGATGGTGCACAGTGCCAGGATTAGACCAGAGAAAGGAAGGTGCTTCCATTATACTGGATGCAGATCGGGACTGTGGAATGAGTTATAATCAGTCAGAACTCATTAGTACCTGTGCTTTTAAAGAACCAGCGACCCTGAACAAACAGAGATGCAAAGGTCTTGACTGTTTTGATTCAGCTCCAGGGGCTTTGTAATTCTTTAAATTACACCAACCCTGTCTTCAAGACACAAACAAAACCACTTTTGATGGAAGGATCTTTCCTAATAGAGTTATCATAGTCTGGAATGCTCTTCTTCCTTGGCTAATTCTGACCTACCCTTCGCATTCCCATCGTACCTGTAAGTCCCTGGTCTCAACTGTGGCCGCACAGTGACTCATGTGGTCAGCGTCCAGCCACATGGATACCCGAGTCCACTCCACAGATTCACATGCAGTTGGTATTGGGGTGTGTCCCAGATGAGTTTTGGACTTTGAGATTTGGAAAAGCAGAGATGCTCCTAAAGCGCAGGCAAGTTTTGAGAACTACTGTTTATAGGACCTCATGCTTATCTCCGATAAAGATGGCTTTCTTGTTCTCTCTCAGAGGTTTCTTCCTTGACTATGTGCCTCGAACCTTTTTTTCTTAAGAAATTTACCTTGTTGATGTTCAGTTGCTACGTCCTGTCCAACTCTTTGTGACTTACTTCAGAAAACTTAAAATTTTTATTCTTTCTCAGCCTTTTGAAATGTAAATCCTCTCCCAGCTTCTGCGAGTTTTACTGCTAGTTTTGTCTTTCTCAAAATCCTGTAAACCATTCCTTCTAAATGTCATCATTGAAGGAGACTGCCCCGCATCTCTCTGTCTCAGTGGGAGGGAAGGAGCCCAACTCCTGTCAGTGCCAATTAGCAAAGAGGTGGCCCCGTCACCGGCCAACTTGCCAGTATGTTTCCACCAGCTCATCCTGGCGCTTAAAATCCCTCCCACCTTTTGTTTCAGCAGAGTTGAGTTTCATCTCTCCCCTTTACTGTGTGTGAGCCTGTGTGCATGCTCAGTAGCTCAGTCATGTCCAGCTCTTTGTGACCCTGTGGACTGTAGCCTGCCAGGCTCCTCTATCCATGGAATTTCTAAGGCAAGAATACTGGAGTGGGTTGCCATATCCTCCTCCAGGGGGTCTTCCCAATCTTCCATGGATGGAACCCATGTCTCCTGCACCTCCAATGCAGGGGGATTGTTTACCAGCGTGCCACCTGGGAAGCCCCCTCCTGTACTGTAGTGGTCTTAAATAAAGTCTTCTTTGCCTATTTGACCCTGTCTGATGAAATTTTAATTTGACCTCTTTTAACTGACCTGAATTGCATGGGTCTGTATTCACATTTTCTATTTGCATGTCAGTTTTCCCCACTCCATCAAACTCTCCTTTTTGTTTTTGTTTTTTGTTTGTCTGTCTTTTTTTTTTTTTTTACCTCCTCAGCATCTACGCCAGGGCAGGGTACACGATGGGCCCCCAATACATTTCCCTTTATATTTGAAACTCTAGTAAAGACTGTAGCTGCTTGATGTGAACAAGTACCTTATTTGACTTCATTTCTGGGCACTGCTGAGGGCAAGAGGCAGGAGAGAGGCCCTTACAGGAGAGTTACCTAGAGAAAGAACAGAAGGTCGCAAGAGGAACTGAGAAAAATGAGAATCGTCCTTTGCCCCTTTCAAATCAGACCTTGGCCTTCACTGCCCCAGACAAACAAAAGATATTAATTCTTGGCTTTTGAACTTCTAAAGGCTTGGGTCTTGGCATTTTAAATGCCATGTAAGGGACTTTCAAGGACAATTTTGACACCATGTAATTTTTGCTTTATGACGCTGACTTTAGGAAATGACCCTCTGCCTCTACCTCTATTTGAGATGAGTCTCCCCCCTATCCTTTCCTTGTCCAGTCTGCCACTTTCAAACATTTCTCAGTGAGAGATCACCTGCCTTATGGTGCTGACTTGGTTACTTCCAAAGCTAGTTCCTTGGAATCAATATTCTTGAAAAGTAAATGAAATAAACTTGACTATTTCTACAAAATGGGTCTCAACCCCTTTAATATAACTTTTAATGCTATATGAACATCTCTTTCCCAAATAAGAATTAAATAACTGAATAATTATCTTAGGTTTATTTTTCACAGGAGTTTCTTTCCCTAAGTCATAAAATTTTAATTGGCAAACTTTACACATGCATGTGTAGTTCAAGATTCCAAGAACCACCTTGAATATGAGATCATTTAGAGACCTTTTTTTTTCAATAGAAAAACCAAATGAAATAGCATGATTTAGCATTTACTTGCAGGTGTTACCAAAAATATACAGAACTGTGTGGGGCCAAAACCCTTCATATTTTAAAGGCAAATGATACACAGTTTAACATTAGCTCCTGGCTGGCAAGGTCTGGGTATAATTTATCGTTTCATTGTCTGCAGGGTACCTGAGAGTTGCTCTGTCAGTGTTTTTTAGTCAGCTTGGCTAAATTCTGCTGTGGTAACAAATGACCTCATAATTTTAGTGAGTTATATTAGCTGAGATTCATTCCTATCTCATGCCACAGGTCCATTACCAGATCAGTTTCCACCCTGCGCTACATCTTTTTCACTTCAGGATCCAGGGTAAGGAAGCAGCCCCTCTCTAGGACCTGCTAGTCTCATGGCAAGGGGCAGAGAGGGCAAAATCGTGGCCTGGCCTTCCAAGCTCCTGCTTCTACATGGCATGGGTGACCCCATTCACATTCCATCGGCTGAAGCAAGTCACACATTCATGCCTGACTCTACTAGGGCAGGGCTTCCTAGGAACAGGTCAGGAAAGGAAAGGAGAAAATAATTTTTAATAATAATACAGTTTTTCACAGTGACAGTTAAGTGAACAAGCTTTTATTATTATTATTTTTTTGTATGTAGAACTTCCTTCTACTCTACCCACCCTGGGATTTTTCCTGTTTTCCTAATATAAAACAGTTACAATGCTCATCCTATTAATATTCTAGGGCTACCATTAAAAAGTACCACAATGTAGGCAGTGTAACCAAAAGAATTTTCCTGTCCCATAGTTCTGAAGATCAAGGTGATTGCAGGGTTGGTTCCTTCTGAGGCCCTCAGAGAGTCTTTGTTTCCTCTCTCTCCATTAACTTTTGATGATTTCCAAGCAATCTCTGATTTCTCTTGGCTCAGTCTCTGCCTCTGCGTTCATATACTCTTCACCTTATGTGTATGCCTGTGTCCAAATTTCTACTTTTTATGACGAAATCAGTTATAATGCATTAGAGACAAACCCTAATCCAGTATGACTTTTTTGCCTGCATGCTGTGTGCTTAGTCATGTCTGCCTCCCTCTTTGTGACCCCATGGACTGTAGCCTGCCAGGCTCCTCTGTCCATAGGATTGCCCAGGCAAGAATACTGGAGTGGGCTGCCATTTCCTCCTCCAGGGGTCTTTCCGTTCCAGGGGTCAAATCTGCATCTCCTGCATCTCCTATGTTTCAAGTAGATTCTTTACCAGTGAGCCATCGGGGAAGCCCAGTCCAGCATGGTGGTGGTGGTGGTGGTGGTGGTGGTTTAGTGGCTAAGTCGTATCTGACTCTTATGATCCCACGGATTGGATCCTCTGTCCATGGGATTCTCCATGTGAGAGTACTGGAGTGGGTTGCCATTTCCTTCTCCAGAGGTCTCCTGCATTCCAGGCATATTCTTTACTGACTGAGCTATGAGGGAAGCCCAGTCCAGTGTGACCTCATCCTAATTATTTGCAATTGCAATGACATTATTTCTAAATAATGTCACATTCCGAGGTACTAAGAATTGGAACTCTAACATGTGAATTTTGAAAGACAGTTCAACCATAACAACCACATATCATGTTTATCCAAAATAGTCCCATTTCCTGCTGTGGTCCTGGTGACGTTATTACCAGGGATCCCTATTTCACTTTCAAGAATGTCCTGGATTGGACAGTCCATTAAATGGCTACCCTAAAAGTAATACATGGTCATTATAAAGAATTTGAGTAAGTATAGAAATAGTTAAAGTAGAAAATTTAAAAGGAATCACCTTTAAGTACCAGTGCATTTGAAATCCTACTATCAACGTTTTGGTGTGTACACAAAAATTTTTTTAATAAAATTGGAACAATGCTATAATGCTGCTTTTGTAACCTGTATTTTTCTTTAATAATATTTTTGTGCATTTTCCTATATACTTAAAAAATTCTTTGGAAGCATGATTCTTAATGACTACATAATAGTCCATCATAACCACCCTGTAATTTATTTAATGACTTCCTTATTGTGGGTCATTTAGGTGGTTTCCAAGAGAACACTATTTCACAAAGTCACTGTTGGCATATAAAACATCAAACAGCAATTTTAGAAAGACATGGCAAGAATTTCCCACAGTTCTGAGTATGTTCCTCATAACAGTTTAATCAAAAGTGATATTCCTCATGCATATTTCAAAAGGGGCTGGCACTCTTTTTTTGTCTCCTTTTCCTTAGAAGGAAAGGGTTTCCAAAAGTTTACTGCTCTAGACTGAACCACAGATCTTCCCTTTTTGTTTGTTTTGCAAAAACCTTTTTACTGATTTTATTTCTACCAGACTAAGTAGCATGGGCTTTTTTTTTTTTTTTTTTTTTTTTTAATTTTTTTAAACCTATACTGGAAATAAAGTGGCTGTATCCTNCTTTTCCAATGAGTCAACTCTTCCCATGAGGTGGCCAAAGTACTGGAGTTTCAGCTTTAGCATCATTCCTTCCAAAGAAATCCCAGAGCTGATCTCTTTCAGAATGGACTGGTTGGATCTCCTTGTAGCTTTACACAAACTCCTTTCCAGGGAGGTCATGAGAAATATTGGCAACAGTGTTGTGCATGGAAGGAAGCATTCCTTTGGGGTCCTAAGAGAAGGGACAAGAAGCACTACCCCACGGGAATGGGCAGCAATCATTTTTGCCCACAGGGCACAGAGCACTTGTTGTCACTAGGAAAAAGACAAAGGGGGGAAAGCCCTTTACCCATGGGGGAAGGACAAAGAATCAATGGCCGTCCTTTACAAATAGAGTTATTTCACTGAGGGAGGTGCTGGATCACAGAGACCTGTCCTGCGATTCAGGAACATAATGGCTGAGGAAGACAGAGGTGCTCTTACAACCCGGCTAGCAAGCAAGGAGTAATAAGCACCAACAGTCTACGGCTGAGACAGAAATAACTGCATATAGAGAGATGCATTTTGAGGTATCAACACACAGAGAAGGACTTCAATCAGGAAATTGTTAAGAAAAATTCTTCAGCAAACTAACCACCACCCAAGGACAAGGTAACAGTAGGGAAATTTGAAGATTACCATTGAAACAACAAAAGGTACACTCAGTTCAGTTCTTGGATAGGTTTAGCCAACTCACACACTCACATACTAGCGGAAAATGTGTTCACGTTTCCAGTCATAAATACAAAGTACAAATTTCACACTCAAATATGTTCTGATTGTTGAAACAATGACACAAATCTTACAATTTTTAAATATTTAAAAATTTAAACATTTTAAAATAACTATAAGAAAGGTGTTAAAGGCTACAGCAGAGAAGGTGTCCAGTGTTGAAGAGCAACTGTGGAATTTCAAAGAGAAAGAGAAATTATAAGACAGAATTGAATAGAAATGTGCAAAGAATGGTATCAGAGATAAAAAGTACCTTTGATGGACTGATCAGTAGACTTGACACAGAGGAAAAAAGAATTAGTGGTCACAGGTAAATAGAAATAGTTCTTGTTGTTGCTTATTTGCTAAGCTATATCTGAATCTTCTGTGACTCCATGGACTGTAGCCCACCAGGCTCCTCTGTCCATGGGATTTCCCAAGCAAGAATATTGGAGTCCGTTGCCATCCCCTACATGGGATTTTCCCAATCCAGGGATTAAACCCACCTCTCCTGTATTTCAGGTGATTTTTTACCAATGTGCTACGAGGGAAGCCCAAATAGAAATTACCCACACTAAAACATTAAGAGAAAAAAAAGTAAATAAAGGCTATAAATAAATATATAAATAACATTTTAATATATATAATATATATATAATTAAATTGGGGTCTCCTGCATTGCAGGTGGATTCTTTACCAACTGAGCTATCAGGGAAACTCAATGTATATAAATATGCAAGCAAATAAGGTCAGTTCTTAATCTCTAAGAACAGTGAAAATATGTCAATATTTAACATATTTGCCAATGAAATACTAGAAGAAGAAAAGAGAATATAGCAGAAAAAAATGGAGGATTTAAAGTTGAAATATTTCTAAAAATAATTGATGAAAACAAATCATGGATCTAGGAAGCTAAATCAATCAAAGTGGATAAATATCAATAGGATACAAGTGTATATATATCATAGTCACATTATCACATTATTGCATATTAAAGATAAAGAATCTATGATGAAGGCAGCTTGAGAATAAAAGATTTATAGAAAGGAAATCTGCTTAAATCATAAGATAATTGATTAACAACTCCAAAATATCAAAACAACAATAAAGTTACTGCCAACACTGAATTATATGTATAGTGAAAGTATTTTTCATCAAAAATGTAAATTTTTTTTTCCAGACAAAGTAAAGCTGAGAGAATTCACTGCTAAGAGATCTGTACTATAAAAATATTACAAGAAGGTCCTTAGCAGAAGTAACAAACTACTAAACAGAAATGTGAATCTTTTAAAAAAAATGATGATCAAGAAAAATGATTAAAATAAAGGTAAACACAAAGTATATCTCTCTAAGTTTTAATCTCTTTAAATGAAAAATACAGACAGGGAAAAATTGGGAATATACAATTTATATATTACATGCAAAGAAGTCAAATATTTATTTTGATCTATACTTTGATAAATTATAGAAATATATTGTTAATCCTAGAAAAAGAGAACATAAGGTAACCAAGAAAAATCCATAAAAAGAAGTAAAAAGGACAAAAATGGGGTAAATAGTATATAGCTATAAGTCAATTTTTAGTCCTAACTATTGGGACTTCCCAGGTGGTACAGTGGTAAAGAATCTGNGAGGGTGGGGGGCAGTGCAGAAATCTCTGTTGGAGCTTCCCATTTAATTCTAATGCAGCGGCTCTGTGGATGACCTCAGTCATAGATTATAGTGTATCACTATTGTTCAATTATGTGTCTGTCTCTCTGAAGGGGCTGTGGATTCCTACAAGAATACTCTATTATTTTTCCTTCTTTTTAAGCATCTGGGATAAAGCAGGGTTTGAAAAGTTCCTGAGTCACTAAGAATAGTAAAGTTGAATGGTATAGGAATACGATTGATTTTGCTTTATTACAGTCTTTGTATTCATACTACGTGCTTGTCACTAGACTAAGCATAAAGATGAATATGACGTGATCACTGATGTCTGAAAAATGTACTGTTTGCTACAAGAGGTAACACAGCAAGGGAATCTTTTCAGTTCAAAAGTGATGTTTCAACAGCAGAGTTGCATGAAAAGTACTCTAGGACTTAAATAATGTTAGTTCCTGGTAAACTTGGTAAAAAATTTATAAGAAGAAGTTTGTGCATTCATCACTGCTGCTGCTGGTGCTAAGTCACTTCAGTCATGTCTGACTCTGTGCGACCCCATAGACAGCAGCCCACCAGGCTCCGCCGTCCCTGGGATTCTCCAGGCANCTTGGTAAAAAATTTATAAGAAGAAGTTTGTGCATTCATCACTGCTGCTGCTGGTGCTAAGTCACTTCAGTCATGTCTGACTCTGTGCGACCCCATAGACAGCAGCCCACCAGGCTCCGCCGTCCCTGGGATTCTCCAGGCAAGAACACTGGATGGGTTGCCATTTCCTTCTCCAATGCAGGAAAATGAAAATTGGAAAGTGAAGTCGCTCAGTCGTGTCCAACTCTTAGCGATCCCATGGACTGCAGCCTACTAGGTTCCTCCGCCCATGGGATTTTCCAGGCAAGAGTACTGGAGTGGGGGTGCCATTAAGCACCATTAAATAAGAGGCAAATATATATTTAGCATCAAATTCACATCAGGCCAAGGGCTGGGCACTAGAAATACACATAGGATGTAAGTAACAAATAGGGCTTATAATCTAGTGGGGATTAGAAACAAGTAATAGAGACAAATACACAATATGCTAAGTGCTGTGATAGGGAAGCAGGACTAAATGGAGATGGTTAAGGGGCAGGGCCAGTTGTACAGATTGTTCATGCCACAAGGCAGTTGGAAAGGGGAGATTAAAATCTAGCCTAAGTGTCCCTCATCAAGTATCTGTCCTACCTTGAAGATTTCTTACAAGATGGGAAACTTTTTCCTGGTTCCTAAAAGCTGTTCCATGGGACAGAAATAGCTCTGTAAGGTGAGATGTCTGAATGGGACCAGGAGGTTCAGTGACAGTTTCCTGGAGGAAGTAATTTCAAAGCTGAGAGCTGCATCGATAAGACATAGGCAGGTGTGAGTCACTGCCGTAGGTGTGAGTCAGTGTGTGTGTGTGAGCAAATCTGGAGCTGAAGGTGACAATGATGTCGCTGAAGAAGTGAAGGGTTTTCCAGACGTGGGAAGCAGCATAGGCAGAGACCCAGAATGTGAGGCATGAAGAGACACATTCCGAGAACCAAAATTATGACAGACGGAAGGGGGAAAGTTGGAGGAGAGAGTTAGAAAGAGAAGATGAGGGGGCAACAGAAAGGGGAGAAAAATATGGAGGAAAATGAAAAGGGAAAAGGGAAAAAGTAGGGGCAAAAGACAAAAGTAAAGAAATAAGTGGAAGGGAGAAAATAAGAGGGAAGCAGTGAAAGAGATGGGAAGAGAAAGGAACCGACTGTTGAGAGAGAAAGAGATAGAGGCAGGGGAGATTAGAGAAGGAGGGCTAGAAGCCACATTAAGAGTTTGGTCTTTCTCCGGTGGGCAGCAGGGAGCCACTGGAATGCTTTAGGAAGGGGAGTGATTGGATTAGACATGTGGTATGGAGAGCTCCATCTGGCTGCTGGGTGTGCAGGGGATTTAAGGGAGAACAAGACAGGAAGATAAGAAGATTTACAGGGCACTGAGGCTTTTCACCGCCCTCCATTTGGATCTTCAGTGAGGCCAAGTAGAGAATGGGGATGCAGATACTCAAGTGGAGAGAATGTGCTTGCAGTGTGCGGCAGCATCCCAGGTGGAGGGACATACTGGACTCTGGCATCATAGGCAGATAGGATGGGGCGGGAATGCTGGAAATCAAGATGGCAGGAATTAGGGTGCCCAGGTGAGACTGACAGGCTGCAGGATCACCAAAGGGATTAAACTTCATCCTCAGTGTCAGCCCACTGGAGGCAGTAAACAGGAGACTGGTATATATTTTGAGTTTTAGTAAAACTGAATTGAATTCTACCATACTCTTTCTCAGTGTTTGCCTATATAAAACAGATTTTTTCACGGTGGTGATCCAATCATGGACCCGATGATAAGGAATACTGAACACGTGAGTTAAAGTTAGCACCTCCCCATGAGATGTCATTGCCACCTCTTATTAAAGGCTTCTTTGTACTTCCTGGTCAAATGAGTATAAACGTGTCTTTTCTGCTTTGTTTAATGGAATGACCCTAGGGATGGAGGCGATCTTAGCACCTTGGTTTCTACCTTCATTAACATGATTTATTGTGAAGCTACAGGAAATTAGTTGCTGAATATTTCAATGTGGACAGGAAATAATGTAATTCCATCGTTACCATAGAACCACTGTATCTTGGAGTAACCTGTAGCCATAGTAACAAGATAAGGACATACTTCTTAAATGTTCAACGATGATTCTATACTTCACGCACATTCAAGTACAGTCAATTCCTGGTATTTATAATTGAGTTAATTTTCTGATACATTCGGGGTTCACTTTTCAACAGTGATTTTCAATTACCTTAATTTAAGATGACGAGGATAATAAGATTTTCTTTAGGACTTTATTGTTAGAACTGGAATAGAACTCCTTATTGTATAAAGAGGACCCGAACATGGCCTTTAAAAATAAGTAAATATTTTTGAGTGAGCAAAATAATGTCTTTGAAAATAAACATTAATGATATAAGGGTAACTCTATCTCAGGGTCTTCAAAAATGACACTAACGCTGCCCACTGTGAGTCTTGAAATCTGAAGATATTAACTGTATCATAATAACACTCTACAACAATAGCTAATATGGTTTGAGAATTTACCAACTGGCAGAATATGCTCAATGACTGTCTTATTTAATCCTCAGGGAAATACTAATAGGTACTGCTATCATGTCCACTGTGTGGATGTGGATACTGAGGGACAGAGTCATCACATATACTGACCACAGTCACCTGGCTGCAAACAGCAGGGGTGGGAATTGAACCCATGTTGTCCTCCTCCACAGTCCATGATTTTATCCCCTGCTCCTGCTCCTTTCCTAGCTCTCCCAGACCATCAAAAATGACTCTGAGTCCACATACTGCTGACTATGTTCTCTCAGCCCTTGTGCCTACAGTCATCTCTCTGGCCCCTGAAAGAGTAAAGCTGCAAAGAACAACCAAAGTCTACTGGCTCCTGACCTCCCTATCCACTCACCTGGCCACAGCTATGGCTTAGGTGGGTGTGCAGGTGCTGGGCCTAGAGCCATAGAACCAAGGTGAGTAAGGCGAGCTGTCAGCTCCTTACAACTTCAGATGCCAGTGGGAAGAAGACACCAGGTAAAGAGACAGACGCCCCCTAGCAGCAGCAGCAGCAGTGGGATGTGTACCTTCCAAGGAGGAAGCTCCCTCTCCATAAGCAAGTCAAGTAAAGCTCAGAGGAGAGGGCACTTGCCCTAACTGGACCTTACCAGAAGAAAAGTACTTGATGGAGGGGGAAATATTCATGCTGAGAATTTCTAGGACACAGCATATGAAGGCTGTGACAAGTTGTGGAAGGAGGAAGTGATAGGGAATGAGGCTGAGGTACAAGTTCAGTTGCTCAGTCATGTCTTTGTAGCCCCATGGACTGCAGCACGCCAGGCTTCCCTGTCCATCATCAACTCCCAAAGCTTGCTCAAACTCATGTCCATTGAGTCAGTGATGCCATCCAGCCATCTCATCCTCTGTTGTCCCTTCTCCTCCCGCCTTCAATCTTGCCCAGCATCAGGGTCTTTTCCAATGAGTCAGTTTTTTGCATCAGATGGCCAAAGAATTGGAGCTTCAGCTTCAGCATCAGTCATTCCAATGAATATTCATGACTTATTTCCTCTAGGATTGATTGGTTGGCTCTCCTTGCTGTCCAAGGGACTCTCAAGAGTCTTCTCCAACACCACAGTTCAAAAACATCAATTCTTCAGCGCTCAGCTTTCTTTATAGTCCAACTCTCGTATCCATACATGACTATTGGAAAAACCATAACTTTGACTAGATAGATCTTTGTTGTCAAAGTAACATCTCTACTTTTAATATGCTGTATAGGTTTGTCAGAGCTTTTCTTCCAAGGAGCAAGCATCCGTGATTTTGGAGTCCAAGAAAGCAAAGTCTGTCACTGTTTCCATTGTTTCCCCAATCTATTTGCCATGAAGTGGTGGGGCCAGATGTCATGATCTCAGTTTTTTGAATGCTGAGTTTTAAATCAGCTTTTCCCCCTTCCTTTCAGAGGCACTTTAGTTCCTCTTCACTTTCTGCCATAAGGATGGTATCATCTGCATATCTGAAGTTATTGATATTTCTCCTGGCAATCTTGATTCCATCTTGTGCTTCATCCAGCCTGGCATTTCTCATGATGTACTCTGCATAGAAGTTAAATAAGCAGGGTGACAATATACAGCCTTGATGTATTCCTTTCCCAATTTGGAACCAGTTCATTGTTCTATGTCCAGATCTAACTGCTTCTTGACCTGCTTGCAGATTTCTCAGGAGGCAGGTAAGGTGGTTTGGTATTCCCATCTCTTGAAGAATTTTCCACAGTTTGATGTGATCCACACACTCAAAGGCTTTAGCATAGTCAATGAAGCAGAAGTAGATGTTTTTCTGGAATTCTCTTGCTTGTTCTATGATCCAACGGATGTTAGCAATCTGATCTCTGGTTCCTCTGGCTTTTCTAAATCCATCTTTAACATCTGGAGTTCTCAGTTCACATACTGCTGAAGCCTAGCTTGGAGAATTTTGAGCATTACTTTGCTAGGGTCTGAGATCAGTGCAATTGTGCAGTAGTTTGAACATTCTTTGACATTACCCTTCTTTGGACCGAAATGAAAACTGACCATTTCCAGCTCTGTGGCCACTGCTGAGTTTTCCAAATTTGCTGGCATATTGAATGCAGCACTTTCACAACATCATCCTTTAGGATTTGAAATAGCTCAGCTGGAATTCCATCACTTCCACTAGCTTTGTTCGTAATGATGATTCCTAAGGCCCATTTGACTTCACATTCTAGGATGTCTGGCTCTAGCCGAGCGATCACACCATCATGGTTATCTGGGTCATGAAGATCTTTTTTGATTGCTTCTTCTGTGTATTCTTGCCACCTCTTCTTAATTTCTTCTGCTTCTGTTCAGTTCAGTTCCGTTCATTTCAGTCACTCAGTCATGTCTGACTCCTTGTGACCCCATGAATCACAGCACACCAGGCCTCCCTGTGCATCACCAACTCCCGAAGTTCACTCAGATTCATGTCCATCGAGTCAGTGATGCCATCCAGCCATCTCAGCCTCTGTCATCCCCTTCTCGTCCTGCCACCAATCCCTCCCAGCATCAAAGTCTTTTCCAATGAGTCAATTCTTCACATGAGGTGGCCGAAGTACTGGAGTTAGGTCCAAACTATTTCAGTCCTTTATTGTGTCCATCTTTGTATGAAATATTCCCTTGATATCTCTAATTTTATTGAAGAGATCTCTAGTTTTTCCCATTCTATTATTTTCCTCTATTTTCTTGCATTGATCACTTAGGAAAGTTACCAGGGACCAGATCAAAAATGACTTGAAGTTCACATGGAGATGCTCAGAACTTTTGTAGCAGGGAGCCCTAATGAACTTTAAGGAGTTTTACATATTTTTATTGGTTTTATTTTTTAGAGGAGTTTTAGGTTTATCACAGCAAAATTCAGCCAATGTAGAGATTTTTCCATATACTCACCCCCATCCTCCTAGACATGCACAGCCCCCTCCATTACAAACATCCCTATTGAAGTGGACCATGTGTTACTACTCATGAAACCACTCTGGCACATCATTGTCATCCAAAGTCAATAGTTTACCTAATAGATTTACTTTTAAAAGGCCACTGACAGTAACCAGATTGGAACAGACAGGAAATAGAGGCAAAGCAGCTGAGTTAGAAAACTACCATCAGTCTCCAGAAGGCAAGATCAACCCTTAAACTGGAACCTTTAGAGAGAATGTGGAGGGAGGCATGGGAAGAGTGTTTAGAAGAGAGAATGAGCAAATTTTACCACGTGATTGACTGCAGGTAATGCCTCCTACCATGGCTCAAACATTCTATCTCTCCACCTCTGGAGTTCAGGGTTACAGGTCTTGTTTTTTGTAGTTTGAATATGACACTTAAAAAAATATTCATGTCCTCCTTTGTTCTTTATGACCCCAATTTTCTATTCCCAGCTAGGTCTTGCTTTTCCAGTTATACCTGCAACTTGAAATGCCCATGAAATACCATTCTGATCAATGAAATATAAGCAGATATCTACTGGAAGTTCCTGGAAAAACAGTTACTTTCCCCACCCCCATTATTAAAAAAAAAAGTGACACAAATGTTTGTCTCATAACCTTCTCCTCACTCCTGACTTGACCTTGGTATGATGGATATGCTAAGTTTCTGTAGCCATTTTGTGACCAGGAGGGAAAGACTGAAAAAACTGCAAACTCACTGGCTCTGACATACCTGAAAGGGTAAAATCTTTGCCTACATTTAAGCTTCTTGCTCCGTGAAATAGACAACTCCCTGCATTGCATAGGACACAATGGCTGAATTTCCTATTACACTGTTTTACACAACCATCCAGGCCTCAGTAGATTCTGTCCCTCCACCTGGAACAGTCTTTTATTGGTGGCAAGTATGACTATTGTCATCCTTTGAGTCTGTTTCAATTTCACATCCTTTGAGGAACCTTCTCTGATCACTCTGTCCAAAAGTGGGGCCTTCTGCAGTGAAATGTCAATGACAGCCTTGAGGGCAGAGCACAAGTCAGCCTGTTGCTAAGATCTGGTGTCGGGTCTCCCACGTGGTAGGCATTGTAGGCAGACGCTTTACCGCCTGAGCCATCAGGGAAGATCCAAGTGTAATAACTACTCGATAAATATTGAATGAATGAATAAATGAATAAGGGAGGGAGAGCATGATGTCTAAAGTGAATCAGAGATCTGGAATAATTCTTTCAATCTGTAGTCATTTCTTCAGGAAAAAAAAATAAAACAAGCTTAAAGCGGCAAGGCAACAGGATGTTTGCTGAACTGTGTTGACATGGCTCTCGGTGTCTGTTGAACAATTAAGCCAGCTCAGAAATAATGACTGCATTGTTGCTGCCTATAATGACAACATCATCCATGACATACCAGGATTCTCCCAGCACTGTGACTTTCCAAAATTCCGGTCTTCAAAATTGCATACCCTCTCTGATGGTGACTCTCTCCTTTTCATTAAGCTTGGCAGAGTCATAAGTGCTGGGTTTCAAACAGTAGACATCAAACCAAATGCTATTGCCACTGAGGCCAGCGCTTGGTGGCCTGCATGGGGTCGGTGTCAGCCCTGCTCTGAGCGTGTTAGGGAACGAGGCAGTGTGGCAACTCGTGGCACCCGGACAAGCAGCCTCTCACTGTAATGAAAGCAGAACTGGCCGTCCTTCTGCTTTGTGTCTCCCTTCATGTGCTGTGCGTCTCCCTTCATGTGCACCAATAAATAAATTAGACGAGCAACATATGGACAGAGCCCCAAAACTGAACATAATGTCCCCGTGCTCATATCAGCTTCCCTGGTAGTTCAGTTGGCAAAGAATCCACCTGTAATGAAGGAGACCCCAGTTCATCCCTGGGTTGGGAAGATCCTCTGGAGAAAGGAAAGGCTACCCACTCCAGTATTCCCGCCTGGAGAATTCCATGGGCTGTATTGTCAATGGGGTCGCAGAGTTGGACATGACTGAGCGACGTTCACTCACTCACTCACTCAGGGAGAACCATCTGCGGCAACTCTGTTTGTGACCAGGCTACCTGGATTGCAAACCTCGTGATGTCAGAATAGAATGGAACCATGTTCCTGCCACTGTTCTCCAGGCACTGAGGGGGCTCCTCCATCTCCACTACCTACCCTGCACAGCACAGGGGGAGCAAGCTCCCTAGCTACTGTTATTGGGGAAGAAGGCCATTTCTACCAACATTTTGAAAAAGAGGATGCTGCTCTTGAAACAGACACCTGAAAGGATGGAGCCTTCTGCTCATGGGAAATGAACTCATTCTGACAGCAGGAATCTTGTGCAATTTTTCATGGAAAAATAGACAAATAGATGGTCTGGGTGTCTCTCTTTTTGCCTTTTCTTTTTCCTTTGCTAGGATCTAGGCATAGTATAAGTGATGCTATGTAACAACTGCAGGGAATAGAGATTTATTCAGTCAGAACATCATGATGTGCCTGTGATGTTCTGGGTTGAGAGCTCATGGTGCCTACGTTTGAATTTATTGCTAATCATATGTTCCTATCACCTCAACTAGAACATAAAAAATGGCAGATGGATAAGCTAGAGTGCTGCCTTAATTTTTTATATTCTGCCAGGACAACGTCTAATCAAGTCAGCATCATTTATAAATAAAGTATCATGTTGATTAAATTATGTTCACTTATGTGGTAACTTCGACTCTTTCAAAGGGTATGAACTACAGGAAAAAAAATAATAAAAAGATACTATCAACATCCAAATAAGTAAAAACCTAGCTCGCTTCCTCATGGAAGAAATCTTCATACTCACTCAGTACCTCCGTAGGCTGACTTTGGCCAGGAAGAGAGACAAAGAAAAAAGGAGGGGCTTGTTGGCCAAGCACTTGCCATATTCTCACCATGATCAAGTAGGTGATTTCATTTTATCCTTCCCCAATATGGATAGAAGGTCTTACCAGCCTTGTCTCATATAAGAAGAAACAGAGCTCAGAGGGTTTAAGTGACTAAGAGTCGAGCAGCTGGTCACCAACAGAACCAAAACCAAACGCAGGTCTGTCTCACTCCATTTTTCTGAGTCACAGGATTGGGCCATGCCTGGATCCTAGCTTCCCAGTCCAGAGCAGTTTCAAAGCGACTAGCTAATCTTGTTAAAAGCAGACAGAGGGACAGCAAGGATGAGTGGCAGCTGAGAGAGTCTGGAAGTGGAGGAGATAAGAAAAGTATAAAAAGCACACAGAGAAATACACAGCAGAATGAAGCCACTGAACACAGGGCATATGATCCATCCATACCCCTCAGTCTTGGAGAGTTTAACACAATTCAGTTTGGGAAGCCGTGATAACAAACACTGCCTTTTTAGTAATAAAAGACTGCCTCATTCTCAGGGTCTTGGGGGTGGGAGAGAGGAAGCACATCAGAGTCTGCTTCCTTTGAATGGACAACAGAACCCTGGACATGGACCAGTGTCCTGAGGACCAACACAGGTGGAGAACCAGAAACTCTGTGAGTACATGACTGTGAAGGCAGACAGTTCCAGTGTCAGCCAAAGGACAGGCGTCACTCCTGAGTGGGAAACTAAATGGATATATTTTCTTTAAAAAAGAAAAAAAATAATAACTATACCATCCACCCTGCTTGCATAACCTATTGTGGAGTCAGAATAACAGACTTAAATTTCAACTTCTGTACAATCCACTGAGGCAACTGTTCAGCAGAATCTACTAAAAGTGAGCCATTAATTCAATGGCTAGGTATATACCCAACAGAAATGTGTATATAGTAGTATGTTCACTCAAAGATACTCTCGAAAATGTTACTATAATACTACTTATAATGGGCAAAAACTGAAAATGATCTCAATTGTTCTTAATACCAGGAAGGATAGGGTGTGGTATATTCAGAGATGGAACCACTGTGATGTGATCCTACATGTGTGCCAAACGATATAGACAGACCTCAGCTGCTTAACACTGAGCAATACATTTTAAGGAGCCAAATGCAAAATGTGTGTTGTATGACCCCCTTTATGTTATGCACAGAATGGACAGACTAACATGATGATAGAGGTCAGGGTGGTTCACACTCGGGGGATGTGGAGTTAGTGCCTGGAAGGGGACATGAAGGGGGTTCTGGGGAGAGGGGTGTTTTCCTTGTGATCTGAGTGCTGACCTCATGGGTGTATTTAGTCTGTAAAAAGAATCACTGAGCTCCTGGATGGTTATGATTTTTCACTATTGCATCTTCAAGAAAAAATTTCTAAAAATCTCAGCTTTACTACTCTACTGCTTCAGAGAAATGTACCAGTGACGCCTTTCCTCCTCTATAACGACCATGAAAACACCTTCTTGGCATGGCTGTTGGGAGAATTAGTGATGGGGCGCGCACAGTACTGAACCAGTGCCCTTCTCAGGTGGGAAGAAAACAACAGAAATGAGGCTCTTTTTAACGTTGGAGGAAACACACATAGAACTAGAAGGCTTCAGCCTTGTTCTTTCACATTTCCAAGAATGCATGGAATGCATATATCCAATTAGCTGTATTGTTTACCCCTCAGCAGGGTTGAGGGTATATTTCCCTGGATGACAGCTGGACATCACACTGAGAACAGAGATGTTCTAGACCTAGAGGGTATGAGATGGGTGGAGAGGGGAAGCTGGTGGCACCAGATGGAAGCAGAGCTGAGGTGGAAATGGACAAAGAAACTACCAGAACAGGAACACCATGGATTTAAGCCTATCCGGTGTTGGAGAAAGTCAGCGTGTTTTCCTGAAATGTGCTACTAGACCAGTTTTGACTGTTTGTGTGGAGGTTGAAGTTTCATACAAGGTAACCATTATTGTCGTATATAATACATGTATCAATTCAGTTCTGTTCAGTCCCTCAGTCGTGTCTGACTCTTTGCGACTCCATGAATTGCAGCACTCCAGGCCTCCCTGTCCATCACCATCTTCCGGAGTTCACTCAGACTCATATTCATCAAGTCAGTGATGCCATCCAGCCATCTCATCCTCGGTTGCCCCCTCCCCCTCCTGCCCCCAATCCCTCCCAGCATCAGAGTCTTTTCC
>SJYV01045656.1:1256796-1341497 GCA_006410875.1 Neotragus pygmaeus | reverse complement strand
CAAGGCAAGAATACTGAAGTGGTTTGCCATTTCCTTCTCTAGGAATGCTTAAACTACCACAAAATTGCACTCATCTCATATCCTGGCAAAGTAATGCTCAAAATTCTCCAAGCCAGGCTTCAACAGTACATGAACCATGAACTTCCAGATGTTCAAACTGGATTTAGAAAAGGCAGAGGAACCAGAGATCAAATTGCCAACATCTGCTAGATCATCAAAAAAGCAAGAGAGTTCTAGAAAAACGTCTGCTTTATTGACTACACCAAAGCCTTTGAGTGTGTGGATCACATCAAAATATGGGAAATTCTTAGAGAGATGGGATTACCATCTCTGAGAAGTCTGCCTCCTGAGAAACCTGTAAACAAGTCAAGAAGCAACAGTTAGAATTGGACATGAAACAACAGACTGGTTCCAAATTGGGAAAGGAGTATGTCAAGGCTGTATATTGTCAGCCAGCTTATTTAACTTATAATGCACAGTGTATCATACAAAATGCCAGCCTGGATGAAGCCAAGCTGGAATCAAGATTGCCAAGAGAAACACCAATAACTGCAGATATGCAGATGATACCACACTTATGGCAGAAAGTGAAGAGCCTCTTGATGAAAGTGAAAGAGGAGAGTGAAAAATTTGGCTTAAAACTCAACATTCAGAAAACTAAGATCATGGCATCTGGTCCCATCACTTCATGGGAATAGAAGAGGAAACAATGGAAACAGTGACAGACTTTATTTTTTGGACTCCAAAATCACTGCAGATGGTGACTGCAGCCATGAAATTAAAAGATGCTTGCTCCTTGGAAGAAAAGCTATGACCAACCTAAGAAAGCAGATTAAAAAGCAGAGACATTACTTTAGCAAGAAAGGTCTGTCTAGTTAAAGCTATGGTTTTTCTAGTAGTCATGTATGGATGTGATAGACTATAAAGAAAGCTGATTGCTGAAGGATTAATGCCTTTGAACTGTGGTGTTGGAGAAGACTCTTGAGTGTCCCTTGGACTGTAAAGAGATCCAACTAGTTAATCCTAAAGGAAATCAGTCTTGAATATTCATTGGAAGGACTGATGATGAAGCTGAAACTTCAATACTTTGGCCACCTGATGCGAAGAACTGACTCATTTGAAAAGACCCTGATGCTGGGAAAGATTGAAGGTGGGAGGGGAAATGGACAACAGAGGATGAAATGGTTGGATGGCATCACCAACTTGATGGACATGAGTTTGAGCAAGCTTCAGGAGTTGGTGATGGACAGGGAAGCCTGGCGTGCTGCAGTCCATGGGATCACAAAGAATTGGACACAACTGTGCGACTGAACTGATACAAGAATCAATAAAAACTTTTAGTTACTGAATAAACTGCTACTTGTTTTAAAATGGGGAAATCAAACAGATGTAAATTTCTGAGATGAGATATATTAGTTAGACTTGAATAAAAGATGTGAAATGATGGATTTGAAAGGTGGGTGGTGACTACATAAAACAAATCAGGCCATAGGATGCAGCAAAGCACCCTAAGTCTACATGTTAGTAAGAAGATGAGCTGGAGCAGGGCTCAGTGAAGACAGATCTAGTTATTAGCATTGTGGTCCAGCTGCTAGGGATGCAACTTGGCACCCATGGGTTCTCAAAGTGCTGCAAAGACTATTAAATTGAGTGAAACAAATTCAATTCCCAGACTCCTGATCACCTTTTTGCACAGGTGGACATAAGACAGTACCTAGATGTGGGGGGACTGCTAGCCAACCACACATCCAGAACTCTGAGAAATATTTAGGACTTGCTGTAAATTGTCCTCATGTGTGACTTACATTCATGACACAATCAAAGCAGGGTCCTGGTTGAGTGGTTTTCATCATTTGGTCTAATGATCTATGTTGATTCCCTTTATGAAGAGCACATGGTCCTATTACATATTTCTTCCATCGTGGGTTAAAGATGTCCTTCTAAAGGCCCATTCTACCAATTTATAGGGGATATAAAAAAAGGATTTTCAGTAAAATGTACTTTCATTGGTTTTGATGAAAAGGGTTTGTGATGAAAGTAGAATCTCTAATAAGCATTTCATAAATGACTTGTCTTTCAAACTTAATATAAAACAGAATAAAATACGTCTCCCAAAGAACTCCTTGCTGCCTCGCAGATTTAATGTCCCCTGCTCTCAATCAATCGGGCCCAAGAACTCAAAAATCTCTAGAAACGCAATCAAATATTTATCAGGGAAAATTGGTAAAACTGAGAACTTATTTATGGCCCAAATTTTGAAACAGTCACACATTGAAGGGGGAGGGAAAAAAAGCATATGTTGGGGACTACATATTTCTCTCCAGGACATATACTCTCAGATTCTCCTTGCTGTCTAGACTTCAAAAATGGGAAGGGACTCACAGGCTTGAGAAAGTATATTCACAACCAGGATTTTTACCCTTTTTTTTTGCTACAAACATTGAGAGTTATGTTGGAAAATAAGCTCCCAAGTTTTAATAATTTAGCTAAATTATCAACTAATTAATGATTTGGCAGATAGATAAAATGTGCATATTTCAAAACTTTGCCTAATACTTACAGCTGCCTGTATACCCTTTCTGTAAATACAATGCTACATAGCACAGCCTCCAGCTGTGAAAAATATGCCACAGGGGGCTAATTTGCTGCAGCACCTTACTTTCACTTTCATTATTACCCTTTAGTGTATGGATCTTCTTTCTTTAAAGAAATTCAGACCGTGATTAAAATATGACAAAAAGAAAGTAAAGAGACATATCTTCAGCCTCCATTCATTCTCTTGACTTGTAAGACCCAGTACTTTTGTGTTAATATGCCAGCTCTTGTTCCTTTTGTAATAATGTATATTTAGTTAAACTTAATGTTTCCCAGAGGAGCAACCCCACATCCAAGGAGCGGTGGCTGCGCGGGTGCAGGAGGGCTGAGAGGAGCCACTCCATGTTCAAGGTCAGGAGGGGCAGTGGTGAGGAGATACCCCCCATCCAAGGTAAGGAGCTGTGGCTGCACTTTGCTGGAGCAGCCATGAAGAGATACCCCACATATCTCTGAAAGAGATGGGAATACCAGACCACCTGACCTGTCTCTTGAGAAACCTGTATGCAGGTCAGGAAGCAACAGTTAGAACTGGACATGGAACAACAGACTGGTTCCAAATAGGAAAAGGAGTACGTCAAGGCTGTATAGTGTCACCCTACTTATTTAACTTATATGCAGAGTACATCATGAGAAACACTGGGCTGGAAGAAGCACAAGCTGGAATCAAGATTGCCGGCAGAAATATCAATAACCTCAGATATGCAGATGACATCACCCTGATGGCAGAAAGTGAAGAGGAACTNGTCACCCTACTTATTTAACTTATATGCAGAGTACATCATGAGAAACACTGGGCTGGAAGAAGCACAAGCTGGAATCAAGATTGCCGGCAGAAATATCAATAACCTCAGATATGCAGATGACATCACCCTGATGGCAGAAAGTGAAGAGGAACTAAAAAGCCTCTTAATGAAAGTGAAAGAGGAGAATGAAAATGTTGCCTTAAAGCTCAACATTCAGAAAATGAAGATCATGGCATCTGGTCCCATCACTTCATGGGAAATAAACTGTGAAAACAGGGCCAGACTTTATTTTTGGGGACTCCAAAATCACTGCAGATGGTGTCTGCAGGCATGAAATTAAAAGACGCTTACTCCTCAGAAGGAAAGTTATGACCAACCTAGATAGCATATTCAAAAGCAGAGACGTTACTTTGCCAACAAAGGTCCGTCTAGTCAAGGCTATGGTTTTTCCTGTGGTCATGTATGGATGTGAGATTTGGATTGTAAAGAAAGCTGAGCACTGAAGAATTGATGCTTTTGAACTGTGGTGTTGGAGAAGACTCTTGAGAATCCCTCGGACTGCAAGGAGATCCAACCAGTCCATTCTGAAGGAGATCAGCCCTGGGTGTTCTTTGGAAGGAATGATGCTAAAGCTGAAACTCCAATACTTTGGCCACCTCATGCGAAGGGTTGACTCATTGGAAAAGACCCTGATGCTGGGAGGGACTGGGGGCAGGAGGAAAAGGGGAGGACAGAGGATGAGGCTGGATGGCATCACGGACTCGATGGACGTGGGTTTGAGTGAACTCCAGGAGTTGGTGATGGACAGGGAGGACTGGTGTGCTGTAATTCATGGGGTTGCAAAGAGTCGGACATGACTGAGCGACTGAACTGAACTGAATCTTTCCCAACACTATAGTATGACATTTCCAAACACATAGGAACGTTGAAAGACGTTCACAGTGATCAACTGTGCTCATCACCCAGAGTCCACCATTAACATTTTCCTACACTTGCTTTGTCATATATCTATCCATTGACCCACCCCTCTAATCATCTCATTTTCTGGTACATTTCAAGGAATTAAGGTTAGTTTTAATGATATTTTAAAGAAAGTAATTCTCAGCAAGGATATGATTGCACTGAGTAGTGACTGTGAAATGTTCAAGAGCTGGCATGGAGCCTGCCTCTGCCATTAAGTGTGTGACTGCGGACAGGTCATCCTTCAAGGTGCCAAAGGAACAAGCCCCAGGAGTTGGTGATGGACACGGAAGCCTGACATGCTGCAGTCCATGGGGTCACACAGAGTCGGACACGGCTGAGTGACCAAACTGACTGAATCTCAGACATGTCCCAGCATACCCAGAGCCTCGTTTGGCACCTTGGAGGATGACCCTCATGTTTTTGTTTTTTCTTTTTAATGAAAATTCAACACAATAGATGAAAAGTGATTACCCTCTACTGTGACAAAGAATTTTGATGACTTTTTTCTACTCATCTCTAATCCTGTGAGATCAAGGACTCTGTTTCGTTTGCCATTATATTAGCAGCCTTTTGCACAGTGCCTTGTAAATAGCAGATGTGGAATATATACTTATTGATATGGACTGGGTTGAATTTCAGAGGTTTTTGCTGCTGGTATGTATTTACTAGTGGAGAGGGGCAAGTGCAGTTGCTTCAAAGGCATGGGGCATAAGAAAGTTAGAAATGATCTGGAAGCAGGGGATGAGACAAAGACAGAGAAAACCTAGCCCGCAAAGCAGAAGTGTTTATGGCAAGTTCAGTGATGGAGCAGAATTCATCAGCGCCCAGCCCTCGTCCCTGGGACTTCACCTGGGACCGCCCCCTTTTCAGTGCACACCAGCGGACTTCTAGCTGCTGAGATGCCTAAAGACTCTCCTCCAGGTTTCAGAAGCCCATTGGCACAGTGCACAGGGCACAGCAGAGGTGCTGAGGGATTTACACCTCTGGGAGCAGCCCTCAACCAGACTGATGGGGTTGGTATATAAATACCCAGCTCCCTCCCTCACAGCCAGGATGACCCTGAGAGTGTGCGTGACATGGCTTCCTAGCCTTTCTCCGTGGGACGACAGTCCAGTCCACCACAGAGGCAAACAGGCTTCTCCACTGGCTGCTCTCAACTGCCTGCCTCCTCTTCCCCGCCTCACTCCTTCTCTCCCTTATCTGTGCTGCTGCTGCTGCTGCTGTTTAGTCACTAAGTTGTGTCCAACTTCTGCAACCCCAAGGACTATAGCCTGCCAGGTTCCTCTGTCCAAGGGATTTCCCAGGCAAGAAAACCAGGGTGGGTCGCCATTCATTTCTCCAGGGGGTCTTCCCAATCCAGGGATCAAACCCATGTTTCCTGCCTGGCAGGTGGATTCCCTTACCACTGAGCCACCTGGGAGGTCCTTACCAGTATTACTGGTATAGAAAAGACTTGCATTTGAATTCTTGTCTGAGGGAACCCAGAGTAAGACAACTGTCTTTATATTTTATGCCCACAGAATCTCTTCTTCCAATGGCATTCTACACTAGAATCTGGTATATAGTATTTATAAAGTTAGAGCTGCCTGACCTGCAGAGTGTGGGTGGATGGGAGTGGTGACGTGCGGAGGCCAGAGGCTAGCCTCTCCCATCTCCTTTCCCTTCTCCCAGCCTGCCCAGTATTTGTGAAGACTCCCACACCCTCCAACAGCTCGACAGAGCCTTGCTCATCAGCTGTTAATGGAACTGATTAAGATATGATACAAGATATAAAGAATCATGTCGATGTATGGCAAAGCCAATGGAGTATTGTAAAGTAAAATAAAGTAAATTTAAAAAAAACATATTTTTAACATTAAAAAAAAAGAATAAGAGGAATGAGTAAAAACAAGCAGACACAGAGAGGAAAATATGTTCTTTCAAAGGCCTAAGAAACACGGACAAACACATAATTTTTGCAAGGCAGTGCAGTTATTGTGTAAAAGCCATCTGGAGGTTTGGGAGGCTTTCACACCATTATGATGTTCCTAGACTACGGCACTTGGAAAAGCTGTTGTTTGTAGAGAATCCAAGTTGAAAGCCCACGTAGGCAGAAACATAGGGGCTGAGGAGAGATGTCTTTGGCTAGAAAAACAAATAGTGTTTTGAGGCTATAATAAGTAAGAAACCATGCAGAAGAATGTCCTTAGCTTATATTTATTGATCTCAAAGAAAGGGTCTTGTGAAAACTCCCTAAATATACTCAGGATGAATGTATGGGGCTGAAGGAAGCTTTAGGATGACCACAAAAAATTTATTGTCTAAAGCTGGACAGGTTTAAGGGGATAGGTGGGGTTAGTAATAAATGCGCCAGAACAACCATGTTTTCAGACAACTGAGATGTGAAAATTCACCCTTGTAAACTATTTAATGCTATAATAAACTAGCTGAAATTCCGCTACTGAAAGTATTACAGTGCAGTGGTAGGCAGAGGAGGAGAAAGTGTTTTAGATTGGACCTCCATAAACTTGAGTGTGCATAACTGAATCACTTGGGAGGTAAGGAAAAAAACAGGTTCCTGGCTCCATCCCAAGAGTTTCTGTTTCCATGGTGCTGTGGCGGGATGGGAGAAAAGGCACGTTGAGCAAGCAGCCAGGTGATGCTGTGTTGCGGTCCACAGCTCCTGAAGTAGGACTGGTTTAGCCTTCAAGAGATGTGGACCAGCAGCACCAGCAGCACATGGCTGCTTGCTCGACGTGCCTTCTATCCCATCCTGCCACAGCACGGGTTGAAAATACTAAGTGTACATGAATAAAACCTACAGAAATAGGATGAGACTTGTGTCTCAAACTTTCTGGGGGTAGAAACTTGCAGGTTTGAGGACTCTGGCCCCTTGGCTCCAGGGAAATCTCACAAAGGCCACCACAGAGGCTCGTGTTGCCCAAAGGGTCAGCGCTCACCAGCCCTATCACTGTGCACTTGCAGCAGCTCTGCTTCCTTTTGCATCATATCCTGGAAACCTGGCAAGATTTTGCTTAAAGAAAAACATATTTGGCACAGTGATAGTTTAAATCATAAGCATGGTTATTATCAGGATGTTGAATTATTCATGCTTCTAGTTTACAATAGAAATAGATTTCTAATAATTCAAGTCACCCCAACCTCTTGTGTAGGTCACTATCAAACCTTCTTCTTGGCTGTTTCTTTGTGTCCACTCCTCCCTACATCCTGCTCCCACAGATCATTCCGTACAAGGCAACCAGAAGGATCAAACATACAGATGCACATGCACCTGGGAGAGTTTCCAGTGGTTTCCAGCTGCATGCACAATGAAAACCCTACTCGTGACCATAATCTCCAAGGCCCACATGACAGGCCAGCCTCTCTGACTTCAACTTGTATGACTCTCCTCCTCGCTTACTACATTGCAGCCAACCAGACATATCTTCTCCTCAGATACGCCTCATTCTTTCCCACCTCCATATCACTTCTATCCAACAAATAGATAAACAATCCAACTCAGATCATCCACTCGACTAACCACCACTGTTCCAATTCCAAGGTCCCTGAAACATATGCACTGGTTAAAATTTGATTCTCCATGTCGGTTTTCCTGAGGGGAGAGGATGTGTTGACCAGGCAACATCAGTATTTCTGCCTATTTAGCAGTAAATATTTCTTCATGGAAAAGCAGTTGCTCTGATTCATTCAATGGCGCTCGCTAGATCTGGTTAGTGTGGTTTAACTGCTTTGATGTGATTTTGTTTTTAGAGAGCTGCCCCAAGGGTGTTCCTGGACCTACACATTTGAAAACTAGGATCTAAATAAAATGACACATATCATCATACTGCTATACTAAGGGGACTTACCTGACTGATGGCCTGGACATTGTATACAAAAGCAGTGAGTCTATTTCTTAACCAACGACACCCTCATGTCACAACTATCGAGTCTTTATCTACCATGCCGATCTTCAAATCATGGCCTTCAAACATGTTACTTTTTTTTTTAATCCCTTTTTCATGACCTTTTGACATTTTTTTCTTGGCAAAACCCTTTGGCCTCTGACTATAGAGGAACTGAGGCCAATTCCTGCTGGTTGCTAAGCCAGTCAGAGTCAGTTTGCCTCATGTATGCTCATCTCATAATAAAAACGTGCTCTCTGGCGTTTGTCTTTGTCTGACTTACCTTGCCAACATCTCTCGGGAAAGGTTGTCTCTGATTCTCTGGAATTAAAATGGGAGATACCACAATGGACCTCTTTTGTCTTGGGACAGGTGAAGTTCTTGCAAATTTAAATATATCCTAAAAGACAAAAAACAAATCAATTGACTAAAATCCCCCACAGAGAAGATGTATCAGTCTGCTCTGAGATATGACTCCTTTGTTGTGAAAGCATACAGCTGTTTGGACATTGTTAATTTTATTCTATCAAACCTCATTAGAGTTAGCAAGTACATCATTAGAATTATACCAAAGCTGACATTGTGATTCACAATGACTATCATTAAGCTATTTAATCCCATCTTCTGAATCCTTCTATTCACAATGTCAGTCTTGATTTATATACACTTCAGTGCTGTGTATTCCCTTTCTTAACCTGCCAAGTGAGGAGATTACTTGCTTGGCCACTAACCCACAGATCTTTTGCTGGATACAAAAGTGACTCTCCTCACCGTCAGCTATGTGGTCCTCACATTCACAACTGAAAAGGGATGAAGAACAATCTCAACATCCAAACTACGCCCGGCATTATGGAGAATGTTAGTCAATGTTCTTTCAAAGGCCATTTGTTTTTATCAGTGGGTCTACTCCTGGAACTCACGTCCCACACAGTGTGTGGCAAATTTCAATCACTGGAGCAATACTGTGAGAATTTCTGGCCTATCTGTAACTCACCTTTTAAATTAAGTAAACAGCTGCAAAAAAAAGGAAACTGTCATTATTTTAAATACACTACTAGTGTTGGCTTCTCATAAAAAATAGGAAAGCATAAGAATAAACATTGAAACCAATGATGTTATAAAATTTGAGCTGGAAACTTAGGTGGGTGTAAAGTTTCCCCTTATTGAAAGAGAGATAAGAAAAGGCTGCTGCTGCTAAGTCACTTCAGTCATATCCGACTCTGTGCGACCCCATAGACACCAGCCCACCAGGCTCCGCCGTCCCTGGGATTCTCTAGGCAAGAACACTGGAGTGGGTTTCCATGTCCTTCTCCAATGCATGAAAGTGAAAAGTGAAAGTGAAGTCGCTCAGTCGTGTCCAACTCTTAGCAACCCCATGGACTGCAGCCTACTAGGCTCCTCCGTCCATGAGATTTTCCAGGCAAGAGTACTGGAGTGGGGTACCATTGCCTTCTCCGTTAAGAAAAGGCTAGATGGGTGTTAAAGGGCTATAACTAAAAGTAAGCATCCGAGTTAGTACCAAAAGTAAGCACCTCAAACTTTGGATAATAGGTTCCTATGAAAATCATGTGGCAAATGATATCTAAATACCATCACTGACCCATGCTCCATAAAATGTGTGTGCATCTATGTGCATATATCATACGACAGTGATATATATACACATAAGTACACACACACACACACATATGTGTAATCGTTTTAAAGGAAACTCTATATAAGAAAAGTCAAATAATAGGAAACAAGACCAGCAAAGGCTATGAAAGCTTCTATAAAGTCTTTCTCTTGATTTTGTTTGGAGTATAAACTGATGTTATTCTTATAGAAAGTAATCAGGCAGTATTTATTTACCAAGAACCTTACAAATGTACATATCCCCTCATGCTGTACTCTATACACTCTATCTACACTCTATGATTTCATTCCTAGGAATACATCCAAATGCTAAATTCAAAACAGGAAAAATAAAAAACTGAAAGCAGGAAGATGCTTAGTGAAACATTTATAAAGAGCAAAAGTGGCAAACCGCTTGAATGCTCAGTTTCAGGATAGGGTGAAATTTGGGTCCATCGGCAGGAGACACTCCTAGGTGGTCACCATAAGGCAGTTGTGAAGACATGTTCTAACCACTGTGATCATTTGATTGCTTCCACAGTCACAACCACAAACTACTACTTTCATAACAACAGTCCATTAAATATATGTTGGAACGTGTGCTAGCATTTACATGTGACTTTGCTGATATTTGTAATAAACTTCTCAAGTAACTCTTAGTCCTCCCTAACCAATGAGGAATATCCAGTTCCGAGAGGTTATAGAAATTGCTCCAATTCGCCTAGCCAGCAGACAGAATATGTAAGTAACATAAGTAGGAAAATATAGAATACCGTATTGGTTGCCCTCTAATTTATATAAGCTATACTGAACATAGAAGAAAGACATTCAAAACCTCAGTGAATAAGTCAAAATAAAAGACTGCTTGATTTCTAAGATGATCAAAGACTCAATATGCAAGCAAAGACAGAAAACTGGAGCATGCATACCTAAAAGACAGCAGAAAGACTCAGAAGGGTTAAAACAACAAAAACCTAACTGACACACCAACTAACTAACTAAATAAATAAGTAATCCAACCCAATCATGCAGAAAACAGCAGAGGAAGAAAGAGAGAACGGGACACTGAGAAGACAATGAACAACAAACTGGATTATATTCATAAAACAATGATATATAACACCGATAAAGATTCTGTTGGCTTATTAGGGAATAGGCAAAGAACAGAAAACATGTAAAATAATGCAAAATATGTGCAATATATGACTCTTATTTACAATAAAAAATCTTGAGGTGCATATGAAAGAAAGCCTAGGAAAGCAGTTGGAAAAGATTTAAAGTCTTATGCAAATATAGGGGATTAGTGATTCTGCTCTATAATAGAACAAAAGTAAGTTTCCATTATGATGATATGTGAAAATGTATCTAAAGTAATGAAAAGCATACTCACTGTCAGCAACCTTCCCTTGTTTACCATAAAGAACTCATCTGTGTTTGTGAGCCTGTGAAGGGGTGGTACTTTTGCCCTGCTGGGTGATCAGAGTGGTCAGGTTCCCATTCCTACCTCTGGTGTCCTCCCAGCCCACCAGCTACTGAAGCCCATAACTGCCAGTCCATTTCCTCAACTCTCACATCCTTGAAGCTTGGTAGTAATAACGGTGTGAACCCCTGGACCTAAAGTGTCTTTGAAGAGAAGCAGGAGGCTCTGGGTCTCAGGTTAGGAAACAGCTTCTGGAAAGGAGAGGTGGGGGAGTGACCCACTGATTATAGAGAAGCTTCCATGTGCGCTGGACTCTCTGAGCCCACCGTGGTACACAGAGCATCCTTTTTCTTCCAACTCTTAACTTATTTGCCTTACAGTGGCAAGGACTGCAACAACAACAAAACAAAACTGGTCCATGACTGTGGTTTCTCCTCTTTGTTTGTGATTTATGCATATATCTATTAACTATGTGTTTGTCGACAAATGTTCACCTTTGGTCAGGTCTGTGCTAATGAGTTTGTCTGTGTGCTCTGAAGCCCAGTGATTCTCTGTGACTGGGACCATGGAGGAGCCAGGGCATGTGATTTGACTGACAATCAAGATACCATCGGAGAAGGCAATGGCACCCCACTCCAGTACTCTTGCCTGGAGAATCCCATGGTTGGAGGAGCCTGGTGGGCTGCAGTCCATGAGGTCGCTAAGAGTTGGACAAGACTGAGCGACTTCACTTTGACTTTTCATTTTCATGCATTGGAGAAGGAAATGGAAGCCGACTCCAGTATTCTTGCCTGGAGAATCCCAGGGACGGGAGCCTGGTGGACTGCCATCTATGGGGTCGCATAGAGTTGGACACGACTGAAGCGACTTAGCAGCAGCAGCAAGATACCATGGGCGTATCTAGGCTCATGTGTGTGTGTTTATATTTGTCAATCCATTGTGTGAAGCCTTTGAATGCACCATGACATGACCATAACCTCAAGGAAAGACAAGATAGAAGCAGTGAAGTTTAAAAGTATGTGACTAATTCAAGAGATGTTTCTGGAAGGAGAGAGAGAGGTGTGGGAAAGAAGAGAACAGTAGGGTAAAGAAGAGGCTGTTATAACTCCCTGTCTTCTGGTGCTGCTGTTACCAAGTGAAGGGTAAATCACTGCCTGCAATATCAGGAAACAAAGGATCTAGCCAGCATGTTGCAGTCACTTGGATGGCACAGCATGAGGAAAACTCAGGGTGAGAAAACACAGGATACTGGCCCCCAGTGGCTGAGGTGCATTTCAAAGGGATGATCTCAGTGAGCCCACGTCTATGCATATTCTCATACATAGAAAAGCACCAAATTCCTTAACTCAAGTTGTCTAGTTTTCTTTTATTAACAGCAACGTTTTGTTCTAGCTATCTGGTACTGTTGCAAAAACTCCTCTGTATCCTGGCTTCCCTCAGAACAGTTTTCTCAGCCTTTACATGAGATGCTGTCTTCTGGGCTTGAAGTCCTAAGAATATCCACCATACAAAGCATACCTCCCCACTTTTAGGTTGTGCCTCTTTTTTAATGTCAGCCAACACGAGATAGAGGATAAAGGGGGAAAAGGCGGTTCTGGGCACAGATGTTGGGTACTGGTGACTTGTTGACTTTGAGGGTACCCAACATAGATTCATAGAGGCTGTATAAACATCAGTAGTTGCATTCAGGAGGGAAGGATGAATGAGGACCAGAAATGTCACAGTCGCTCACGAACGAGAGTGGTTAGATGTGAAGGAGAAGCTGACACTCTCCAGATCATGTGGAGAGGGAAAAGGGAGGGACTCAATCATCCAGCGGGTCTCTAAAAGGCCAGCAAAGGTCACAGAAAGGCTAGTTGGAAAAAGAGGGAATGCACGGCCGTGTTACACAATGTGGGCATCCCCTCCAACAGGCTGAATACTGTAAGAGGGCTGCTGGGTTTGAGGATGAGCAGGTAACTGATGACTTTAGGAAGAGGAAATTTTAACAGTGTTAAACAGGGTCCAGTGTCAGAGGAAGCAAGGATTTTGGTATGGATGGAAAGGAAAGAAATGGGAAGAAGTCGGCCAGTACAAGGGGAAACCAGGAAGGGTGCTGGACTGAGAGGAAGGCAGCCACAGCCCTGGGTGAATGAAGACACAGAATGGAGGTGACCCAGGGGGAGGCGCACGCCCGAGGGAGGAGGGAAGTGAGCGGGTCAGGAGTGAAATCAGCCTCAGCAGGATTAAAGGGGGTTTCTCATCTGTAAACGAGGATAATGTGCCTGTGTTCTTGGTTATCAGAATGAAATGAGAAATGGCACATGGAGGTGGTCTGCACTCTCTAAAGAACAACACAGTGTGAAGGATGGTCTTCTTCATGCTGGACTGTGGAGGTGAGGAGATGGAGAGAGGCCCTCAGTGCCCCTTAGGTGTGAGTAAGTCAGCTGAGAGCAGCCTGGTGCCAGACCTTAAAGAGACACTTGCAGACACGCAGCCACTTCCAGCTTTCCAGACCACCAGGCACACACACACTGACATCAAAGTTCTCTCTCCCCAAACACAAACACACACATGGGCACATGTTCACACATTCAGAATCCATCAGACTATGTCACACACACACACACACACACACACACAAACACACACACACACGGGGCATGCAAAGGAAAGTGAGAGACTAGTCACGTGCCTCCCACGGGACCCTCCCTACAGCCCTGCAGTTGGTAACCAATGACCCGTCTGGTCTTTGAGCCTGGAACGGCCGGAGGCCTACAGCAGCCTCATCCAACCTTGCGTAAGGCAGATGGGCAGAGCTGTGTCCTCGGGGAGGTACGCTCATACTACCTTCTATCACAGGAGATTGTCACCCTGACATAAACATCCTTTGTCTCCCGTGGGCTGACCCAGGCCCGTGTCTCTCCATCACAGGGCATTGGGGTTTACAGTCTCATTTGCTTCCCTCCCTACTTCTCGATCTCGGGAGAAACTGGCAGTGCATTAAAAGCAAGTTTCATGCTACCTAGGGGCATCACATCACACAGTCCCAAAGAGCACCTTAGAAATAAAGGGGAGGTCCCCACAACTGTGAGGAACAGGGGAGGGGCCAGGGGACCGAGGGGAGGGTGGAGGCCAAGGGAAGAAGGAAGGCAGGAAGGCTGAAGAATTAACAAGTAGAGGAAGAGTAGATTTATATTCATTCATTTTCTCAAAAACCCTCTATGGATCCCTTGCTCCTTGGCAGGAGTAATTCTTGGCATCTGGGATAGTGCAGTGCAGGAGAGAGAGAGAAGTCCCTTGCCCTCCTGCACGCTCATTCTGGAGGGAGGAGACAGACAGTAAACACGGTCCAGGAGGACAGACAGGCAGAAAGGGCTGAGTGTGCAGGGGCGTGGGGCTGACCTTCTAGTGGGGAAGGGGCCCCTGGGGAGGTGGCCTTGCAGGACGAAGGAAGGAAGACGCCATGTGGGCACAGGGACTGCCAGCAGCAGGAACAGGCCCTGGCACTTGTGAGCTGCAGGCAGGCAGCCCGCATGGCCTGGGGGAGCAGAGGAGATAGGCCAAGGAGCTGGTAAAGGGAATCCGGATCCTGGATGGCCAGCTATGCAGACAGTTGAGAGGAATGAGGCTTTAATTCTGCATGAAACATGAGTCATGGGAAGGTGTTTTTATTTGTTTATGTGGGAAGGATTTAAGCTGAAGAATGACATGAGCCCACTTACAATTAAAATAGACACACATATATTTCATGCTGGCTTCTATGTGAGAAACAGGTTTTAAGGGATAAAGTAAAGAAATGTTTGTTGAATTTCTTTCTTTTTCAAACCTTGTCTTCACAGCGTACTGAAATTCCCCCTAAAATGCAAATCTGAGCTTTAATTTGGGGAAAGGAGAGTCAGGTTCAACTCTCCCTGGCTGGAACCCCTCTATCTCTTTCTTCCCCACAATATGTTTAATATATAACTATTATCCGAGTACAATTTACATACTTTTACAGTCACCCATCATAAAGGTGCAATGCAATAATTATCAGGAAGTTTACTGAGTTGTGCAATCATCACAAACTAATTTTAGAACACTTCCATCAACCTCCTCCGGTATGCTCACTCACTCCCCTGTTCTGCACCCCAGCTGCTGGCAACCGTGAATCTACTTCCTGGTCTGTATACTATTGCTTCTCAGGACATTTCAAAAAAGGGAATCACAGAGTGTTTTCACTGACTCTGTTTCCATTTCAAGCTGATGTGAAGATCGTGTGGCAGGAAGGGATGCCGTTTTGGTAAGTCACAGGTAGAGCCCACTCCCTGGCCTCCACGGGAGCACGCCCACAAGCACCTAGACCGCCCGCCGGCCCGGGCTGGCCGAGCCTCCCTGTGACTTCGGTCCTCGCTCCTCGGTTCCTCTCCTCCCACTGCCCTCCCGCTGTCCTCGTCTCTGTGTGGATGCAGACACCCCTCCCCAGTGAAGCTTCTCCACACAAATCTGAGTCACAAGGCTTGTCCCCAGGGAACCCACCCAGGACCCCGTCAAGCCGAGCTGTCCGGAGCAGAGACTAACTGGGCTGGTGCTCCAGATGTGAAGGGGACAGACTGGCACCGAACCGCGGGCAACGTGCTCCGTGTTTTGGCTGTCACTGCTCCCGCCCACACACCCAGCTGAAGGCTGAAAAGTCTTCCGTGAGCCATGCCAAGAAAGCGGTGTCATTTGAGAGACCTGGCCCTGCTTTCTTCACACTGAACCCGGGCCAGACAGCAGCTTGGATCTGTCCTGCTACCCATCAGAGGGCCTTCATGGGCCAGCACCCCCAGGAGCAGACAGACAGCGGCCAGAGAAGACATGGGTCCCCGCCCCTCCCTGCCCCTCCCAGGTCCTATCTGAGCATTTAGGTTATAAATGAGAGGGGAAAACAGCAACCACTTTGTAAAGAAGCCACAAGCCACTGGCTTTGTTCTCTCTCCTACCTGGTAAATTTGGGGCAAAATCATGTGCTAGGAGAAGCTATTTTAACAGNGCATCACTGACTCGATGAACGTGAGTCTGAGTGAACTCCGGGAGATGGTGTTGGACAGGGAGGCCTGGCGTGCTGTGAATCATGGGGTCGCAAAGAGTTGGACATGACTGAGTGACTGAACTGAACTAAACTGAAGAATGTTGCTTGCCATTTTTTAAGGCTGAGCAGTATTCCATTCTACAATTGGTCCTTGGAATCTGTGGATGCAAACCCCAGGATATAGAGGACTCTTATGCAGTGATTTTTTATACAAGTGATTTGAGCTTCTTCAGAGTTTGATATCAATACCTGCAGGGGTTCTAGAGCCCATTTCCCACAGATATGAAAGGAGGACTGTATAAATATGTATCATATTTTCTTTATCTTTCCATCTGTTGATGCACACTCTTAAAATGGTCAAATTCATAAAATCAACAATTGGAATGGTGATTATCAAGAATTGAGGAGATGGAGAAATGGGAGTTATCAATTAATAGGCATAAAGTTTCAGCTAATTAACACAGGNCACACACACACACACACACACACACAAACACACACACACACGGGGCATGCAAAGGAAAGTGAGAGACTAGTCACGTGCCTCCCACGGGACCCTCCCTACAGCCCTGCAGTTGGTAACCAATGACCCGTCTGGTCTTTGAGCCTGGAACGGCCGGAGGCCTACAGCAGCCTCATCCAACCTTGCGTAAGGCAGATGGGCAGAGCTGTGTCCTCGGGGAGGTACGCTCATACTACCTTCTATCACAGGAGATTGTCACCCTGACATAAACATCCTTTGTCTCCCGTGGGCTGACCCAGGCCCGTGTCTCTCCATCACAGGGCATTGGGGTTTACAGTCTCATTTGCTTCCCTCCCTACTTCTCGATCTCGGGAGAAACTGGCAGTGCATTAAAAGCAAGTTTCATGCTACCTAGGGGCATCACATCACACAGTCCCAAAGAGCACCTTAGAAATAAAGGGGAGGTCCCCACAACTGTGAGGAACAGGGGAGGGGCCAGGGGACCGAGGGGAGGGTGGAGGCCAAGGGAAGAAGGAAGGCAGGAAGGCTGAAGAATTAACAAGTAGAGGAAGAGTAGATTTATATTCATTCATTTTCTCAAAAACCCTCTATGGATCCCTTGCTCCTTGGCAGGAGTAATTCTTGGCATCTGGGATAGTGCAGTGCAGGAGAGAGAGAGAAGTCCCTTGCCCTCCTGCACGCTCATTCTGGAGGGAGGAGACAGACAGTAAACACGGTCCAGGAGGACAGACAGGCAGAAAGGGCTGAGTGTGCAGGGGCGTGGGGCTGACCTTCTAGTGGGGAAGGGGCCCCTGGGGAGGTGGCCTTGCAGGACGAAGGAAGGAAGACGCCATGTGGGCACAGGGACTGCCAGCAGCAGGAACAGGCCCTGGCACTTGTGAGCTGCAGGCAGGCAGCCCGCATGGCCTGGGGGAGCAGAGGAGATAGGCCAAGGAGCTGGTAAAGGGAATCCGGATCCTGGATGGCCAGCTATGCAGACAGTTGAGAGGAATGAGGCTTTAATTCTGCATGAAACATGAGTCATGGGAAGGTGTTTTTATTTGTTTATGTGGGAAGGATTTAAGCTGAAGAATGACATGAGCCCACTTACAATTAAAATAGACACACATATATTTCATGCTGGCTTCTATGTGAGAAACAGGTTTTAAGGGATAAAGTAAAGAAATGTTTGTTGAATTTCTTTCTTTTTCAAACCTTGTCTTCACAGCGTACTGAAATTCCCCCTAAAATGCAAATCTGAGCTTTAATTTGGGGAAAGGAGAGTCAGGTTCAACTCTCCCTGGCTGGAACCCCTCTATCTCTTTCTTCCCCACAATATGTTTAATATATAACTATTATCCGAGTACAATTTACATACTTTTACAGTCACCCATCATAAAGGTGCAATGCAATAATTATCAGGAAGTTTACTGAGTTGTGCAATCATCACAAACTAATTTTAGAACACTTCCATCAACCTCCTCCGGTATGCTCACTCACTCCCCTGTTCTGCACCCCAGCTGCTGGCAACCGTGAATCTACTTCCTGGTCTGTATACTATTGCTTCTCAGGACATTTCAAAAAAGGGAATCACAGAGTGTTTTCACTGACTCTGTTTCCATTTCAAGCTGATGTGAAGATCGTGTGGCAGGAAGGGATGCCGTTTTGGTAAGTCACAGGTAGAGCCCACTCCCTGGCCTCCACGGGAGCACGCCCACAAGCACCTAGACCGCCCGCCGGCCCGGGCTGGCCGAGCCTCCCTGTGACTTCGGTCCTCGCTCCTCGGTTCCTCTCCTCCCACTGCCCTCCCGCTGTCCTCGTCTCTGTGTGGATGCAGACACCCCTCCCCAGTGAAGCTTCTCCACACAAATCTGAGTCACAAGGCTTGTCCCCAGGGAACCCACCCAGGACCCCGTCAAGCCGAGCTGTCCGGAGCAGAGACTAACTGGGCTGGTGCTCCAGATGTGAAGGGGACAGACTGGCACCGAACCGCGGGCAACGTGCTCCGTGTTTTGGCTGTCACTGCTCCCGCCCACACACCCAGCTGAAGGCTGAAAAGTCTTCCGTGAGCCATGCCAAGAAAGCGGTGTCATTTGAGAGACCTGGCCCTGCTTTCTTCACACTGAACCCGGGCCAGACAGCAGCTTGGATCTGTCCTGCTACCCATCAGAGGGCCTTCATGGGCCAGCACCCCCAGGAGCAGACAGACAGCGGCCAGAGAAGACATGGGTCCCCGCCCCTCCCTGCCCCTCCCAGGTCCTATCTGAGCATTTAGGTTATAAATGAGAGGGGAAAACAGCAACCACTTTGTAAAGAAGCCACAAGCCACTGGCTTTGTTCTCTCTCCTACCTGGTAAATTTGGGGCAAAATCATGTGCTAGGAGAAGCTATTTTAACAGGGCAAAGTACTGCAGGAGCTGGAAGCAGCGCTCTGGCTGAAGCAGGGGTGGAGGAGGGGCAGCACCGGCAGAGTCAGCACCGCCCGAGGGTGGACAGGTCTGTTGACCCCGAAGAGAAGGTCAGATGTGCTGCAGGGGCAGCCAGGAGCCCTGACTGGTTTCATGCTTTGGGTCTGAATTCCGTGTCTGGTTGTGAAGAAGGAATTCATAGCGCCTGGACCCCGTCTTAGGCCTGTTCATGCTGATCATGCTCGGCCACCTCTCCAACGGACTCTGGACTCTGTGCTTAGTGCCTGTGCAAACTACAATAGAAGGACAGGCCCCCCTCTGGACAGGGGAATCCTGAAGATCACATCCAGGCTGCTCATCGCCTAAGAGAAAACATACTCGAATCACCCCTGCCTCCGGACAGGTCATAAATTCTTTCTGTATCTATTGGAGTGTAATTGCAGGCTTATTGATTATTAACTGTTTGAACACCTAACACTTGATAACACTTGAATAATAGGGTTATTGTGATTGTATTTACCCTTCCTTTGTTTTATGTAAGTCTCAAGGAAATTGGGGTGGTGGGTTGGGATACGTACACATGGGGTATAAAAGATTTTCACAAATGCTGGTCGGGGTCCTTGGTTAAGAGGAGACTCTGCCTTGGGCCGCCGGTGTAATAAACCGCACTCCACTATCTGCATTGTCCTTCTGAGTGAGTTTGTTTCCTGGAACGCGTGGCTATAACATTTGGTGCGTTGGCTGGGAAACTCCTCGCTTTGAGGAGACAGGTCTCATTTGAGGCCACCCTGAGGCTTTGTAGCTTGAATCTCCTAGAGGAGGGAAGGCGCCTCACCCCCTGGAAGAATTCAGCCTCTCAACGCCGGGTTTCTTTGCTTTGGCAGGTAGTGAACGGTAGCAAAGGAACTGAGCACTCAGGTGGGGAAGAGCCCACCTGGTAGGGTGGAAGAGGGGGCCTGATCACCACCCTGGGAGGGACCAGAAGGGAGAGGCATAGAAAACTGGTTTAGGTTAGCGACAATAGCTGCTCGGCATTCAGGTCAACGGCTGTGCCAGGGATAAAGAAAGGGAATTTAGGGTTTAAGAAAGCCAGTTAGGAGGTGCGTCCACGCTGTCTTAGGGAACGTGCCAAGCTGTTGCCACAGGGTTTTAGAAAGAGGATATCGATTTCCACGTGCTCGTGTTCTGCCCTCCCCCAGGAGGTGCCCATCTTCTGTGTGACCCATCATCTCCCCTGCCAGTGGAAACAGGTAGATTGGCTTCTTGGGAAGGCCCCGGGATGTGGGAATCCAGAGGTTAGAAAATGGGAGGAAGCGGATCTAAGGCCACTGTATTGGAGAATATGGTTAAGAACTTTAAGAAAGGATTTGATGGAGACTGTGGGAGGAAAATGACGCCCGGCCGGCTCCACACCCTTTGTGAAGTCGAATGGCCTTCAATGGGAGTTGGCTGGCCACCAGAGGGAACTATGGACTTAAATCTCATAAAGGCAGTCTATGCTATAGTTACGGGAAAGCCCAGACACCTCAATTCCCGTACATAGACTCTTGGCTGGGAATAGCCCAAGACCCCCCCCAGATGGGCCCATTTTTACGCTCATGGCGGGGAAGGAAAAATCTTGATGGCTGAAAAGGTAATCAAGGATGAGGAGGAAATTTTACAGGACCCTGTAGGAGATGAGCTTCCACCACTGCCGAATTAGATGATGGTTCTGCCAGCTAGTAACACCACGGCCACCAGAGGCCCAACCGGAGGAACCAGCCCGAGACTGGTAAGCCTCCCGGACTCCTCAATGGCCCCCACAGCTCCATAGGTTGTAGAGGCGCCCCCCGCCCCCCAGCAGGCTCCAGTCTCAGCTGAAGGGACAATGAGCCCACCAGACTGTACCAGCCCGGATGGTGCCACTGTGTTCCCTAAACTCTACCCTCTACTTCCGGTAGGTACTCCCAGACACGGGGGAGGAACCACCAGAATTAAACAAAGTCTCCACTAGGCCAAAGAGCCAGAGGAAAGAATACCCTTGCAGATGCCCCTCAGAGAAGCTCAGCAACCCCCAATGATAGGGGAGGACAGTAACTATGACCAAGCTCCTGTAACCTGACTATCAGCCCTTTCATCAACCGATATACTGAACTGGCAAAAACACACCCCTCTTACTCACTGGAACCCCAGGGCATGACTAGACTAATAGAGACTATTTTCCACACTCATCAGCCAACCTGAGACGATATAATGCAATTACTAGCATCCCTCTTCAGTACAGAAGAGAGATAGGCTCAACATTGAGGCAAGGAAATGGTTACAGGAGATGGTTCCTGAGGGCACTACTAACCCAGAGAGGTGGACAGACCAAGCCCTCCTCACTGACAGACCTAACTGGGACTATAATACAGAGGAAGGAAAAGTCCACTTAGACAGACACCGGATGGTGATCACACAAGGACTGAAAAGGGGAGCCCGGAGGCCAATGGACATGTCAAAACTGGCCGGAATAGTTCAGAAGGGAAACAAGTCACCTTCCGAATTTTATGAGAGACTTTGTGAGGCATATAGACTCTATACGCCCATAGATCCTGAAGCTACGGGCTCCCAGATAGTTATCAATTCAGCATTTATCTCGCAAGCATGTCCTGACATAAAACGAAAGCTTCAAAAGACCGAGGGAGTTCTATCCATGTCTAGTTCTCAGCTGATTGAAATAGCAGATAAGGTGCTCCAGAATAGGGACACGGAAATAGAAAAGAAATACGAGAAAAGGTATAAAGACGAGCAGAGGAGAAGAGACGAGAGGTTTGCAATGTTGGCTGCTGCGCTTGGAAAGTCTTCTGAAGACTTTTCCACCGCTAAAGCAAAGAAGCCTCCCCAGCTTCGAGGTCAGGACAGCCCTGCAGCCAGTCCCGACGGAAGCCACGGACCCCATTACAGCCAGATCAACGCACCCGATGCCCTGGGTTCAGTCACTGGAAGAACGAGTGCCCAGAAGGAAGAAGGGAGAACAAGCCCCTCCCGGTTGCAGAGCTCACTAACACAGAGACTGAATAGGGATGCCGAGGCTCAGAGGCACCAGGTCCCCGAGAGCCCATGGTAACTTCAAAAACTGGGGGCCAAGACACTGACTTCATGGTGGACACCGGGCAGAACTGTCCGTGGTAACTAAACCTGTGGTGCCACTGTCTAAAAGGGCCATGGCCGTAACTGGGGTTTTGGGAGAAGAAATGGTTAAGTCATTTTACCAGCCCAGGAAATGTCAGATGAGGGGGTCACCAAGTGACGCATGAGTTCCTCTATATCCCTGAGTGCCCAGTACCCCTGCTGGGGAGAGACTTACTCTCCAAGCTGGGAGCACAAGTGACTTTCTCTCCTGAAGAGAGGCCCATTGTTCAGGGGGGTACAATAGCCTACTTACTCTCCCTCTCTGTGCCCCTCAAGACAGATGCAGGCTACATGGGCCCCCTGGAGATAGACAAGACCAGGCAACACAGTTGGAGAGAAGGCTAACTCAGCGGTTCCCTGAGGTCTGGGCTGAAGATAAGCCCCCTGGGCTAGCTAGACACCAAGCCCCTGTAATAATAGAACTCAAACCAGGCACCACCCCAGTGAGAAAGCGTCAATACCCAATACCCATAGAAGCCTGAATCGGGATTCTGCCTCACATCAGCAGGCTAAAACAGGCAGGCATCCTGGTGGAATGTCAATCACCCTGGAACACACCAATCTTACCAGTAAAGAAGGAAGCAAGACAAGACTATAGGCCCGTACAGGATCTCAGATTGGTTAATCAGGCCACTGTAACTCTGCACCCAACTGTCCCAAACCCCTATACCTTACTTAGCCTCCTCCCGCCTAAGACAAGGATCTATACTTGCTTGGACCTCAAAGATGCCTTTTACTGTATTCGCCCAGCACCTGCGTCACAACCCATCTTTGCCTTTGAATGGGAGGACCCAATCAGAGGCAATAAGCAGCAGTTCACTTGGACCCGCCTCTTGCAAGGGTTCAAAAACACACCATCTTTGGAGAAGCCTTGGCCTCGGACCTGTAACCTTTCCAGCCTGAAAGGTATGGATGTTGGCTCCTGCAATATGTGGACGACCTGTTGCTGGCCGCTGAGACCTGGAAGGAATGTTGGGAAGGGTCCCCAGCGCTCCTCCAGTTGCTGGCAGAGGTGGGATACCGAGTGTCGAGGAAAAAGGCACAAATCTGCAAGGAGGAGGTAAGGTATTTGGGGTTTGTCCTAAGGGAAGGCACAAGGTTGCTAGACCAATCTAGAAAAGAAGTAATTCTGAGGCTCCCTATGCCTAAGACACGGCAGCAAGTCATGAGTTCCTAGGGACCACTGGATTCTGCAGGATTGGGATTCCAAGGTATTCTCAAATAGCCCAGTCCCTATTTGAGCTCCTGGCAGGGCCTGAAGAAAATCCAGTAAGTTGGACTGAAAAACAGCAGAAAGCCTTTGAGGAGCTAAGACTAGAATCACCTCCGCCTCCGCCTTGGGATTGCCAGACCTTGCCAAACCATTCACCTTATATGTGACCGAGAAAGATAAAACAGCCATGGGGTCAAACTTTGGGAACGTGGGCCAGGCCAGTAGCTTACCTTTCAAAGTGATTTGATAACGTTGCCACCGGGGGGCCTAGCTGTCTGCGGGCAGTGGCTGTGGTCGCCTTACTGGTATATGAAACCACAAAGCTGACTTTCGGCCAGGACCTGATTGTAAAAGTCCCACATGAAGTCAACACCCTCCTTTGAGGAGACCCCCACAAGTGGCTGTCAAATTCCTGGATTATTCAATACCAGGGACTGCCATGTGAAAACCCCAACCTCCGAATCGAGCCTTGCTGGGGTTTAAACCTAGCAACGCTTCTCCCAATGGGAGAAAGTGGACCTACCCACAATTGCAAAGAAGTCTTAGAGGAGGTCTATGCTAGCCGTCCAGACCTCCAAGACAGTCCAATTTCAAATCCTGACTGGACTCTGTATACTGATGGCGCCAGCCTGGTAAAGCTAGGACAGTGACGGTCGGGCTATGCTATAGTCACAGACAGGACTGTTATCGAGGCCGGTTCCTTACCACAGCACAGGTCAGCCCAACGAACAGAGTTATGGGACTTAGTCCGGGTGCTGCAATTGTCAAAGGATAAGAGAGTGAACGTCTACACCAACCCCCAGTATGCTTTCGCTATATTCCATGTACATGGGGCGCTATACCAGGAGAGAGGCCTTCTAAGGGCCAATGGAAAGGACATTAAGAATAAGGAGGAGATCCTGACTCTACTAGATGCTGTCTGGAGCCCCACGGAGGTAGCAGTCATGCACTGCCGTGGGCACCAGAAGGAAGACACCCCACAGGCTCGAGGAAATAGGCTGGCTAACGAGACCGCCAGACGGGCAGCCGAAATCAGAAAGGGATGCGGGGAAATCCCCATGAGAACATTTGTCCTAGCTGAGCTACCCGAGCTGGCCCTAGACTCCCCGACATACACTGAGGCTCAAAACCAACTAGCTGAAGCGGAGGGAGCCACCGAAACAGACAAAGGATGGTGGGAGCCACCAGGTGGTAAGCTATTAGTGCCCGAAGAGACGGCCCCCGCTCTGGTGAGCCAAGCTCATCGCATGACTCACCTAGGACATGACAAATTGGAGCAATTGATCCGAAGGTATTTTCTGGCTCCTCACCTCTCCTCTCTATGTAGAACGGAGTCCCAAAATTGCAATGCCTGCTCTCAGATTAACACCGCTCCAGGGTGCAGAACAAACCCCCCAGGTATCCAATTAAAAGGTGCCCTTCCTTTTGAACATCTGGAAGTGGACTTCGCTGAGATGAAACCATAATGCCATCTTCGTTATCTGTTGGTCTTGGTATGTACTTTCTCGGGATGGGTGGAGGCCTTCCCCACCCAAACTGAAAGAGCATCGGAAGTGGCTCGGAGCCTGCTTAGGGAAATAGTTCCTCGTTTTGGATTCCCCACCAGCATAAGATCAGATAACGGCCCAGCCTTCATATAGGATCTGATACAACAAGTAAGTAAAGTCATGAATATAAAATGGAAGCTACACACTGCCTACTGGCCTCAGAGCTCCAGAATGGTAGAATGAACTAACCGGACACTAGAGACTCTTTCTAAATGGATTATAGAAACTGACTGTTCCTGTGTAGATGTACTTCCCATGGCCTTATTCAAACTCAGGATGACCCCACAGTCCCACGGCTACTCTCCCTACGAAATTGTATATGGGAGGCCTCCCCCCATAATAAGACAGGTAACAACTGATATACTTCAGGTAAGAGGAGATGGGATATCACAGCAGATGGAACAACTAGGTACGGTAATTAATCAAGTAACTAAGTTTGTGCAAGAAAGAATACCATTCCCCTTGGGGGAGCAAATTCATGAGTTTATACCAGGGGACCAGGTAAGGGTGAAAGACTGGAAATATGACCCATTAGCCCCCCGATGGAAAGGTCCACATACTGTTGTTTCAACCACCCCTACCACAGTTAAAGTTGCAGGCATTGCCCCTTGGATCCATCACACCAGAGTGAAGAAGGCATACCACGCTGACCCAGAAGATACCGAGTGGACCACCCAGAAGGATCCCACCGACCCACTGGAAACCAAGATCATCCTGAAGAGGAAGAAGAAAATGAGGTCCCAGACGCGCCCTCTACAGGATGGAGCTGGGTAAATGACTCCTGCTACTCGGCCTCACCAACGCAATTCTGAACCTGACCACTGTTCCTGCACAGGACAACGTCTTCATCTCATGGGCACATTCTTACGCGGACTACCACAACTCCTCCAGTTGTTGGGTATGCGGGGCTCTGCCCATGTCAGTAATGGATGGACTCCCCTGGTGGGTGTCACCACTTCGTTTTGGAGACTTTGTACCAGTGTTCCTTCTTGGAACAACAGAAATAAACTTTCCTTTCTCTCACCAATTATAACCTTTCTTTGCTCTCCTGGTGTAAGAAAAAGCTATCAATGGGCCTGGGACATAGGGATACATTTAACATGAACACTAGTCTTATGGAGGTAACAGGGCTTATACCCCATATGTGAAAAATAAAAAGGAGAAGCACTCCCTTAAAAAAGGGGGCCAGGCCTCCTGGTACCTTGAGCAACACTACCAGGTCTGGGATGAATATTTCTGGATGACTCCTGAGAAAGGACAGTTAATTGTTCCTGCTGCTATTTGCTGGGAACAAAAAGAACACAAACTTGGATTTGGAGACCGCCCCCTAGACCCAAAAGAATTAAAATATATGGGTTATTTGTTCCCTGAACAATGTAAACAAATCTTGGATGTTACTTATCACCCCAATCGGTCTGTTCAGTGGCACGGTTCTGACTGGAAATATAATCCCGGAATCCTCTGGGTAGCCCCAAATGGGACCCAGTGGCTCTGTGGGCTCAACTTATGGCCGTGGTTACCAGTTGGCTGAGTAGGGCGTTGCACACAAGATTTGCTTTTGCCCATGGCAGTATTAAGCCTAGCCTACACCAACCTCCAGTAAACCTGGCCTATCTGCATGCAAGATGGACACGATCCGTGTTCCAGTGGTATGACTATCCTATTGCCTTGCTTGTACCCTCTATAGGGATAACGGATATCATGGTTAAGGTAGAGGCCTTAACTAATTTCACTAAACAGGCCCTCCTAGACAGTACAAAAGCCATTCAAGCTTTGAATGAAGAACAAATTCAGATGAGGAGGGCAGTAATTCAAAATAGGATGGCATTAGACAAACTCACGGCAGCCCACGGGGGGACTTGCACAATTAAAGCCAAATGTTGGGTATACATCCCTGACCTGTCTGGAAATGTATCTACTGCCTTGGAGGATATGCAAAATCAAGTGAAAGCCATGTCTAATGAAAATATTCCCTTGTGGACTTCGGTCCTGTCCTGGATAAAGGGAGACAGGTGGAAAACTATTGTAACTATTGTTATAGCCATCTTAATCACACTGCTTTGTGGGCCCTGGTTCTTACAATGCCTTGTGAATTCTGTAACCCAGAGGTTGATAGCGTTCTCTCACATGGGTGGCCGGAGGACTAAGGTGAAATATATATCAATGAATGATGCTCATTATGGAAACCAAGAGCATCAAAAGCGGGGAATGAAGAAGGAATTCATAGGGCCTGGACCCCATCCTTAGGCCTGTTCATGCTGATCATGCTCGGCCACCTCTCCAACGGACTCTGGACTCTGCTTAGTGCCTGTGCAAACTACAATAGAAGGACAGGCCCCCCTCTGGACAGGAGAATCTTGAAGATCACATCCAGGCTGCTCATCGCCTAAGAGAAAACATACTCGAATCACCCCTGCCTCCGGACAGGTCATAAATTCTTTCTGTATCTATTGGAGTGTAATTGCAGGCTTATTGATTATTAACTGTTTGAACACCTAACACTTGATAACACTTGAATAATAGGGTTATTGTGATTGTATTTACCCTTCCTTTGTTTTATATAAGTCTCAAGGAAATTGGGGTGGTGGGTTGGGATACGTACACATGGGGTATAAAAGATTTTCACAAATGCTGGTCTGGGTCCTTGGTTAAGAGGAGACTCTGCCTTGGGCCGCCNACTTGATAACACTTGAATAATAGGGTTATTGTGATTGTATTTACCCTTCCTTTGTTTTATATAAGTCTCAAGGAAATTGGGGTGGTGGGTTGGGATACGTACACATGGGGTATAAAAGATTTTCACAAATGCTGGTCTGGGTCCTTGGTTAAGAGGAGACTCTGCCTTGGGCCGCCAGTGTAATAAACCGCACTCCACTATCTGCATTGTCCTTCCGAGTGAGTTTGTTTCCCGGAACGCGTGGCTATAACAGTTGAAGTATCCTGAGAACGATTCTTTTGAAGAGTTTGATGCTTGGGTTCTGGACACAAGTCTGAAGGTCATAGCCCGTTTCTTTCTTATCTTTCTAGTCCTAAGATATGCTTGGCATCTTGGCACACTCAGTGAGTCTGCCAAAGGAAACACGACCACTGAGTGAGTAGCTGCCATGTGCCAGCACGGTCCTTGGCACACTGTGACATTACTTCATTCAGTCCATTCAACAACTTGTAAGTAGAAGCGCCATGCCTATTTTCCTGACATTCAAAGACACAAGAGACTCTAAAGTCTCTGGGGGCTTGAGTGAGAGACAACCAGGCCTCTGTGACCCCAGAGCCTGCCCGGTCCAGGCTGTGCCTGGAGAGAGTTCCTTACGCAATCAGAACCGGAGAATCACAACCCCAACCTTCGCAGCGGATGGGCAGCAAAGCTCATCAGCATCAGGCTAAAAGGAGCACGCTCTACCTGTCTGTAGGGGGACAGTCTAATTGTCTGCAAATTTCTGCAAATGAATGGGGCAGCAGAAACCAATCTCCAATTTATTCCATTCTGGCGGCTGATCTCATTGTACCGAAAGGAGGAGGGTTCACATTTCATGGGCAATCAAACGCCGGGTTCAGCCAGCTTTCTGTACCTGGGGTGAAATTTAAAGTTTGCTTTATTACCTTCTGGCGCTGAAGCTTGCCTACTTAAAGGAAGGACAGACCATAAATACCAAACTTTCAGCAGGAAATTTAGGAGGCTGGAGGGCTAACACACTAAGTTTGTGTTGTTTCCAGCTCTTTCCCTGATATTCTGGAGGCCAAATATCAGCTGAGCTGAGTCATCTGTTGCAGGTTTACAGGACAGAGTTATGCTGACAATAAAATGGGGTGATGTAGAAATTGTCCATTGGTTTTGGAAATGTGTGTTATGGAGCTAATGTTAAAGCTGAGGTGGGATGGGGAGGTGATGGCTGATGGTTCCTAGGGTAGGGTGAAGCCAGCTTGCTACTGTAAACTATGTCACATCCCTGCTTGCCAAGGCCTGCTGGTGTGCAGCTGGGAGAAATGGGTGCAGACCTGCTTTTCTAGAAGTGGCCACCAGTGACATCAGAAACAGTTTCTCCAGTAGTGTCACTATTGGGGACTTCTATGCAGAGGACATCATGAGAAATGTGGGGCTGGAAGAAGCACAAGTTGGAATCAAGATTGCTGGGAGAAATATCAGTCACCTCAGATATGCAGATGACNAGTGCTCAGGGCTGGTACACTCGGATGATCCTGAGGGATGGAATGGGGAGGGCAGTGTGAGGGGGGTTCAGGATGGGGAACACATGTACAACCATGGCTGATTCATGTCAATGTATGGCAAAAACCACTACAATAATGTAAAGTAATTAGCCTCCAATTAAAATAAATATATTAATTAAAAATAAAATAATAAAATAATAAAAAACGGTAAAAAATAAGTTCAACCCCTGTTCGGGAGGGGAATGCATGTGACAGTCGTTTTTGTTAAGTATTCTTAGGGTAGAAAAGAAATGAAAAAAAAAAAAAAAGAAAAGAAATGGCTTTGGTCAAAACAATCAATAGAGAAAAAGAAGGTTTTACCAGAGGAGTTTGCAATTAGAGTGGTGACTCCAGAAGTTCTCTATCCAGCAGCAAATAGATCTTTCAGAACGTTCTTCTTCGTTTCATTGATGCAACTGTTAGCTTCCTTTCGTGAAAGGATGCAGGCGCCAATGTCACGGAGATGGGAGGGCCTGCAGGCTTGGCTCCCAATGATGCCTGCAGCTTTAGCGGCCCTCGGTGGCCTCCTGGCTCTGCTTCTGCCACGCGAGTTGCCTCAGCATCCTCGGGTGCAAACACCTACTTCAGGGCTTTTCGCTAGAGCTGTCCCTCATCATCTCTCCCGTCCCTGCCTGGATGGCCCTTCCCTCTCATCCAGCCACCTACTTGCAGCTCGAGCACCCCTTCTAGTCTTCTCCAGTCTCTTCTGCTGTAGGGATTCCTGGCGGCCTGCCCTCTATATCCAGAGCACACCTTTCAGCGTTCCGATGGATTACACATCCGTTCAGTGTTTCTCACCGTCTGCGTCTGCGCAGACCAGCAACTCCATGAGGTCAGGCGACACTGCTTTCTCATTTGCTGCTGTGTCACCTGGCTCCCAGCACAAGGCTGGGCATTATAGGAGGAGTCCAAAAACTATTGTTAAAGTATTTATTAAATAAAAGAATTATTAAATTAATATAGGGNCAGCAACTCCATGAGGTCAGGCGACACTGCTTTCTCATTTGCTGCTGTGTCACCTGGCTCCCAGCACAAGGCTGGGCATTATAGGAGGAGTCCAAAAACTATTGTTAAAGTATTTATTAAATAAAAGAATTATTAAATTAATATAGGGCTACTGTAAGAATTAGGCTAATCTGGGGAATGGGCTCGGCATAGCGCCTGGTTCAAGGTATTTGCTGCACAGTCGTGTCGGATAAGTATGAGCGTACGATGTCTATGATTCCACACTGACCTCCTCCACCAGAGAGACACAGTTTCTACAGCAAGACAATGGCCACACTGGATTCTTTCATCCTAGGGGGTTCAGTGTTTTGTGCTTTAAGTGAATCTATGGAATCTTTTTAGAACATTCACCCTTAGGACCACCCAGTATAAGACTGTCACTTTCTGGAAGAAATGAGTTGAGCTGAGACCTGAAGGCCAATTGAGGTTCAAACCTCCAAGGAAACAAGGAAAAGAGAGAGTTCCAGGCCAGGGGGACAGCAGACGAAAGGGCACAGAGTCAGAACGTGGCCAGGGACCAGAAGGGCAGGGGCGGGAAGAGTGTGGCTTAAGAAAAGGCTGGAAGGAGAGGAGAGGCAAGACCTCTTCCACCCACACAGGACTTCTCTGAATCCTGAGGGCCAGGAGAAGACCCTGAGTGGTTTTAAGTAAAATTCTGGGCTCTGATCTTGCCCTTGACCTTGCTCTGTCAGAGCTGAGGGGTCACCCCTACAGAACACATTTTAAAAAAATAAACTTTCCTTTCTGCTAATTGTTATTTTTCTTTGAAAAGTTGAATTTAGAAATTAAATACAAGTAAAACAACTCCCCCCACAGACATATTCTATTACTTACTCTAAAACATCAATTTCCCCATGATAGAACCATCATGGGGAAATTATTAAAATAATAATAATAAACAAAAGAAAATGCTTAGGATGAAAATTTGTCAAATCGAAAGACAAAATTGCTTCTGAAATATTTCATGAATCTAGCAGAAGCAGAAACAACACAAATCAGAACTTGCTGGTTTCACTGGAGGTGAAAAGTGTTTTAAACATATTTAGATTATTTAGTCAGAGGTTCATTCAGCCACGTGTGACGGTGATGGGATTATAATGGATACAATTTTCCTCTATCTGCTCTGGCATTGATAAAATATTCATGTTAAAGAGCTACTTCTGAACACCTGGAGGCCTCTTGCAGAGTGTTACAGATGGGCTTGTTTTTGTAATACACATATGTAGTCCAGCCTCAACAGCTGTATGCATCTGAGTATGTACTCTAGATGCATGAGCACGTAGCCCAGATCCTATGCATTCTGGTCAGCATGAGCTCATAAATGTGTGACTGGCCTTCAAAGAAAGTGCCTGTTAGAAAACCCACACGTGGAAAAACAGGGCTTTCAATTCAGCGCATACGTATTGGGCGTTTGTCATGGGCTTTTCGAGTGGAAGTTTCACAGCTGATGCTATGAGACTACCCTGCGGGTACCTCAGACTCAACGTGTCTTAAGCCAAATTGAGTCCTGGCCTTCCACCCTCTCCTGTCCAAGCCCACGAGGTTTCCCATCTCCCTCTTCTCAGCTGTTGAAGGGCTGGATGGAGGCTTAGTCCTATGGGTGGTTACTTGTTTCCATCCAACTGCACTCTCGAGTGGTGGCTGACTCCTGCAGATTCCACCAGGGGGATTTTCCCTGGACACGCTCCCTTCCTTCCCAGGAACCGCCTTCCCTGAACCTTGACCATCACTTTTCACGTGCTCTACTGTAGCCCACCTGCAGCGTCTTCATGACCCACCCTTCCCTCTTATACAGAAGCCCACCGGATAGTAGATTCACAGCAACCAGGACCTCAGCACTCAGTCTGGGCTCCCTGGAGGCAGACACTGAGGTAACAGTTTGAGAACAACTAGTATTTTTAATATATATGTATATGTTCCAAAGTTTCTACAATGACGCTTTTCTATTTATAATCANTCACAGCAACCAGGACCTCAGCACTCAGTCTGGGCTCCCTGGAGGCAGACACTGAGGTAACAGTTTGAGAACAACTAGTATTTTTAATATATATGTATATGTTCCAAAGTTTCTACAATGACGCTTTTCTATTTATAATCAGAAAAAAACCAATTCATTTACTCACAAGCCTGTATCAGACAAACAGAAATACTATACTAGGCAGAACAGTATTTCTGTTTGTCTGATACAGGCTTGTGAGTAAATGAATACTTCCTTCCTAATTTTAATACACTTTTTGCTCAAGTTGAAATTGGTCTGGACAATTTTGTATCTTGCTTTTTGAACTGAATGATAAATAACAAGCCTTCTTCCCTCCCATGTTGCAAATTCTATAAACATCATTTGGTGGCTGCACAGTACATCATGTGAATGCATCAGCCCGTATTTAACCATTCCCCTGGTGACTGATATGCCCATACATTTAGGTTCTTCCAATTCTGTTATTAAAATGCAAATAAAATATCACTGTATGTAAAGTTTCCTTTGCTTACTTGTTTGTTTTTCTCTAAAAAGGATTCCTTTGAATGTACTAGCAAAATTGGGAGTACTAGGTCAAAATTTATGAACACTTTAAAGGACCTCTGACTTGTTGCCAACTCCTAGTCACCACTGGAAACAGATTTGATCCTGCCAAGGTTGGGCATCCCCACAAGGTTCCAACACCCTCTTCGGCTGCAACTCCTATATCTCCAACCACACTGCTTTTGCCCAAACATGCCACCCTCTCTGGTGACTTTATGCCTTTATCTGTCCCATGTTCCTCTAACCTGGCTATTCTTCCTTCACTCACCTCTAGTCTTGTCTACCTGTGGGAGAACACACACACACACCCCATGACAGATGCCTATTATATACTATGCGTGCCATTCTCCACTTCAGGGTCCACAGTGGTTTCTGGATCACTTCTCTTGTTTTCTTCTGCCAGGTCACACTTGAACACAAATGCGTGCTTCAATTTTTAAGCTTTAATAAAGGTTATTTAATAACTATCTGTTTGTGTAATGAGTGCCATCAAATAGCAGATTGCAAGCCCTTCTTTTTTCTTCTTTTTCCAAAGGAGATTTTGGGTTTTCCACTCCTTAAGGCAACCTCAGAGAAATCTCTTGCATTTTTATTTACACCTGATGCATTTAACTATTAGATTGAAAGAGACATTTGCTCTCCCTGCCATCCACACTGCCCGCCCCCTCCCCCCCAATAGCTGAATTGCCTCATTAGCTGGCAGAAGGCAGCACTGGCTGTGGCTGGCACAGCTACCCTGCAATGAGGCTTGACCTCGCAGGTGCCTAGCTCAAGGAGAGACTGGATGATGACAGATGTCACTGGGTTGTTCTAGGATGGACACAGAGGAGAACGCTGTATGACTTTATCAGGTATAAAACTTAAGTGCTTCTTTGCTTTTTTAAAACAGCTTCTCAGGGAAAAAGTAAGTGATTAAATAGTTAATCCCACTAGGGGGTTATAAGTAGAAAAAATATGAGACACCTCTGTAAGTTAATGATTACTCAAGAAAGCAGGCTTGCTTAGCAACAAAAGCAGCCAACAGATGCACAGGACATGTTCCGAAACAAAAAAACAATGGTGGCACGAGATCCACATCCTCTCCAGTGAGCTCAGTAAGTTAATGATCCCAGGACATGCTCTCTGCACATAAAAAGTAGTAATCTGTGGACCCAGCTTGACCACGTAGGGGCAAGAAAACTCTCCTGCCCAACCTGGAGGAGGAGCTGATGATGGAAAAGTGACCTTTTACTCAAGAAAGCAAAGCAGTTCTCCCCCTCCCCACTTTTTTGTTGATTATAGAACTGCAGCCCAGTAAGTTCTTGGGGCACAGAATTTCTTACCCACCCACCTGTAAGCCTTGTAAGCATCCTATTAAATCACTTCTTATCTATCACTCTGCCTCTCACTGAATTCTCTTCTGCAATGAGACACAAAGGACTATGGTACGGCAGCTCTTTGGAGCCCCTGGAACAACACCTAATAGTTTCAGAAAGAGGGCCCCAAAGCAAACTTCCCGACAGCAGGGGTGAAACCAACCCTCCTCTTAGGAACAGCACGTTCCTTCTCAGGCACAGCAAGGAGGAAGGACACTGAAGGCTATCCTTAAGAAATGGGAGAAGTACACATCTAAATCCAGGACTCACTCTCTGGATTTGGTTGATTTTGGAGATGCTGGTTCCTCCTGTCTTTATCTATTTGTTTTCGGTCCTTAACTACTTGATGTTATGGCAGCAAACTCTAAAATTAGAAAGCTGTTTCCTGCCCTGGCCACAGTGACAATTTTCTCTGTTGTCCAACCAATTTTACATATCCTTTATGGCTGAAATTCAAGATTATTTTGCTTAGAAAGTTCTTCTCAAAATTTAACCTAAATCATCCTCCTCTCTTCCCCTCTGTAGATTTATTTTCTTTCATTGAGGCCTCCCCCAAACTTCCAGTACTAGTCCTCTCCCTCTTTTGTTAAAGACATTTTAATTAAGATGCCAGGGTTACATTAGCCTACTTAAGCAATAATCTCCCTTTTATCTAGCGCTCTTCAGTGAAGTCCCGAATCTTTCATCAGCCTGTTCCATGTCTCTCTCCTCCCTTTGTTCTGTGGTTTTTGTTGGGTTACAGATTCTCACATTTTAATTCAGCTATTCCATTCTACGCCGTTTACATTAATAAATTCGTCTTCGCAATGATGCACGCAATGTTGCGCGTCTCCTCACATCATTGATTACTGCGGCCTTTGAAGGTTCAAAGGTGTGTCAGATCTACCCGTAAAAAGCAAAAAGAGACCATATTTGATATTCTCCAACATCTGAGGTTTCTCTGGGCCCAGTGGTTTGATGTTGAGATGGTAAAACAACAACTGCTTTAAAAAGAGGAGAACGTGTTATAAATATTCAGTTACCATGTAATACTCATTCTTCCTTAAAAGACTGAAGGATCAGGCTCCTTTTTCAAAGTCAGCATTGACAGATACAGCAGCTATTTGATAATGGAGCCCAGGAAATCTATTACGGGACCAAGAGAAATGTGTTAGCAGGCCAGATATTCTGCAAAATGTGCCCCACAGGAAGGGAGAGATTTTGTTTTCAAATACTTCTCTACATTGAATTCTTCACGCATTTTACAAATAGATAAAGTATCTTTGAAAATCAGTGAGTTCTGGAAGATGAGAGAGAACATTTTTTGAGCACTTATTACAGGTTAGACACTGGGTCTTATAAAACATTGTTCTTGATGCTCACACAGCCTCTGAAGGTACCCTGACACACCCATGCTGCAGATCAGGAAACTGGAGCCCAGAAAATTTCTTCCAGTGAGTGGAGGGACCAGGATTTGAACCCAGACCACTTTATTTTGAGACTGGACTATTATCCCCATTTCTGGCCTTCTGTGTGTGTTATCTTTTCATACTAAATGTTTGACTACTGAAAGGATTGTGTTCAGGATCTCTTCTACTTAAACTTACATGTATTACATTTATCCTTTATCTGATATATGAGCTCCATCTTCAATATACATTCAGAATTTGTTTCTCACAAAGGAGTGACATGAGTTGGGTAATCCTGCCCACACAGGGCTCCTGTGAAGGTTGTGGGGATGCTTTGTCAACTTCAAACTCTGCTCCAATATTGGTTTATCGTTTATAAGACATGGCTCCTGCCTCAGGGATCCCTTCACTCAGGACATCAGTTGCTCTCACATCATATCAAAGTGAAGGGCAAGTCCATTACAGTGGCCTGCGAGGCCCTACGAGGCCCTGCGAGGCTGGGTAGGGCCCAGCCTGCCCCACCTCCTTCACCTTCCAGCCTTGTATCCTACAGCTCTGCCCTGTGCGGACTCCAGTCTGCTGCGCTGACCTCCCTGATGTTCTTTGACCACAGACAATCCCTCCACGGGCCCTTGCACCCGCTGTACCTCGTCCAGGAGAGCTCTGCCCCTGGGTCTCCACGGCTTGTAGTCATCCTCAGCCATGCCTTCTCTGCCTCCAAGTGAAGACTGCATGGTAACCTCCCACACTTCCTGTCTCTTCTCTGCTTTCTGTATAGCCACCTCACTGTTACCATCTAAGAATCCACTTATTTCACTTATTTATATTGTTTTTATCTGCACCCTCTCCCTCCCCATACTAGTACATAAGGTCCATGAAGCAGAGATTTGCTTTTTTACCTTTCTTATTTACTGTTCCAACTGTGGTAAACCAGAACAGTCCTTGTGGCACCTGCTTAGTGCTCAAACGACATATGAATTCAGTGAGTAAGGAGTTAATCTAGTTGAGGAGGCAAATTGAGCCTACGTGGAGGAACACAATCAACGGAGATGCTTGGCTGTGCTGCTAGCAGAAACAGAGACTGAGCCTGAGTAAAGGGAGCTCAGTGGCAGGTTGGATGCTACCTTGATTTTATAGGATGGTTAAGGTTTGGAGGCTTCCCTGATAGCTCAGTGGGTAAAGAATCCACCTGCACTGCAGGAGACCCCAGTTCGATTCCTGGGGCAGGAAGATCCACTGGAGAAGGGCTAGGCTACCCACTCCAGTATTCTTGGGCCTTTCTTGTGGCTCAGCTGGTAAAGAATCCACCTGCAATGCAGGAGACCTGGGTTTGATCCCTGGGTTGGGACAATCCCCTGGAGAAGGGAAAGGCTACCCACTCCAGTATTCTGGCCTGGAGAATTCCATGGACTGAGCAACTTTCACTTTCACTTTATTTAAGTTTTGGAGGGACAAAGCACGGGCTCCCATGTAGAAGAAACAACAGGATAACACTAACATCTTATACTTACTGAATACTTGGCAGCTGCCGGGCATTATCCTAAGCTCTTTATAGATATGCCATCATCTCATGGCAAATAGATGGGGAAACAGTGGAAACAGTGAGAGACTTTATATTTTGGGGCTGCAAAATGACTGCAGATGGTGACTGCACCCATGAAATTAAAAGACACTTGCTCCTTGGAAGGAAAGTTATGACCAATCTAGACTGGATATTTTTAATATGCTTTTTAAGCAGAGACATTACTTTGCCAACCAAGGTCTGTCTAGTCAAAGCTATGGTTTTTCCAGTAGTCATATATGGATGTGAGAGTTGGACTATAAAGAAAGCTGAGAACTGAAGAATTGATGCTTTTGAACTGTGGTGTTGGAGAAGACTCTTGAGAGTCCCTTGGACAGCTAGGAGATACAATCAGTCCATCCTAAAGGAAATCAGTCCTGAATATACATCGGAAGGACTGATGCTGAAGCTGAAACTCAAATACACTGGCCACTTGATGCTAAGAACTGACTCATTGGAAAAGACCCTGATGCTGGGAAAGACTGAAGGCAGGAGGAGAAGGGGACAACCAAGGATGATATGGTTGGATGGCATCCCTGACTCAATGGACATGAGTTTGAGTAAACTCTGGGAGTTGGTGATGGACAGGGAGCCCTAGTGTGCTGCAGTCCATGGGGTCACAAAGAGCTGGACACAACTGAGCAACTGAACTGAACCCAACTGATTGTTAACCGCATGATATGGATGAAAAAACAGAGGTACAGGGAGGTTAAGAAATTTGCACAGACTAGTTCAAAGTTCAAAGAAACATAAGGTTTGGAATAATAGCAGTGTGGGTCCTTACTCTAAGGATTAGAGGTAATAAAAATAAAGTACTTAGCTTCTAGAAAGTTCTCACTAAATGATGACTGTCATTATCAGTACAACAGGTAGGCCAGAGAGACTACAACCAGCATTTTGGTGTTATTTCCTTTCTTTCTCATGCCATAAAAATGGGCTGATGCATGAGTTTAAACATGCTTGTGAACTCCTTCCCTTTGACCTGCAGAAGTTTCTGTCTTGTGTGGGACACACAGGGCAGCAACCATGAGTATTCTCTAAGATTATGGACATTCTATATTTGAAGGAGCTTCAACATCTAAGTCAGAGGCTGGAAGATCAGACAAAAGATCACTGCCCTGAAAGTAGCATCTTCTAGGTCCAAGAAGTAGCATCTTCCCCCCTACCCACCCTTTAATGTGGAATATTTATAACAAAGATGCCCTTTGAATCTGTCAATACCTTGTCTGCTATACCTGCCTGCCATTTACTGTAAGAGACCGTTCAGAACAGTGGTTAAAGGCATAACTGTTAGTTTGAAGGTCTGTGTTTAAATCTCAGCTCTGCCACTTACTAGTGATGTGCTAAAACTATTCAACTATTCTGAGCAACAGTTTTAAGTATAAAATGGATATTGCAATAGTATCTACATCATAGGGTTGTTATGTGTGTGTACAAACCCACACAAATATATATATATATATATATATATATATATACACAGAGTTCAAGTGTTGGCTATTACTTTTCTTTCAGGGTCCTTGAGGGTACATTCTATAGTGATATTTCTCCTTTACCTGTAAAGATAGTTAGTTCTGAACTCAAAGTAGCAACTACCAGTTTCAATTAAACTGTGTAGGCTCGCATTTATTTTTACCTCTTTTCCCAGTGCTCACATCTTATCTGTTTCAAAACTCTCATGATTCACACCTCACATTTTTTATCATAATCAAAACGCTTCAAAGGAGTAACAAAAATAAAATCTTAAGAGGAGCTGTGCATGGGGTGTGGAGGAAAGACATATCACACAGAGAGAGGAGAAAGATAGGGATGGCAGCGGATGTCATGTCAGAACCAAGACTAGGCCGAAGATCATGAAGCAAATCTTTCAAGCACTCAAAGAAAAAATATCAACCTGGAATTCCAAACCTGGTGGAAATATCTCCCAAAATTAAAAGCAAAATAAAGATGTCTTTTTATAGAGAAAAGGTGAAAGAATTCAACACCAACAGAAGAATGCCATTAAAAAAAGTGAAACAATCTTTCAGGTGGAAGGAAAAAGATATCAGATGGAAATATGGATCTATACAAACAAACAAAATGCACAAGAGATCAATATTATAATAGTATCCATCTTTTACTCTATTTTTTATATAAGGTAATTGAGGAAGTAATTGAAAAAGGTCTTGAAAAGGAAACTAAACTTTATTTTGGTTAAAGCAAAAATAACCATGTATTGTAGGGTTTATTTACAACACATGATAAAGAAAAATGGATGTGGAAGTATCAATACGTTGTTTGCAAGGTTGTTATGCTCTGTGTGAAGTGCCACAGCATCATTTGAAAGTAAACTGTGGTAAGTTGAAGATGTATACTCTAAATCCCAATGCAATCACTGAAATAACCAAACAAAGAATGTTGCTTGAGGCCATGTTCTTCAGTTTGGTCCCCAATATTACTTTTTTTTCCCTTTGCTGTGCTGCATGACATGCAAGATCTTAGTTCCTCTACCAGGGATCAAACCTGTGCCCTGACAACATCTTACAGAAAAACCTGCATGAACTTTTTGGTCAAGTCAGTGCTTTCTCCTGTATGTGCTAGATGCTTGGGACGAGTGACATTTCTCATCTGGACAATTCCAAAAACCTCTAAGTGGATATGCGCCATAAGAAGAAATGAACAGATGAAGTCAAGATTCCTCTTTGGTTACAGTGTGGTCTACTCTACTCTCTTAGCCTGACATTCAAGGCCCTCTAAAATCAGAGCTCAGACAACTTTTCTAATTTTCTTTCTCTAATGAAATCATCAACTTTAGATCAAATGCTATTGCATCATGTTCACCTAACAGGTGTAATGCCTTCCTGCTTTTGTATATTACCCCACAGCATCCGTCTTTCCTGAAATGTCCTTCTTACTTAAATTCCAAGGATGCTACCTCCTCCCAAGAAACCTTCCTTGATCATTCCATTGAGTGAATTGAGGAAGAAAGGGAGGGAGAAGTTGTCACCCAGGCAGTCAGATTGTCCCTAGTAATTAGCAGGGTTTTGGCTGAACTGGTAAGATAACTCCTAGAACCCTGCTACAGTACCTCTGATGCAACAGTGAAATGGCTTTAATTATTTTACAGGCTTTGATCATGCATGTCTATATTAATTCTTAGACTTTTCATCTTGCAAAGTCTAATTCACTTTTTTTTTTTTAAGATGAGCAATCATAGTAATGCCATAATGTTGGACTCTATTCAGTCTTCTTGAGGTGTAAAAAGGGCCAAACTTGGAGAAAAAGACCAATGTTGTAATATCTTAAAAGAAATTTTAGATTATTGAATTGCCAAGAATCATACCTTCTTATTACATGAACTATAACAGACATGTGGGTTTGATTCCTGAGTCAGGAAGATCCCCTGGAGAAGGAAATGGCAACCCACTCCAGTGTTCTTGCCTGGGAAATCCCTTGGACAGAGGAGCCTGGTGGGCTACAGTCCACAGGGTTGCAAATAATCGGACACGACTGAGCGACTAAACAACAATGGCTCTCGGGCTGTGTGTATATATGTGCAGGAATGTTTCATATGTGTTAGACTAAATGCTCCTTTTGAAAGATAAAAACAAAGGCAACTGGATCTCCCACCTGTATGGCAGTATAAGCTCTCATTGACCAAAAGTGAGTCTCAGAAAGGGCTTCTCTGGTGACTCAGATGGTAAAGAATCCACCTGCAATGCAGGAGACCCAGGTTCAATCCATGGGTCAGGAAGGCTCAGACAAGTTAAGCAGCTAGACCAAAGCACTCAGAGAATCGGTGACAAGCGGGGATGTATTGATCTGAATTTATATCAATATTTCTCAAGAAGTACACTCAATCTTCACATTATTCAGAGGAGAAAACTACATTTTTAGAAAATTTACAAAGGTGTTTGGAGGACTTTGTTTTCTGAGAATTGGAAAACACTTCAGCCTGGCTCTGACTTTCAAAGGCATTGGCATTTGTTCCTTTAAACTAAAACTTAGATATTAAGAACTTTGGTGTAAAAATCATCACTTTTAAGTTCAAACTGACAGTAGTCTTGAATCTAGTCTTGTGGGTGATTAGAAGTTAAAGAGAAAATATCACACTTGATTAACACAGGATCGTTTACATAGGCGACCTTGTTGGTTCCCTCCCAGCACATAACTGTGGTCAGTCCAAGGGAATTAAACCCAAATTGACTGACTCCACACTGACACATGACTGTAAAGCACAGACTCGCATATTATGGATTTAAATTGGGCTTCAGCAGAGATTCTCGGTCCTGAAAATTGAAATCATGAGTCGTGATGGCAGTAAAGTGATCGTGAAATGTGGTCATGGCCCAGGGATAATTTTACTGTAATTGCACTTGCATTTCTGTGGTCAGTCCTTTAGCTATGGTACAGAGGGAGACTTTCCATCTTGTGTTACTGGAGCTGCTGGAGAGTTTCTCTAAGAACAGGGACACTGTTGAAGTCTGCGTTTCCCTGAGGGAGCCTTCTCTCTGGGACGACGTTTAGTTTCCTGTTTGGTCTCTGGGTTGTTCTCAGAGACAGCTGTGGGCTCCTATGATAATTCATGTTAGTTGGACTGATCCGTATGTTATTAGCAAAATCAGTATATTAAAGTAACCATAGCGTTTCCTCAGAACAAATCCAAATGTGCCCAATTGGAGAAGGTCATGTCAAAGAGTTGATTACTCCTATGATGTAATAAGTGCTGGAGGAGACAGAAGCTGAGTAGGGAATGATGGGGAAATAGAACATGGAGTTCACCTCACCTGAAAGAGGCAAGGTGTTGAGTGTTTCTTTTGTAGACAGAGGTTGAATGAGCCCCCAAATTCCGAATATAACTAAGTGAGCAATATTAAGGATGAAGAGAAAAACAAGGTACTTTTATAACAATTCTCACTCTCACATTCCATCAGCAGATGGGAACCACAAACCTTTCTCCTATCAACTCAGAGAATTATTTGGCTTCTGCACAAAGCTTGGGCAAAAACACCATGACCATTTATTTCATGAGTTGAAGCAGGTCTGCAAAATGTTCAGATCTTCCTCCACACAGATATTAAGCCATGTTATACTTAAGAAAAATTAATTTGCTGGATTAACAATCTCACAGAGGAGTCCAGATTTGCTCAGTGAGACTACATAAGGTTAGATTGCCTCTCTTCAGGGCAATAATAGGTATGTCTGAGAGAAGCTAGATGAACCTGGATTTCCAATAAACAGAAGAGACAGCTAATGAGAAACGCAACAGTTTTAAAGTGGCAGGAAAAAAAAAGTTGTAATAAAAGATGAAGAAAGAGGAAAAATAGTAACAAAAGAAGACAGATGAAGCCCGTTTAATGTTTCTATCGATCAGCACTATTTTATTATATCAGTACAGTGCTGAAAAGGAACTAGGGCTGACAAGTTAATGAACTCTAGTTAGAAATTTCCAGATGAAGCTGAGAATGGCATTAGTACCTGCCTTGTCCTAATCACCTGAGACTCCCTTGCATAAACGTCTTGATCATTACAAAGGAGCCCAAATTATCTGCACTAACAATAACCATCAATCAAATGCTAAGAAGACAAAGGTTGTGCAAATCAATGCAGGGGCAATGGAGGCACTTAACTGAAACTAGGCTGGCCTTGAATTTGAGGACCCCAGTTTTCATCCCTGCTTCCCTGGTGGCTCAGACAGTGCTCTGCATTCACTGTGTCACTTTGAGTAAGTCTTTCGAATCTTTCTGAATCCAGCATTTTCTTCTGTCAAATGGGAATACCAATACCTGTCTTGACAGACTATAATGAAGACTGAATGAGCCATCAGGTATGGATTACTACTATTTCAAAGTTCTACTTTGTAGGATAATGTCAAATGAATTATAACTTAGAGATTCTTTTAGACTAAGCATTCTTAATGCCATCATTGCCTGAGTTCCATGGGAAAACTTTCAGATTCTTTGGACCTATCAAAATTATTTGTAAAATTCTATTTGTTACCCTACAGATGTGAGGGATGTTTTTATTGTCCAAAAAGTTTAAGAACTCTTTGGATTGAAGGTATCTTTCACTTTTCTACATTGTTTATGATCTTATTTTTAATGATTCATAAAACAAATATCTATTCAGCACCTACCACATTCCATGCACTGTTCTAGGTGGTGGGGGTACAGTAGTGAACCAAACAGAAAAAAACTATGTCCCTCAAAAAGCAAATAGTCTTGCAGATTTGTTCTTCAGGATAACCTCATGTATCTAGACATTCATATCTAAATTGTACATTTAGAGAGAGGTGGGGATAGACATTACTTATGCAACAAGCATGGTGATCTGGTTTGAGCTGACTAAATTTCCAGTGGAGACTCATTCCAATAGCCCAGGAATGAATGCAGGTATAAGGGGCTGGAATTCAGGTCAGACCTGCCCATTTTGCCTGGTGGATGTGAAATGTGTTTAGGGTGTTCACCCTTTGAGATTTTCATAGAGAATGGCAACATTGTGTTGATTTGGACACTGGGCTTCTCAGACAATACCGAAAGGGAAGCAATGATCCTTCTAACTGCTGGTTGAGAGTGTGCTGTGAAGAAACAATTCAACTTAAGGTAAAGAGTTATCAAATGTTCACAGAACATTGCTTTTCTGATAGTAGAAGATGGTGAAGGAGGGAGTAGGGAGAGAGGAAGAGGCAAAGATGGAAGACAGAGAAAAGAGAGGAAGGAAGGGCAGGAGGGAGGAAGGGAGGAGACCACCGAAATATTTCACAGAGAACAGTTCAGTGTTTACAAACACATTGGCTTGTCAACTTGAAGAAATACTGTGCAGCCTTTAAAAATAAGGAGATGATGAATCAATATAGAAAATGTTCATCATAAAATAAGTGGAAAAATTACAGCACAAACTTGTGTCTACGCTATGTGCATATATGTGCAATATATTTGGATGAGAAACAGAAGGGAATGTTCATTGAATGTTTTTCTAGGGGATCACGAATTTTTTTTTTCCGAAATAGTTTTAATTCTGTTATAGATTTCACAGTACACAAACTTAAAAAAAAAAAAAAAAGAAGAAAACCCATATGTTCCCAGATTTGTTTTTATTAGTCTGTATTGTAATGAATGTTGAAGTCTGGTCTGGAAACCAAATCTGCTTTGAAAATAAAGGGTCTAATTATTGTTCTAACTTTTAATCACCAGCTTGTGCAGTCTGAGCAGACAGGCTGGGAAGACTTGCGAGTCAGTCTGACGGAATTATTGAGAGTGAAGAGACTGTGCTGAAAGTGCTGCTTTCTTTCCTCACTTGAACTTGAGCAGAGAAAATAGAAAGTCTCAGCATTTCCACCAGAGGGTCTAGCTCCCATGATCTTGGTTTTCATTCATGCTGGGGCTTGCCTGCTCAAATGCTGGTCTTTAAATTCAATAACCCAGCCCCTTCCCTTCCATACTTCTAGCATTAAATTTGAGAGACTTTGGAGGCAACTGGACTGTTCACTGGTATCTTGCTACTCAAGCACAGACCTCAGAGCATTGCCTAGAAGCTTATCAGAACCCAATGCCCCACCCCAGAGACATGGAATCAGAACCTTAATTTTCACAGGACCAACCCTCCCCCACATCAAAATCTGTATGCACATCAAAGTCTGAGATGTACTTATCTACACAATTCCTGCAAACTTTTGGCTCTTGTCTGTTTACACAGATCTCACCTCCTATTTGTAGCTCTTAGAGCAAAATCATGTGAGATAGAAGTACGTGCAAAGAAGACATATGATCCTGTATTTCATGATATCGTCAGTCTGTATCACATTCTAGACCAAGAATATGCCCTCAAGGCAATTTCCCATTGGACTATAAATTTCTTCTCCTACTTCCAGGGATGGGAGTAGGGACTCAATCCATGTGGTTCACTATTGTAGCAGCCAGACGTGACACCATACGTGGTTACACTTGGGGATCCAAGGACACAGAGTGGCACCATAAATGGTCACACCTGGAGAGCTGAGGTCATGGATTAGGTGAGTGTGATTAGGACCCCAGGAAACCCATGAGGTATATCTATATATGCACAGTAGCCTAGAACATAAGCTATATGGTGGCAGGAAGTATCCACTGCATGCCTAGTGGGTAGAACAGTGCCTGCCACACAGGAGACACTTGAGTGATGATTAAATAGCATAGTCAATGGTATTAATTATACAATGGAAGCCATTTTTATAAACTAAAATTGATGAAGCACTGAAAAGCTATGAGCTCATGACCAGATACAGGATAGGGTCATAGTGGGCTTTGCCATTTACAGGCTATGCGTCTTGGTTCACGTGACTATACCATGGGGGTGATACCCACCTCACACACACTGCTGGGATGTTTAACCAAATGTGTATTTAGATTTGAATCTATAGAGATGGAAAGTCATTTGTAAAACTCTAGCCCAAGGGTCAGCACGTTTTGTAAGCAACCAAACAGTGATTATTTCAGGCTTTGTGGGCTGTCCCGTTTCTATTATTTAATTTTTATTTTTGAGTATTTGTTTATTTTTGGCCATGCCACATGACTTGTAGTATCTTTGTTCTCCAACCAGACACTGAACTCAGGCCCTTGGCAGTGGGAGAGCAGAGTCAGAGTCCTAACCACTGGGCTGCCAGGGACTTCCTCCAGCCCATAATGTTTCTGCTACAACTACTCAGGTCTGCCCTGGCACCAAGCAGTCTTAGGCAATAAATCGATGAATGGGCGTGACTGCATTTCAATGAAACCGAATTTTATTTCTTGATAAAATCAGGTAGTGGGTCACGTTTGGCATCTAGGCTGCAGTTGGTTAACCAGTGTCCTAAACTTCCTTGTATGGTAGTAATCATTACTCACCAGCTTCTAAATGCTAGCAAGAAACTTGGCATAGAACTTACTTATTTGCTTGAAGTATTTTCTAATCATTAAAACTTAAGATACCAGATGGGAATATATAGAGAGTTTTAAACATGTTGAACAACGTAAAAGACCAAACTTCTTTAGAGAAGCTTTGTGACATAGGGCATTTAAAACTTTACTCTCACTGTAATACCTCTTTACTTTATCAGACAGAAACTCAGAGCAGGCGCATGAAAAGATGCTCATCATTTCTAGTTATTAGAGAAATGCAAATCAAAACAACAAAAAGTACTACCTCACACTAGTCAGAATGGCCATCGTTAAAGTCTACAAAGAACAAATGCTGGAGAGGGCCTGGAGAAAGGAAACCCTCTCTTACCATTAGCGGAAATGTAAACTGGGATAGCCACCAAGGAAAACAACATGTGAGATACCCCCGAAAATAAAAGCTAGAGTTGCCATATGATCCAGCGATCCCACTCCTGGGCATATACCCAGACAAAACTTTAGTTTGAAAAGATACACACACCCCACGTGGTCATATCAGCATTATTTACAACAGCCAAGACATGGAAAAATCTAAATGTCCATCAACAGATGAATGAATAAAGAAGATGTGGTACATTTATACAATGGAATATTACTTAGTCATTAAAATAATGACATTATGCCATTTGCAGCAACATGGATGGACTTAGAGATTATCACACTCAGTGAAGGAAGTCAGAAAGCAAAAGACAGATACCATAGATATTATTTATATGTGGAATCTAAAATATAACACAAATCAACATATCTATGGAACAACAACAGACTCACAAATATAGATAACAGACCTGTGATTGCCAAAGAGGGTGGGGGAGAGAAGGATTGGGAGTTTGGGATTAGCAGATGCAAAGTATTATATATAGGTTGAATATGCAAAAAGATCTTACTGTATAGCACACAGAACCACTTTCAACATCTTGTGATAAAGCATAATGAAAAGAATATGAAAAAGAACACATATATGTGTACAACTGAGTCACTCTGCTGTTCAGCAGAAATTAACACACTCTTCTACATCAAAAAAACAAGACAGAGGCCCAGACTCAGAAAGGGAAATCAGTTTACACAAGGCTGTATCAGTAATGGCTTTCAGAACTGCAGGTTATTGGTTCTAGGTCAGACATATCTCTAGGTCAAGACTCTGGGATTATCATATGGTTCTTGGGGCAAGAGTCATCTGGAAACATGAAAATGTTAAAAAAAAAAAAAAGTGTTGGAAATTATGTCCAAAGCAAGTCAACAGGCTGCTTTTTGCTCTATTGTTACAGGGACAGTCCTGACATTTAAAGTCATAGTTCTGTGAGTTACACGCCTAACAGGCGGCAGGGAAACAAAAATCGTGAAACTCGGCAAGGTACCTTCAGCACAAGAAAAATAACACGTCAGAGTCAAATCCACCACATGTCAACACATGCTAAAGACGTAGGGATTTTGAAAAGTCTTGCTGTCATGAGCCAAAATGGGAGTACGCATTTGAATTAAGGCGAAGTCAGAAAAGCAGCCTTTTCCTAAATACTCCTGTGATACCAAGTGCGTGCGTGAGCTGGGAGCCAGCCCTAGGGAAGTCCTGCCCAAGCCTGATGCCCGTTCAGTAGCGAGTGCTGAGTAAAAGTGATAATCACAGCTCTTCTTCCCCGGCTTCTCTTGTTACTAACACCATGGAACCATCCTGCTAAGCATCCCTCTGTGTACGGCCATTTTAAATTAGGACCTATTTTGTGTTCAACAGTAAGTGGACTTGAGTGTCTGAAGAAAATGTTCTTAGATTTAAAAGTGAACAAAAACATTGTTACACTGTGGGTGTCATGTTAAGCTTTACAGTTATGAGTGTAGAGTGTTTTAATTTCATTATTTTGACCTTGCTAGTTTTTAATATATATTTCAAAGCAGATAAAATGAATCAGAATTGAATTAACAATTTTTATCTAGTAACATTTCTCAAGAAAACTCTATTAAGCCAAATTAAGTCACTGTTCAGTTTTCTACACAGCATAGTTGAGCAAATTAAAATTCTAAAATTCAATTTTATTGATAAAATTATTTTCATCAGGATTAATTATGCTGGGTATAAATTTTATGACAAATATTTGATTCATTGACTGCTTTTTGCCAAATTAAAATTTTCAAACAGCAACTTTTGATTTGTGGGTTCTGTTTTGTGGCTTTATTCTATCATACCCGATTTTGCAGTTCTATATTTCTGATAAGAAGTTTTGATTCTTACATCGATTTTTGGTAGATAATAAAATTTCCTCTGTGCAGTTCTGGCCAGTGTCACTTCGTTTTGTTCTCATTCTTTGACCAAGTCTAAGTTTTCACAGGACATTTTTTTGTGGTTTTCCATGATCCCAGCAATATTTGATCCTTCAGCTAATTTTTCTTCCACAACAAATTTTACTGTTTGCAGTTTTAGCCACTGCTTGTTTTATTTTGTGTATATCATCTCTGCTGCTGCTGCTGCTAAGTCACTTCAGTCGTGTCCGACTCTGTGCGACCTCATAGATGGCAGCCCATGAGGCTCCCCCATCCCTGGGATTCTCCAGGCAAGGACACTGGAGTGGGTTGCCATTTCCTTCTCCAGTATCATCTCTAGCCATAATATATTAATTGCATTCAAGACTGGTGGTCTGTAGCTATTTCTTGGAATAAAGCACACAAGTAAAGGAAAGACATACACCTGAGTTTATGGCAAACAAGGTCCAAATGCCAAAGGCAAAACAGCAGTGTCAAAATGTTCTGGTTTGAAAATCAGAAGTTAAAGTTATATAAAATATAGGAATGTCAAATCTAATTTAGACTTTAAAAGACAGAGATTCAGCTCAGATCAGACCTAGGCTGCAAATGGCTCTTAATAATCATTATCTCCTGGAGTCTTCACTACACCTCCAGCAGGCAGGAATGATTCCCATTTTATAGACTGGGAAGCCAAGGCTCAGAGTATGTGGCCCAGGATCGTACACTTTATAAAAGTCAGAGCTGGAATTTGAACTCTGTGGCTCTCAGTCACTAACACTCTGTATTGTCTAGGCTCAAGGAATTACTGGGTTTTTTTAGGGAAACCAGACTGTCTTGCAGTCTCAAGGCTACCTCTAAGAAAACCTCTCTTACTTTTACCTTGAACCTGATGTAACTTTAAAGAGATCAGTACCTTACCATCTGAGTTTGATATTTTATTCATCATTTGGTCTTGGGCCACCATCCATCCATCATGGGTCAGAGGCCCTGGTGCCTTGGTTTGTTCTCAATTAGAACAGTTGGATGCCTTTCTTGGGCTTCCCTGGTGGCTCAGATGGTAAAGAATCTGCCTGCAATGCAGGAGACTTGGATTCGACCCTTGGGTTGGGAAGATCCCCTGGAGAAAGGAATGGCAAACCACTCCAGTATTCTTGCCTGGAAAATTCCATGGATAGAGGAGCCTGGTGAGCTACAACCCATGGTGTCGCAAAGAGTCAGATAAAGCTGAGTGACTTTCACTCACTCAGAGAAGTTGGACACCTGCCTTAGGTGTAGGAACCTGTGCTGATTTCAGACAAGTGTGTTTAATTCTCCCAATAAAGGGTATGAGCTGGGAACAATGCAGCATTCACAGAATACCTATTAATTCAGAAATATTCAGGTATTCCAATGAAAAAAATAAAAGTTCTGTATTTACTCTGTCAAAATGCTGAATATAGTAACTATCCCACATCAAGGGCCTCGGTGTGTATGGAGGCTCTGAGAGAAGTCCTGCAAATAGGAAAAAAAAATCCAAGTTTCCCCAAAGATGGCTGGCTCACCTTTCTCAGGATGGGTGAATAATGCATCAGTCATCCTGCAACCATGTGGGAACAAGTATCAGGGTTAAATCAACAAATTAAGGATGGTGGGATAAACCGAGGAATAAACTGATTTTCTCATGGCATTGTTGAGCAGCTGAATCAGCCCCAGCAATCATCTATCCTGGGACTTCATGTTAAATATGAAATATAACCCCTACTTAATATAAGCGATTCTTAATCAGGCTTGTTGGTGGGCTTTTGGAGAATCAAGTCAACCCATTGTCATTTCCACTGTAGTTATGGAAGAGTTTGAGCTCCTGCAGCCGAATGCAACCCTAAGTGATACCTGTTCAACATTTATGGACAAAATGAATACATTTTCCCACCACCTTGGAGGTTGAAAGCACAATGTTTTCTGAAGGTGAGTCGTGAGTTCTCCTTGACAAATATGCTCTAACAATAGGGTTTCCATGGTCATTCCTACACAGAGCACCTCAACTCCAAAGGGAATGCGAGTAAACATGAGAGCGAAAAATGCAGGAAGAAACAAACAAAAACTCCCGACATTCCACATCAAAATACTCTGAAAGGCACAAATTCTCTCTGGTTTGCTGTTGCCGTTTAGTTGCTGAGTTGTATTCAACCCTTTGGTGACTGCATGGACTGTAGGCTGCCAGGCTTCTCTGTCCATGGGACTTCCTAGGCGAGAATCCTGGAGTGGGTTACTATTTCCTTCTCCGGGGGATCTTCCCGACCCAGGGAACCCACATCTCCTGCATTGGCAGGTGGGTTCTTTACTACCGAGGCAGCAGGGAAGCCCCTCTCCCTGGCTTGCCCTTGCTAAATCTGCCCGTCACATAAATTGCCACCAGCTGATAATACAACCGATTGGCTCCAATCTTTTGTTTATGTGATCATTAGTTCAAAATCAGAGACAATTTGCTGGGTGTGAAAAATGCTACCTCTGGCACCTGAATTTACATTTGAAAACTGATTTGGGTCACATTAGGCTTTTAGGACAGCCTCTTCTAGAAGTCAGTGCAGCAACAAAGCATGATAAAAATTATGACAGGTCTGCAGCAGCGTGCTAAACTCACTGTAAATTTCAGGTCTCCAAAGAGCCATAGTTGGTAAAGTATTATTGATGAGATGGTGAGACTTACCTGGAGCCATCTTTCTTGATGATTTAAAATTGACAACTCAACTTAATAAAACATAACTTGAGATAGGCAGAAGGGTGTTATAATAGTCTGGTGGCCTTTGTTATATTTAGCTTCTGATCAGATGATTAATATAAGGCATGTTAACCACTGAGCTGCTAAGATTTAAAAAGTTCTAAGCACTGAGAGAGTGGAAGTCTCCTCAGTTCATAGCTTGAGGTGCATGTGAAAAAGAAGTTTCCAAACATAGCTCTCACTGAGTTTCTCTTTGATTTGGCATCTTTTCCAATACCAATTTCATTTTTCATATTATTGGAAGTTGGCATAGAGTAGGAGAGAGAGAGACAGAATTTCAGTGGTGCTGATGTGTTTGGAGATCTGTTGCTCAGAGGTTCTGTGACTCTGGGCGTGTCAGGAATTTTTCTAAATATCAATTTTCACATCCACAGTCTGGGGACTGTGATCTTTGCCCTCCTCCAGAGAGTGTGCAGGACCACCCAGGTGAACACTGAGTGTACGCGTCTTCCTTCTAGCTTTCCTATCCTTAGTATCCTGACTAACTTCATCATAGCCTTGTTTATCCTGCTCAGTGTGAAGTTATGTAAATTATCCTAATGCTTTATTCACACAGGCAGGACATACAGTGAAAACACATAAAAACACCCGTCGGGAGTTCCCCTCAAGGGTATTTTGAGAATCAAGTAAGATACTGTATTTAAAACTCTGTATCCACACCAATCCATTATCACTTCCCCTTTATAGTTAAGGGAGAGTATGAGCTCTTATAAATATCCAATTACTATATATTTAGTGAAGAGATTTAGAGAGCATGAAAGCATATCAGCTTCTATTGTGGTTTTGAATCATTCTTATTAAGGATCAAGTTAATTGCTCCCAAACTTCTTACTTATTTTCCCACAAAAAAATAAACCATGTTACCAAAAAAAAGTCTGAGGAAAAAGAAGACGCCATTCAAAACATACCATCTGGGAATAGATATAAAACATATTTTTTTCCCTTTGCATGTCTTGTAAAATGAATGTGTGAATTCATTATTGCTGTTAAAACAGCAGCATCAAATGCTTTGCTAATTAATATTGACCCTATAGTGGAGGAACATTTTCTAGTCTTTCCTATGTAAGCTGTTCTCATGCCAGATCTCCCTATTCTTGCTTGTATAACATAATTCTAGAACTGAAGTTTCATTTTCATGGCTTCAGTCCATCACTCCAGCTTAGTAAGATCTTTCTGTATTTGGAAAAATTTCATCTCCAGGGTTAGATAGTACTCTCTTTCTTTAAAAGCCTATTCATGCCCTTGTCTTTAACCTCTAGAAACAGGATCCTTGGTCTAGGCGGGTGTCCCTGATATGTATCCAGAGGACCCCGTAGCTCCCGTTAGCACAGCTGTAATCCCCTCTTCAGCATCTGTCCTCACCCTTGTACTATTAAGGGGCTTCCTTGGTGGCTCAGACAGCAAATAATCTGCCTGTAGTGAAGGAGACCTGGGTTCGATCCCTGGATTGCAAAGATCCCCTGGAGTAGTGAATGGCAGCCCACTGCAGTATTCTTGCCTAAAGAATCCCAGGGACAGAGGAGCCTGACGGGCTACCATTAGGCTCGCGCATCTGTTTCATTATGAAACAGAAACTGGGTCTGCCACTGTGGTTGGTACATAGTAAGTGCTCAGTGAAGTGAAGTGAAATGAAGCTCAGTCGTGTCCAACTCTTTGCGGCCCCATGGACTGTAGCCTATCAGGCTCCTCTGTCCATGGGATTTTCCAGGCAAGAATACTGGAGTGGGCTGCCATTTCTTTCTCCAGGGGATCTTCCTGACCCAGGGATCGAACCCGGGTCTCCTGCATTGCAGGCAGATGCTTTACCCTAATCAGATTGTTTTGAATCTACTTTCTTAAAGTTAAAAGACTCTCTATAGACTTGAAGAGTCTTCTTTACTAATAGGGACTGCAAAACAACCCACTTTCTGCCAGGCTTCCCTTGATAATCTTCCTTACAGGTCAGAATAAAGTTCTTCTTGCTGCTTTTATATTTTGAGAGACAGACTTTTCACTGCTCAAGACTGTGCTAGACACAGCAGACTTCTTTGATTTTAATAGTGCCAGATTCTTTGCAAGTATGTATTAGCTGAGGACATTGAGGCTGGTTACTATCTGAATCTTAGTTTTTGCATCTTTAAAAGGGTTAATAATAGGATATATATCACAGATTTATCATGAGGATTGCATTGGACAGTTATAGTGTATGCAAAGCATTTAGTTGAGTACTTGGATGTAGGGGGATGAGATGTGGCTGAAATCCCTTTCTCCATTTATTCACTCACTCAGTAAATGTCTGACATGAGCATGGGGAGGGGGGCAACACAATTTTTCCTCCATGCTTTTCACACACCTGTGTGCTAAGTCACTTCACCTGTGTGCTAAGTCACTTCACCTGTGTTTGACTCTTTGCAACCCTATGGGCCGTAGCTTGCCAGGCTCTTCTGTCCATGGGATTCTCCAGGCAAGAACACTGAAGAATTTCCTTCTCCGGGGGATCTTCCCCATCCAGGGATTGAACTTGTGTCTCTTATGTCTCCTGCAATGGGGAGTAGGTTCTTTACCACTAGCGCCACCTGGGAAGCACAAATTTTCCCTCCATGCTTTTCACACACAGGCACTCACATTTTTCTGGGTTTGGATTTCTAGCCTCAGTTACTTGGGACAGCTGGCTTTCACCCCAGTCTGAGACCTGTGGCTGCCCTAAACCAGCTTCGAGAGTAGAGAAATCTGAGGAATGAGATAAAGGGCTTTTCCCCACCATGGGTGATCCTAGAGAGAGCACTTTATCATCATAACACTTGACACTCCACCTGCAAAAGGCAGAGCCTCCTTGACCTTCACCCAGGCCACAGGATTGCTGTGGGGATCTTAATGAAATAAAGTTGATGAAGCACTTCAGTTTCCTTAAAAAGGGATGAGGCAGATAAGTCATTTTTATTAGTCTAAATATGAAAGTACTTTTAAATGAGCATCCTATCTTCTGAAAATTGCTACTTAACTTTAGCTGGTTGACATTATTCTGTAAGTGTCAATACTAGGCTACAATTAGAAATAAGATTGTTTTGCAAGACTTTTACCTAGAGGAATTTATATAATATGCATATGTAACTTTGAATTTTTTCAGAAACCATGGGTCATCCAAATAAAGAACGGCATTTTTAATAGACTATTGTGCAGCCTCTAAAATCATATTCTCAAAAACAACCTGACAGACATAGTAAAGACCTCATGATACTTTTCCCTGTAAGAAGGGAAGAAGCACATTTGCTTACATGTGATGAGCTCTCTGATCTTTCATTTATATAAGTATAACTGAGAGCAAAAGTTGAATAACAAGGATAAAGACAACAAGGCCAACAAAAAGAAGACATGCGCCACGGTTGTGTTAGGTGTTTAAAGTATACTGTTCCATTATATTCCATTAAATATATTGTCCCATTATATTACTACTTGCCTTACTACTTGCATAATGAGAGAATATTACTCTCATTTCAATCTCATTAAAGCACATTTATGGTTGGTATAATTATTACCAACCATATTACCATCCCGTTTTACAGATGGGTCGACTTTAGCTCAGAGAAATTGTCCCTAGCTTCAGTTTCAAATCCGGTATGTGTCAGAGTAAGGTTGATTTTATGTCAGAGGAAAGTTATCCTAATAGTAAATAAGGAAAATAATTCAAATAACCACCAACATAAGGCCAATAAATGGTGGTGTGTCCTTACAATGGGATGCCCTGAAGCCACTAAAAACCACAGCACAGGGGACGCCACTTCAGGAGGAGCTGAGCAGTGTATCTGATCAACCCTCATGTAGATAACAGCTAGAAACTCTTGACACATATAACATAACTACCTGGAAGGACTGGAGCGTGATCTAAAGCAGGAAGAAGCTGGAAGGGAGTGAAGCCTTGGAAGAAGACAATGGTACAGCGTGAGGTTCCCATTTTCATGCTTTCAGTCTGCAGGTAGGACCATTCAGTGTCAGGTGGACAGGTAAAAGTCTCAGACAACTCAGTGTCAGTGGCTTACAGGATACCACAAAGGGCTCAGGATGATAGTGGCCACCGGACAGCCAACGGGGAGAACCCAGAGAAGAGAGACTCAAAGATGGACACCCCCAGCTTCTGTTTATGAACTCTGCCACTAACTCTGCTGATGTGGCCCCCGAGCCATGCATGGCGAGCAGTCTCCAGGCACCAAGTATCTGAGCTCCCACTCTCTGTAGGGCAGATAGATATAGAATATGCAAGCTTGCATTTAACTGAGCTAAAACCAAAACAGAACAGACTAGCAAGCAAACAAAATGCTCTTGTGGGGAACAGAACAAAATCTAGAATTTCTAGATAGCATCTTTTACAATGCTCAGTGTACAATCTAGTTTTTGATTGGCACTAAAAAGACAGCAGAGAAATATGACCCATTTTCACAAGAAACTGCAATCGATGGAGACAAACTCCAAGGGCCCCCAAGACTTTGGAATTAGGAACCAATGGTTTGAAAGCAGCTATTATAATTATGATAATATATCCAAAAAAATATGATGAAATGATAAGAAATGTTAGTAGAGAAATAAAAATAAAACAAATGGGAATTCTAGGACTGAAAAATAAACAAAGTAAAATATTCACTGGTTAGTCTTAACAGCAAAATGAAGATGAAAGAGTCAGTCGACCTGAAGATAAATCAATAACAATTATTCAATCACGAAAAAAATAGCAAGAAAGAAAAAGCACAGACAGATCCTTTTAGGGACCTGTGGGACAATATCAAAAGGTCTAACATGGGTAATTTTTGTCCCAGAGGCTGAGGCAAAAGTGTTTGAAGAAACAATGGCTGGAGATTTCTCAGATATGGTGATGCAATAAAATTACAGATTCATATCCAAAGAAGGATAAATACAAAGAGAACTACATGAAGGCCCATCACAGTCAAACTGCTGATGACCCAAGATGAAGAAAAAACCTTTTCAGCAGCCAGAAATCCACCACATGACCTCTGTTTTATTCATTAAAATGAACTCTAAAAGAGTCATGAACCTAAATGTAAAAATTAAAGCTGTAGAGATTTTGGAAGAAAAGAGAAAACTCTACTATGGGTGTAGGTATAGATTTCTCAGACTAGCCACAGGAAACTATGCTCAAAAAGATAGACATTAAAATTAGACTAGCATTAGGAATTTCTGCCCATCGAAAAACATCATTAAAAAACGAATAGTCAATCCACAGACTGGGATAAAATACTTGCAAAACATATACCGGACTGAGGACTGATTCCCAGGATATGTAAAGAACTCCTGTAAACCAATGATTAAAAGGCAAAAAAGGGGCAAAATATGGGAAAAGATACTTCACAAAGGAAGATGTATGAATGACCAATAAGCACGGTCATTAGGGTAACATAAATCTGCAATGAGATGCCACTACATATGCAAGATTAAGAAGATCAGCAACACCAAATGCTTGTAAAAATGTGCAGTAACTGCCACTCTCATGCATAGTGGGGAGTGGAACAACCACTTTGGAGAAAGACTGACTTATAATACCCAGTATGAATCTACCCAAGGGTGCAACAATTTTATTCCTAGGTATTTACTCAAGATAACGGAAAACATATGTCCATACACTGATTTGTATGTGAGTGATTGTTTATGGCGGTTTATCCATGACTACCAAGAGCTGAAATCAACCTAGGCACCATCAATAAGGAGGGTGAACTAACAAAACGTGCTCAATCTAGGTGACGAAAAACTGCTCAGTAACAAAGAAGATATGGGCTACGGATATATGCAGCAACATGGGTAAAGCTCTAAAACCTTTTGCTGAGTGACAGAAGTCAAATAAGAAAAGCATACATACTGTGTGATTTCATTTACACTGAATTCTAAGAGCAACACAAGTAATCTATGATGGGAAAAATCAGCACAGTGGTAGCCTCTGGAGTAGTGGGGGTGGGTTGTGGGTTGGGGACAGGTAGTGACTAGAAGGGCCAGAGGGAACTTTCTGGGGTCATGGAGATGGTTTCTATCTTGAAGAGGGTTGGGGTTGCATTTATCTGAACCTATCTGAACACAAATGTTATATTTAAAATTTGTGGATGTCATAGTATTATAGTATAAGAAGTGTACTTCAAAAGGAAAATAAGAACCATAAACAAATGTTGAACTCTAATTAACAATATGCATGTGGAAGTACTTAGGGGGTGGTGTATTACATATTTGTCACTTTGAAATGAAAAGAAAATGAGATGGATTGATTAAAATATAACAGGATGGATTGACCTATGTGTTACTTTATATATATGCTCAGTCGTGTCCGACTCTTTCCGACCCCATGGACTGTAGCCTACCAGGCTCCTCTGTCCACGGGATTTTCCAGGCAATAGTCCTGGAGTGGATTGCCATTTCCTTCTCCAGGGAATCTCTCCAACCCAGGGATCAAACCTGGGTCTCCCGCATTGTACACAGACGCTTTACTGTCTGAGCCATCAGGAAAGTTCGTATATATATATATATCCATAATAAAATTTTGGAAAAAAGTTCAGAAACTATTTTATAAAATGGAAGTGCAGTCTCCTCTAATGCTGTGAATAGACCTGCATCTGGCCAAGGAGACATGAGACTTGCAGGTCTAATCATCCCTACCCCCATGATAAGCTCCAGACGAGCAAGGCATGGTGGTGGGCTTTGATCCAGATAAAACTTAGAAGACAGGACAAATGCTTTGGTAGTTTCCTGTTTTTATATGGAACATTTGGGAAACTTGGCTCTATTATTTTCTTTTTGGAATATTATCAAACGATGCTCAAAAGCCCTTCGTGCCAGAGGAAAAGAGCCTGGTCAGGCCATTATGTGGAGTCAGATGCCCATATGGGCCACTTGGTCTCCTCGCAGCCCTTTTTCGTGTTTTCCTTCCTGTTTTCTGTTCGTTAGGCGGGATGTCTGGAATCAGCAGGCCTTAGTCCTGGCTCTGCCGTTTATCAGCTTTCAGCCATTTTGCATACTTTCCTTAACACATTTAGATCATTTTTTCCTTCTCTTTCATGGTTTGGTCACAAGCCTGATTCCACCACTTTAAAGGTAGTGGCACAGTCTAGTTCCATACATGTGTTGAGAAATTTTTTGTAGCAATTCTGCCTTTGAATATGTTTAATATCAAAGAGCTCTAGCTGGTTTGACTTCTAAAAAATACCTTCCATCTGCAGAGCTAATTCACAAATCTACAACCTGTGCCAGAAGCGCAGGGACATCTGATCACAGAGAAGAAGAGGAAGCCTTCCTGATCAAGATCAATAGTCTCTACCGGAAAACTCAGGAAATCCCATATATAGCATTTCCTTGCAGGGACTCCTGTTATAATCCTACAGATATAGTGCCGAAACCCCCCAGCAGAGAACATCAAAGGTCATCTGAGAATGCAGCCACACGACAAGGCACATAACTTATGCAGTGATCAGAAGCCACAATCTGGTTCTCTTTGCATCCAGAGTTTGCATACCAAACCCTGCCTGGACCATTCTATCTCAAGAATGTTGCCATCCACCCAAAGGCTGAGACAGGTGAAAGTGGCTGGGAAGGAAAGGCCCAGCTCAAGCACTTCCGATGAAATGTAATTTTAATGCAAAGAGGGAGATCTCAGGTGGTAAACCTTGGTCACGCCATTATCACAAATCTTCACAGGGCCACTTAGTTTCTCTCTTTGGGGCCCCCCAAGAGCAGACCCTGAGGAAGGACTTGGGTGAAAGTTTACCTTTTGAAAAGTAACGCCAGGAGTCACAAGTAGGAAGTGGGGAGGTGAGGCAGAGCAGGGAGACAAGCAAATGAAGGATGCATAAAGGGGACCCTCTGGGACCCTCAGAGAGACAGTGGAGAACATGCCCCAGAACTGTCCACACTAAGGACAAGGACACCGGAGAGTCAGTCCAGAGGTCCGACCCTTCTCCGTGGCTTTCCTGACTCAGCAAGCTGTCAAGTGAGGGGCAGAGGCAGGCTCTGCAGAGGGGAGGCTGCCGTGCTGAGGGGTGGAGTCCAGGATGGAGCGGGGACACCACGGGGAGGGCGACAGCCTCTGCTCTGCTCTTTGCCTAGTTCAGTGTTTCTCAGACGTGCTTTTAATGTCTGGAATCAGCGGATCTAGATATGAATATTGACTTATAATTGAATATTAATATCATTGAACATTGACTTAGCAACTCACTTAAGCTTCTGGCATTTATTTCCTTATCCTTTATAATAGTATCTAATGAAGATTAAGGGAGATGAGGACTGAAGGGGCAGTTCCTCAGACTCCTTCACAGAGCAATCATTCCGTGATGTGTAGCTGTTACATCATACTCTATGTTGTAAGTACGGCTGGCCTTGGAACAACATGGGTTTGAATTGCGCAGGTTTACTCATATGCAGATTTCTTCCAATAAATATAGTACCTACATTTTCATTTCACACATTTCATACATATATAACAGCTGTATATGTATACATAAGTATATACGTGTTACAGTATTGTGCATATAGAGCATATCACACTAATATATGTTATATTAACTACATTATTGTATTTACAATTACTGTGGAGAGGGTAACCGATACAGGATTCTTCTACAACTAGGCAGGCAGCAGTTTTTTCTCTCCTTCTCCAACATCAATATATTCTCCTTATGTAAATAGGATCTTCAGTAGGGACTCTGGAAATGGCTTCTTTAAGTCTAGTTGGTGCGTTACCAGAGGGATTTTAGGGAGGGAGATGTTAGGAATTCTCATCACCATGTGGGTGACTGCCTGCTTAACTTTTGTCACAGGGTTATTAAATAGTGGTTCCTAATTAAATACACAGAGGAAATCAAAGTTTCAGTGCTCTGCCTAATACAAAAGGGAGGTAATATAATACAGTTAATTGAAAAAGATCACACACACGGATGTATGTGCACACACACGGATGCTTGCAAGAGCACGCCCAGGCACACAGACACACACGCACACCCCCAAGAACCCAGCACAGGCTCTATCCTGACCAGCACAGAGGTTTTAGTGTAAGCTCTACAACCAGCCAACTTGTATTCAGATCTCAGCTTCAAAATTACTAACTGTGCAAGCCTAACTGAGTCATTCAACTTCTTTTGTGGTTCCTTATCTGTAAAGTGGGGATAGCAATAGCACCTCATGGGTCCTATTACTAGGATGAGGGATTGATGAGCTGCTGTGAGTAATGTGACCAGTTCAGCACCTGACACAGGACATCTTAGTACAGCGGTTGTTTGAAATGGGTTTCTTTCAGATCTTAGCATGTGAAACTATTCTCCGAAAGGCCACACCATCTTAAAATACCTGCATTTCACTCTTAGGTACATAAGCAGAATTTTAGAACCCAGGGAAATGCTAGAAATCCTCTAAGGCAGTGTTTCCCCAATTTATGTCCAACCTGGAGGATCTCTTGAAAATGCAGATTTCCATTCAGCAAAGGAAGCCTGGGATTCTGCCTCTCTAACAGTGGCAGTGATGCTGCTGGCCCTTGGATCTGTTTTGAGGCAACAAAAGTCTTCATTTTCCAAACAGGACCCAGAAAACTTATGTTGAGTTGCCCAAGATCATACGACTTGTAAAAGACTCATTTAGAATTCACATGTTTTGACTTTGAGTCTGTAGTTCCACAGGCTTCCCTGATAGCTCAGTTGGTAAAGAATCTGTCTGCAATGCAGAAAACCCCGGTTCGATTCCTGGGTTGGGAAGATCCACTGGATAAGGGATGGGCTACCCACTCCAGTATTCTTGACCTTGCCTTGTGGCTCAGCTGGTTAAGAATCCACCTGCAATTTGGGAGACTTGGGTTCAATCCCTGAGTTGGGAAGATCCCCTGGAGGAAAGAAAGGCTACTCACTTCAGTATTCTGGCCTGGAGAATTCCATGGACCATATAGCCCATAGGGTTGCAAAGAATCAGACATGACTAAGCAACTTTCACTTTCACCTGTGGTTCCATTGATCCCTAAACACAAACACCACCTGGCTTCTGATGGGAAATTCCTCCCCGTTGGAAGGTGTTTCTATTGATTTTCCATAGAAGGGGAGATTCCATATGAGTCCAAGTACTCTGTGGAGAACTATTTGTTTTCAGTCCACAGGACAAGATCATATTAAGAAGCACATGTCAGACACAGGGAGCATTGCTAGTCTTACACATAGGCACCTCTGAGATCCAGTCATTGTCAATGGATTAATCCGGTTATTGGAAAACTTTTCAGTGTCTTTGGAACACCTCAGACTTCTGAATCTAGTTTTTCAACTGCTCATTTTATGAACTATGAATACTGATCAAGTGTTTCCAGTGAGTGCTTAGTATCTGAGATGTGCTCTACATGTAAATTACATGGACATGGTGGTGGTTTAGTCACTAGATCATGTTCAATCCTTGTGACCCCCAGGGACTCTAGCCCGCCAGGCTCCTCTGTCCTTTGGATTTCCCAGGCAAGAAGATTAAAGTGGGTTGCCATTTCATTCTCCAGCAAAACACATGAAGGATTCCAAAAACTATGTACAAAAAGGGACATATTAATAATTTTTATATTGATTACATGTTCAAATGATCATACTTGCATGTACCAGGTTAAATAAACCATGTTATTCAATTAATTTTACATGTTTCCTTTCCCGTCTTTAAATGCTGAATCAAAAAATTAAAATTACATATGTGGCATAAACTATATTTCTATTGAAAATTGGTTCAGATGGATAGTAGAGCATATAGATTACAGATGGACAGAATAAACTATGCATTTGATTTACAATCTAATTTATACATGATATAATTTAGATATGTAAAATGAATACCTCTATAAGTTATTTCAGAATTCTCTCATGCATACCTATCCTCTCAAATTGGGTATAGGCACATATGTATAATAGGTATTTTTTAATCTTTGTTCAAGCATTTAACATGGTTAAATTTCTCTTACAGACTCACATTAAAAATGCCTTTCTGTGTTTATGACATGAAACAATGACTCCTCATTACAACATGCTTGTACTTGATAGTTGATCTGATGAATTATTAGTTTCCCAACAGCATGCGGAGAGGGCCTTCAGCTCCCTGAAGAGAATACGTCTCCCTCCTTCACTGACGTGTGTCCTTTAACACATTAGCGAGGGCAGAGAACTTCCTCCTCCACGTCAGAAAGCAAATAGTCTGGCGCTCTGGCCAAGGCTTAGAGGGCTCTCAGAGAAGAGCAGGGTGGCACAGGCTTACAACCTGGCTTTACTGCTTAATATGTAATCTTCCGGCAAGTCAGTTAGCCTTCTTGATTCCTGGTCTCCTTGGCCAAGAAAAGAGACGACGAAAGAACACAGCTCATAGAGTTTCGTGAGGATGGAGCTGCATGCTGCTTGCAGCACACTTTGCCTCTCACCTGGTTTAGACCAAGCACTCAGTCCACTCTGGCTATCCTGCGGCATCCAGTGCTCAGTGTCCTCAGGGCTCTCTCTTCTGAGCCTGGTGGGACTCACACTCTCTTGTCCCCTTGGCAGTGGGAAGGGGCTATGTCATTATTATAGTCAGTGGATTGCACCAAGAAGTGGGGTCTGTTACTTCCAAGACAATCATTTAGTTGTGAATGCAGAATCTGGAATGTTCTCTTCCTTTGGCATGGACAACTTACTGGTTTCTTGTTAAGATGGTGCTGTCATGACATCATGGGCATGCTTACATGGAGCAGAGCCCCTCTCTAACCAACACTGGTTATGGAGCATGAGCAATAATTAAGTTTTTTTGCTTAAACCATTAATTTTTGGAGGATGGTTTATTATTGCAGCATAACTTAACCCAACCTGACTAACATTCTGTTACCTAAGGCAACTCCTCTGCTGAACTAAAGTCTTTTGATTTGAATTTCAAGGCTTTTCCACAGTTCTTGATCTACAGCCTCCCACAGAAAAACACCAATAGTTCAGTCATTCCTCCAAAGTAACTGAAGATCATTCATTTTGGGTGTTTCCTCATCTGATTCCATCAACTTTTTTTCCCTCCTGAACCAAGTTGCTACCAAGGCCATTTATTTATTTATTTATTGGCAAAGTTGATTATATAAGTCATGTTTGTCTTCCTAAAACAACTTCTGCTTCTAGAACAGCTTTTATGACCAAGATACTTAAAAAAAAAAAAAAAAAAAAACTGCACCAAGGCTATTAAAAAGAATGGAAACTACAGATCATAAAAATGTGAATTCACATTTCACAACAGTGAAACATTCATTTCTGTGTAGGTTGTGAAATAAAATCAATATATGCTAACCTATTGTTTAAGAACAAAGGAAAATAAAGAGAAATTTCAATGTTTTTGTTATTATTTGATCCAAATTCATGGATCCATTGTTGCTTATGGCTATAAGGGACCCCAAAGGTCATTATATCCAATACCCTCAAACTGTCAGAATCAAAATTATAGCAGTTCATGTTGAAATATTTAGTTATAGGGACAGAGATCATATACATTTTTAATATTACATTTTAAAGGAATAGTTAATAATTTTACAGTTTTCTGAAAGCTAAGAAAGCTAAAATTTATTGCTGCAAGAGTGGAATTTCTTAGTAAGAATGCCAAGAAGCAAGAGGATTCCAGAGAAGCTCATAGGATATTTAAGGTTAAATTTTTTTTTCCATCCAGAGAAGCATGTGTTCCTTGTGAGAAAAGGAAAATTGTCCTCAAAGATCTGAGGAATGTTTCAAGTGTCATTGGTCCAATTTTTCCCTCCTTCCTTGACTTTCATTTCCTTATCTGGTCCCCAGCAACCACAACGACCGCCCACTTCACCTGTATCTCTAGAGAGAAGATAGGAATCAATACTTTTCAAAAGCTCTCTTTTCTTCTAAAAGATAACTGCTTGCTCCTATGAGGGACAGAACCCAGTTCATACAGCTTGAGGTCTCGGGCCCTATCCATGATGACCAGGGTTATCACTGGAGTAGAGGTCAGAGTGAATGTTGGGGAGAGTCGATAAGGATGAGGATGGCCCCACGACGGTGAGGCTGGAGGAAGCAGTGATAGTGTTTCTGAGCACAGCCTATGGCCAAGGTTCTGCTGCCAGACTTCCCAGGTTTAAATCATCCTGGCTCCACATTTTCCAGATAGGTGACCTTCGATGGCAACCTAGTCTCCTCATGACTCATTTTCTCATCTTCAAGATTAGGATAATAATGAATGGTCTCTACCTTAGAGAGCTGCTGTATAAATTAAATGTGCTAATACTTGTAAAGTACATAAAACAGTACCTGAAGTGTAGTAGGTGCTGTCTCTAGGTGTCTCTTAAAAAGAAAATGATGGTGTTGCTGAAATGATGTGATCATATTTACAAACGGTATTTGTTAATCAGAAATCTGAAATGCACCTTCAGCTTCATAGTTCTGTTAGAGAACCACTGTATGAATTGTGGTGTGTGCAGGAACCCTAAACACAAGCTGCCGTATCTGAATGAATGTGAAACTCCTGGTTACCTCTCTAATGGAAGAAGCACACTGACACAAATAATTCAGGATGCATGATTACAAAATCAGTTTGTTTGTACTGGATTTAAAAACATGCATTGCGAGTTCTGAGAATCTAGCTTAAATTGAAACAGTTACTGCCCCTTATTCTTGGATACCTGAACACTGAACTGAAGAGCATGAGAAGTGAACAACTTTTGCCCCAGTCCCACACCACACCAAACCCCAAACCCCAAAGCTTCTCCAGTGGCTCAAGTGGTAAAGAATCTGCCTGCAATGCAAGAGACACTGGAGACTCAGGTTTGATCCCTGGGTCGGGAAGATCCCTTGGATAAGGAAATAGCAACCCACCCCATTATTCTTGTTTGGAGAATCCCATGGACAGAGGAGCCCAGTGGGCCACAGTCCATGGGGTCTCAAAAAATTGGACACGACTATACACGTGCACTGATTTCAGTCCTGAGTGGTCACTGGAAGGACTGATGCTGGAGCTGAAGCTCCAATACTGTGGCCACCTGATGGGAAGAGCCGACTCACTGGAAAAGACCCTGACCCTGGAAAGATTAAAGGCGGGAGGAAAACGGGGACAACAGAGGATGAGATGGCTGTATGGCATCACTGACTTGAATGACGTGAGTGTGAGCAACCTCTGGGAGTTGGTGATGGGCAGGGAAGTCTGGTGTGCTGCAGTCCATGGGGTTGCAACCTTATAAATCTCTACAGTGAAAATATTCTAACCAGTGGGTGGCGATCATGTGTCATGATGCAAAAAACCATATTTTCTTAAAAATTTTCAACACTGGGCAGAAATTGAAGAACAAGGGAGTAGGGGTGGAAAAGGCTGAAAAAAGTAGTGAGCAAGTTTGACAGAGAACATGCCCTCAATGCTCTTGCAGTTTTCAAATCAAATGGTGCAGCTGCAGGGATGTAAAATATTCTAATCCCCCTCCCCCATCCCAACTGCCTGCTTAATTCCTCCCACAGAACTATTCAGAAACATATTCAGAAACAAGAGCATTAATGATGAAGGTGATGGGGGCCAGTCTCTGCTAGTGATGACAAAGGCTCATGGACCGATCATGAGCACTGTGAGGTAGCTGGTTCAGAAGACCAAACCTTTGTCTTTAAATAAAGAGGTTCTGCAACAAAAAACAGTTAGTGAAGAATCCTCCTGCAATGCAGGAGACCCTGGTTCGATTCCTGGGGTGGGAAGATCTCCTGGAGAAGGGATAGGTTACCCACTCCAGTATTCTTGGGCTTCCCTTGAGCAGTGCATGAGAGAATCCTATCTCCTCATGTTTTTGTCTAATTTGACCTGCCTTTGCCAGATTCTGAGTGCTATTGCATGACTGAGAGTGTAATATATTCCTGTGAGACTGATGTCTGAAGTTACAGAGGCCTGTGATGTCCCACTTAATAGTTATGTGACATTGTATCAGTTTTCATCTATAAGTATCAGTACCCCTATCTGTAAAGTGAGGATGAACAACACTGAGACAATGTGTTAAGGAGTTTTAGAGGCTATAGTGAGATAATGCCTATAAAATGATTAGGACAATGTCTGGCACTTAAAAAATGTATAAAATCATCATCATCATCTTCTTCTTCATTCCATTGTAACTTGGCATCTGCTGATTCAACCCATAAGATCTGACCATGGCACCTATCCCTCACTGATGTTCTTCACTTCCATTTCTGCAGAGGTTGCCATTTTGCTAAGCCCTAGTTGTGTCTTCTGCAGAACACCAGTGATGCCCCAACTAATAAAGTAAGCTGGGAAGATTGAAATTCAACGAGATGATGGGCTGATCACACTCTGGTAGCCCTAGAACATGACTGATAGCTTCCTAGCCTAGGCTGAGAACAACTGTGTTAGGGCTTCCTTCAAGATTTTGACTTGGGTAAGTGGTAGAATGGAGGAAGGAGAACATGTGAGGCCCAAGACACTCCAAAACTGAGAGGCCAGGGAGAGGAGAAGGAGCAAGGCAAGCAGGCCGAGAAGGGCAGGCCAGGGAGGAAGGAGGGGACCGAGGCACATTACTGCTCTGACTGTTCTGCTTCACTAAAACATGTTTCTTCATCCTGTCCTATTCCAGCATTTTCCTGACATATTTTTCCTTTGATTATAACAACTCAATAGCACCAGAAATATAACGGGATATGCATTTTATCTCTAAAGTTAAACATTCAATCAGGCCCTTGGATCATTAATTAGTTTATCTGGGCTGAAAAACATTGATACTTGAAAATTTTAATAGAAAATGATAGTCCTTTGTATGGTTATTTGTTCTTGTTTATTAAGCACTGACTTTATCTCAAATACTAGGTGAGTCCCTTCATGTGTTTTCAGTCATTTAATCCTTGACAAAACCAAATTTCGAAGGTTCCCATTTTATGGATGGGGAAAGTGGAGTTCCCAGGGCAATGCGAGCGGAGAAGCAGGCAGTAGGCTTTTCTAACTTCTAAGTCTGTATTCTCCACCACTGCCCCACACAGCCTCTCTATCAACCGATCAAGATGACTGAGAGATCGAGTGAGTTGCCTTCTGTTGCCCTAAGATTTAGTAGTAAGGGCATGAAGGCTGTCCTTTGGAAGGAAATCTATAAATCAATAAGTAATCAGTAAGAACAAAGATAGGCAAAACTAGGAGAAAATGACTCCAGGGATGTGAAACTCAGCCATCTCTTTGAAGGGAGGAGCACATCTAAGGAATGAGCTGGGCCTAAAGAGGCTGGCCACCGATGGAAGCCTAGGCAACATGATGCCACGCTGGCAGTGCCCATTCTGGAGGCAGGAAGCGCTGCTGAGGCAAACAGCAGACATTTGGAGGGCAAAGGTAGTCTGGGCATACTGGTGGAGGGAAGTTAGCAGGCATCCACCCTGACCACACTTCACACTCATGAAGCAGTCTTCTGCTCATGATCCAGCTTTCCACAAAGGGCGAGGGAGCAGCTGGAAAGTGCTGGCCATGTGGACTTCAAGTATCTGGTCTCTTTGACAATAATTTCTCTTTGTAAATTAGCAGATCAGCTCCACACAGGGAGAGAATTTGCTGATCATCTGTGCTTTGTATATCTCAGTGCCTGTGATAGTTCTTCCCCTTTTTAAATGAATAGATTGGCTTCATATAGGAAGAGAAAATGCTGATCACACGGACTTTGAATGTTCCGGTCTTTGTCACGCTCATTCCTCTTTGCAAATTAATAAATTGGCATTCGAGTTTTATAATCCCTTTTGTAAGCATCAGCCATAAGAGGTGGTTCTTCTCTTTGGATTGACAATATCAGGAGGTCCTTGGCTGGCTGGGTGAGCAATTTATCCCCATTTGCCCAGGACTCTCCTGGTTTTAGCTCTATAAGTCTGCAAGCTTGGGAACCTCCTCTGCCTCAGGAAAACCAGGGTAGCTTGCTTAGGAATTTCTCAATTTTAACAGTGATAGATTTGCATCTCTCTAGAGAGGCTCCTCAGCCCTTGATGACCTGACAGCTTAGCCACTTGGTAAGGAAAACACAGCATGGCCATGCAGCTGAGGAAAAGGCCACAGTGCTTCAGAAATTACCTACACGTGCCAAATTCAAATTTCACATCTAGTTTTAGAAGGACCTTTAAGCTGTTACTGTCTTATGACTTCTAGATATTGCACCACAATATAATCCATGAGTATTTTATTTTACAGCTCTTATACTTAAGACACTTTACAGAAGGCAAGCTTTACACTAACATACAAGAGTTAAGATGATTGTTTTACACCTGGACAACATCCAGACTATGGCTCTTCCTGGCTGAAGATAGTCTGCATTCTTATTTTTAGATCCCAGAGCCATTTGCTAGTTGTTGCACAGTGGTGCGGTAGTGTTTAGCTGAGGTTTTGCAGATGGAAGTCTCCCCAGCTGTATTTGCTCCTGACCTTCCCTCTGCTACCCAGAGGGAGCAGGAAGAGAGTGTGGGAGACAGCAGTGCATCCAAAGGACAAGAACCACAATCAGTCTTTATCCTCTATTTCTCCTGATTAGCAACAATTCTGTGTTAGCTCCTCGGGCTCATCTGCCCTGTCTTTGTTCTGGCATCCTCCAAAGCTACTACAACTCCTTCTCGAGGCTTTCCTTGCCTCTACAACACCACTCTCTCCTGGCTGTTCTACCATCAGACTTCTTCTGTACCCAGCCTCTAACGTTGGGATCCCTCCTGGCTAACTTCTGAGGTCTCTTTTCTAAAGCCCTGCTGTGCAGTACATAGCCAAGAGCCATCCGTGGCTGTGAAGCAGTGATGGAATGCAGCCAGTCTAAGCTGAAGTGTACAAATCTAGTGTGTAACACACTAGATTTCTAAAACTTAGCATGGAAAACATAGTATAAAATAGCTCATTTAAAAATACTGATTGAATGGTGGAATGATAGTTATGTGATACACTAGGCTTAAGGAGATATTACTAAAATTAACTGTATCTGTTTCTTCTTACTTTTTTGATGTGATTACCAGAAAATTTAAATGCATAAAAACCTCCCATTGTATTATCACCGGATGCTGCCGCCATGAAGTTTTCCTCCTAAACGACCTCAACAATCCTTAGGCAACTTGAGACTGACAAACCCAAAGTGTATTTCCAGCTGAGAATGCAATGTTATGCACTCATCTGACATTTCCAGATATTTCCACTTGGACATCTCACAAGTTTCTCAGACTTAGCCTGTTCAAATCTTGATTCTGTCCCCTGAACTCACCTCTCCCCACTTTATCTCAAGGTTTGCAGGCCTCTCTCCAAAAAAAAAAAAAAAAAAAAAAGCTGCAAAATTGACTTTGAAGATGAAGGAAGGGGCATTCTCTAGAAGCCAGGGGGGAACCAGCTCTGCCAATACATTATCTGAGCCTTACAAAATTCAGTCACTCCCAAAATTACAAGAGAATAAATTCGTGTTGCTTTAAGCTACTCCGTTTGTGACGTTTGATAGCTGTAGTAGGAAACCAACAGAGAGAAAAGGCACAGCCCCACACAACCCTGCCATGATTTCCTCCAATAATATTTTAAGTCAGTCCACTTCTCCACATCTCCATCACTACATTTCTAGGCTGGGTTGACTATAACAACTTCTAACTAGCTTTTCCTTAGGATGAATTGAAAATGATTGCAAATGCTTCATCAATCTTGCCATTAAGAGGTGGAGTCTTTCTACTTCCTTTGAATTCAAGGTGGCTTTGGGCTACTTTGACCAATAGCGCACAGTAGCCGTGACCATGTGTAACCCCCTGGGCTGGGCCTTAACAGAGACATAGCTTTGACTTTCACTTGCTTAGACTGATCCCTCTTGAAGCCAATGACCACATCAGACCCCTGGTTAGCTCCAAGGCAGCACTGACAAGAGGCCACATGAAGCAGCACCAGGGTGCCAGGCATTTGAGTAAAGCTTTCTTGGATCTTCAGCCTCAACAACCCAGCAGCTGACAACAGCTCAGGGAAAGGTCCACCCGCTAAGCTGCTGAACCCTGTGTGAATTCCTAACCTCTGGAAACATGAACAAATAGAATGGCTGCTTCAAGTCCCCGAGCTCGGGGTAGTGCGTTACACCATGATAATAACTGAAATACTTCCCTCCCACTCACGTGATGGCTCTAACCCACCTGCCATGCAGCAGCCAGCATGCTCGTCTTATAGTTAGTCTGAGGGTCACTCCCCTGCTTCCTGCTGCACTTGCAAGGAAACTGAACATCCTTCCTCTGTCATTCTTCCCATGGATCCTTGGAACCCAGCCATCAGACATCAGAAACATCACTGGATGTTTATGGTCTAACAGCTATTCAATTAGAAACACACTTATTAATTCAATACCTCTTTATGGGGCACTGACTATGTGCCAGGCACTAAACTCTGTGTTAAGGACACATCAGGGAACCAATGGGAGATGGACCCAGAGCAATATTACAGATTGTGACAAATGCTGTGAACGGAACACACACGCACACACACACGCACATGCACACACACGCACACACACACTGCGCTGTAATCGAAAATTAACAGGGTATGCCCAGTTTAAGCAAGGTGGGAAGGCTTCTCTGAGCAGATGATGTTTAATCAGATGTTGAAAAGAGAAAGACTGTGACATCACTATTCCTAGACCAGGCTCTGTGTTTCCAGAAGCAAAGGCCAGAACCAGAGTCCAAGAGCGGCCCCACAACTCCTCCTGGTCCTGAAGTCTCAGCCACTGTGATGCCATTTATTCTGCTAACATGTCCCTTGCTCAATTTTCCCCTGCTGCTAAATGCCTCTCTGCCCAGACTCGCTTACTACCTCGGCTTCCAGCCTCCAATCCCAGTGCCCACGACCTCCCTAGAGGGCCCTTCTCTCAGATCATCAAATCCTGGCCTATTGTGACACCTCGGTGCCAACATTAGCACTGACTTTAACACACACATTGGCAGACCCAAAGTCCAGTTACCTTGCAGTTCTGTTGGGCAGAGGTTACTCACAGTTGTCATATTTGGGAGGAAAGATAGGGCTTCCTTATTTTTGCTCTATTCCTTTATGCATTTATAAATACTATTACATAGTTTTTAAATAATGTTACAACCAGAGGTCCTTGGTTTCATTTAGCTGTGGTGGAAAATGCATCGTGAGCTCATGAGGGTTAAAGCCATTTAGTGACCAGTCTGTAGTGGGTACCCTGGACCCTTTGACTTTGGTCCCTTGGTACATGGGAGAGCCCGTCCGGAGCACACTAGTGATGGGTGTAAGATGAATTTCCTGGTAAAGATATTTCTCACTCATCTGCTTCTGCCAGGTACTCATTCCACTATATTCCAGGATGGGCACAGGGAAACTTTTTGGAGAAAAAGAGTCACATAAGCCATGGATCCGGGAATTCACATAATATGGTTTAAGTACTCCCGCCCCCCGCCTACGCACAATGTGGCCCCTCTCCCATCCTGGTGCAGAGCCTCAGATGTCTACTAGAGACCTCTGGATTTTGAAGAACCAAAGTGCAGTATTCAGGAATATGGTGAAACAAGGAGGTCTCAGTTAACTGGATGTTTGTTCACTTCATGAAGGATGACGCTTCTGTCTCCAAGTCTGTCCCCTGGAGATGTGTGAGTCGTGGATCCAGAAGCTCAGTCCTCCAAGCCTGGCTGTCCTTTGACTGACTTGTCGTGGAACAGCCTGGCTCAAGCCACAACGCCGGCTAAAAACCTGTGCCCACGCCGCATGAGACGTCTCCGAAGAGCTGGGGCTCCCTGATGCTGTGGCAGGCCCCACCCCCATGCCTCGTCACGTCCTCGCTGCCACTCGGATTTCAGCGGCAGCTGTGCTGCGGTTCTCTGTGGGCACAGTCTCACCCCGGGACGGGGGACAGACTTGCCCTACCCCAAGTTCATGTGACTGCGAGTCCTCCTGCCCAAGACCTGCTCTGACACGTGGTGGAACTCGTTCTCAACACAAGACATCCCCCTGGGGCAACTCCCAATCCACAGGGAGTGTGCAGCGGAGTGTGAGCCTGTGGATAAAGCCTCCAGCATTTCCCTCTTTCTGGTGGATGATTGTCAGAGGGCTTCTGCAGGGCTCTCACAGGTCCTGTTTAACTGAAGGAATTCATCCCGTTGCCCACAGAAGCAACCTCCACGTTTACATCTGATCAGGTTTTTCTCCCACTCCGTCTCCTTCTACCCCTTCATCACTTCTGCTCCCTTGGACTACCTCCCAGTTACGCTTCCTGCACCCAGGTCCTTGTCTCAGACTTTCTAGGGAACCCGACTGAAGCCGATGCAGACTGATCAGGACACCCACCTTTGAATGAGAATGGATTAGCACACAGCAAGAGGCACTAGTGCGGGCTGGCGGCAGGGTGCGGAGGAAGCAGAGCACAGCACAGGCCTTCCCGGAGCTTTGTCAGCATCCCACAAGAGAGTCTCTCTCACCGCCAGGCAGTCTCTTTGAGGGCAGTGCGTGTCAGCGGTGACTGTTCTTCCTCGACTGCGTATTGCTTCTAGGACCATTCTAGATACTGACTTCAAAAGCCTTCTAGTTGCTGATGCGCTATATGTGTAAGATGTCTTTTGTTCTTGCCTGCATGTCCAATTCCATTTCTGGAAGATGTACAGAAAGACATCATCATTGTGGACATGTCATTATGCCCTTTTCCTCACTCTGTCCAGGGAGTTGGGCAGAGAAGACTGGCTCCTGAGGGCTAGCCCCGTCCTCCTGGCAATTGGAACCCTCTGTCTGTGCCATCCCTAACCACCATGGAGGGAAGTATAACAAGAACATCTGTCAGAACAAAAGGTGCCCCTGTAATCTATGAGGTCACAAGAACCCATGTTTTGGGAAAAAAGAGAAACACATTATTTGACACTCACATGTTGGAACACAAAAACTGCACACCAGCAGGGAAGGACAAATATTTTTCTAGAAGAATTTGGCCAGTGGCATAAAGGAGAAAGCCCACTCAAATCAACATAGAGGCCCTGCTACCCAGGTCTTTTTACTGGATGAGTGAAGTGAAACCTAGTTTTTCTTCAGCAAATAGTAAAAATGGGAAAAAAAATTCTTCAGAGAGCTCTGAAGAAGGAGAGGGGCTAAAGTCATATCCTAAACCTGATAGAGCATTTAATTGACAAAGAACAAGAACCTAAATTTGTACTACAATCTAAAAAATGGCTTTATATATATTATACATGTTTCATTGTATAATATCATATATGAAACGAATTTCCAGTACAGGTTCAATGCATGATCCAGGATGCTTGGGGCTGGTGCACTGGGATGACCCAGAGGGATGGTACAGGGATGAACCCAGAGGGGGGTTCAGGATGGGGAACACGTGTATACCCATGGCAGATTCATGTTGATGTATGGCAAAACCAATACAATATTGTAAAGTAATTAGCCTCCAATTAAAATAAATTTATATTAAAAAATGTCACTTTATGGACAAGTTAACGTTTAAGACAATAAATATTTCAGAGTTAAATAGAAAAACTTCCTTTTCTTCTCCCACTTCTAGAATAGGAGATGATTTCATCTCAATGCATTTAAACTTCACATTGCTGGACCTCAAGAAGATTCAGGATGGCACAGGCCAGAAGCAATTGTCTAATGGGAGGCTGGGACCTGGTTCTCTGTTGGACTAAGGATTCAAGTTACAGCTTCAGTGCTGTGTGTGAATTCCTTTTACGCCTGGAGTGACAATAAGAAATACTCACTAATTCAACAAAAGGAAAAGTCATCCAACTGCCAATTTACTTTCAACTTTTTAGTTAAAGCACAATAGTTATCATTCATATACTAAACTATGAAATATAAATGTACAGTTTCATGAATTTGTGTGTGTATGTTGTGAATACTCCTGCATAACCACCACAAAGATCAAAACGTAGAATACTGACATCACTGTAAAAACATTCCCCATGCCTTCTGCAGTCATCATACATCCCAAGGTAACCACAGTTCTGATTTCTACCACCATCTGATAGTTCTGCCCACTGCTGCACTTCATTTACCTGGGTTTGAAAGTAAATGAAGTTCATATCTAGCTTCTTTCATGTGACATTATATCTGTTAGGTTCTGAAACATAATAGTATTTATTATTGCTACATCATGTTCATTTTATGTATATATTAAAATGTATCCATCTGTATCTTTATGGACTTTTGGGATGTTTCAAGTTTTTAAGCTATTATGAACAGTGTTCTGAACATTCTTGCAAAGGTCTTTTGGTGTACATACATACACAGTTCTTCCAGGTATAATCTAAACATGGAATTTTAAGATCATAGATGTTCAATTGTCAGTGTGGTGTGAAGGTTCCAGTTGCTGCACATCCTTGTCAACACTTGGTTTTGTCTGAACCATTTGGTATGTGTATGTAATAATAGCTCTGCATAATCTTACAGCTTTACTCTCTGTTTCCCTGATTGCTAATGACTTAAAAAAAATCCTTTTAATATGTTTAGTGGTCATTTGGATATCCTGTTTTGTAAAGGGCTTGTTAAAATTCATTACCCATTTTTAACTGGTTTGTTATTATTTTGTAGGAATTGTTAATACATCTTGGATAAATGACCTATAACAGATGCTTATATTATAAATATCTTTCCCACTCTGTAGCCTGCCTTTTCATTTCCTCAATGATGTATTTGGATAAGTACATTCTTTTTACTTTTACTGAAGTCCAATTTATTTATCTTCCATGTGCATGCATAAGAGAAATTAACATATAATTTTCTTTTCATGTTTATGTCAGTTATTTTGATGAAGGTTATACTAGCCTTAGTAAAAGCTTTAAAAGGTTTCACTCTTCCTATTTTATGGATGATTTTTAAAATTTGTTTAGCTTCTTCCTTACAAGTTTGGTAAATTTCACCACAAAGTCACCTGGTCTGGAGTTTTTGTAGAATATTTTTCGTTGTTATTTAGTCATTAAGCTTTGTCCAACTCTTTGAAACCCTATGGACTGCAGCCCACCAGGCTTCCCTGTCCTTCACTACCTCCAGTTTACTCAAACTCATGTCCACTGAGTCAGTGATACCACCTCATCATCTCGTCCTCTGCCACCCCCTTCTCCTTTTGCCCTCAATCTTTCCCAGCATCAGGGTCTTTTCCAATGAGTCAGCACTTTGTCAGGTGGTCAAAGTACTAGAGCTTCAGGCTCAGCATCAGTCCTTCCATTGAATATTCAGGGTTGATCTCCTTTGGGATTGACTGGTTTGATCTCCTTGCAGTACAAGGAAGAGTCTTCATCAGCACTACAATTCAAAAGCATCAGTTCTTCGGTGCTCAGCCTTCTTTATTGTCCAACACTCACATCTGTACATGACTGTACACATCTGTACAACAACACGGAAAAACTATGTTGTTGTTTCTCAGTCATCCATCCTTCTGCCCTCAATCTTTCCCAGCAACAGGGACTTTTTCAGTGAGTCAGCTGTTCGCATCAGATGACCAAACTACTGGAGTTTCAACTTCAGCATCAGTCTTTCCAATGAGTATTCAGGGTTGATTTCCTTTAAGATTGGCTGGTTTGATCTCTTTGGTGTCCAAGGGACTCTCAGGAGCCTTTTCCAGCACCATAATTCGAAGGCATCAATTCTTCAGCCCTCTGCCTTCTTTATGGTCCAGCTTTCATAACCATACGTGACCACAGGGAAGACCATAGCCTTGACTGTATGGACCTTTGTCAGCAAAGTAATGTCTCTGCTTTCAACACACTGGCTAGGTTGGTCATGGCTTTCCTGCCACGAAGCAAACATCTTCTGATTTCACAGCTGCAGTCACCATCCACAGTGATTTTAGAGCCCAAGACGAGGAGATTTGTCACTACTTCCACCTCTTCCCCTTCTATTTGCCATGAAGTAATGGGGCAAGAAGCCGTGATCTTAGTTTTTTGTTTTTAATATTCAGTTTTAAGCCAGCTCTTTCACCCTCTTCCTTCACCCGCATCAGAGCTCTGACTCTACGGACCACGTCTTTGACGATGTGGACCTTTGTTGGCAAAGTGCTGTCTCTGCTTTTTAATATGATGTCCAGGGTTGTCACGGGATTCCTGGTGGCCCAGATGGTGGTCTGCCTGCCATGCAGGGGTCCCAGGTTCGATACTTGGGTTGGGAAGATCCCCTGGAGAAGGACATGGCAACCCAATCCAGTATTCTCACCTGGAAAATCCCATGGACAGAGGAGCCTGGCTAGCTACTGTCCATGGGGTCACAAAGAATTGGACGTGACTGGAAACTAACAATCAATCTAGGTTTGTCATAGCTTTTCCTCCAAGCAGCAAGTGTCTTTTAATTTCATGAGTGAAATCATCATCCACAGTGATTTTGGAGTCCAGGAAAATGAAATTTGTCAGCGCTTCTACTTTCCCCTTTCTATTTGCCATGAAGTGATGGGGCTGGCTGCCACGATCTTAGTTTATGTCAGGTTGATCTTTAAGCCAGCTTTCCTCTTTCACTTTCATCAAGATGCTCTTTAGTTCCTTTTTGCGCTCTGCTATTAGAGTGGTGTCATCTGCATATCTGAGGTCATTGATATTTCCCCTGGCAATCTTGATTCCAGCTTGTGCTTCATTTAGTCCAATATTTCACATGATGTACTCTGCATATAAGTTAAATAAGCAGGGTGACAATATATAGCCTGTCATACTCTTTTCCCAATCTTGAACCAGTTATTTCATATCTGATTTTAACTGTTCCTTCTTGAGCAGGAGACAGGTTACGTGGTCTGGTATTTCCATATCTAAGAATTTTCCATAGTTTTTTGTGATCCACATAATCAAAGGCTTTAGTGTAGTCAATGAAACAGAAGTAGTTGTTTTCCTAGAATTCCCTTGCTTTTTCTATGATCCAGCGGATGTTGGCAATTTGATCTCTGGTTCCTCTGCCTTTTCTAAATTCAGATTGTACATCTCAGAGTTCTCGATTCACATACTGCTGAAAGCCTAGCTTGAAGGATTTTGAGCATAACCTTGCTAGCCTGCAAATCAAGCGCAATTGTATGATAGTTTGAACATTCTTTGGCATTGCCCTTTGGGACTGAAATGAAAACTGACCTTTTGCAGTCCTGTGGCTATAGTGTTTTTAAATAACATGTATCAGACTATTCAGATTTTTCTATTTCTTCTTGTATATGTTTTGGTAAGTTTGTGTTTATTTTTTGAGAAAATTTGTCAAATTTAATTTTCAAATTGATTTTTAGAAATGTATTCAAAATGCCCTTTTCTTGTGTGTATTTTTTTTTTTTTAAATATTTGGAGGATCCCTAGTGATATCTCCTTTTACATTCATTTGATTCGTAATTGTGCCTTTTTTTTTTCTTGGTTATCCTTACTAAGGGCTTGGGCTTCCCTGGTAGCTCAGCTGGTAAAGAAACCACCTGCAATGCAGGAGATCTGGGTTTGATCCCTGTGTTGGGAATATTCCCTGGAGGAGGGCATGGCAATCCACTCCAGTATTCTTGCTTGGACAATCCCCATGGACAGGAACCTGGCAGACAACAGTCCATGGGGTCGCAAAGAGTCAGACATGACTGAGTGACTAAGCACAGCACAGCACACTAGGGGCTTATCAATTTATGAATTTATCAAAGAACCAATTTATGAATTTATTGCATTTTTTCTACTTATAGCTACTTTCCATGTTACTAACTTCCATTTTAATCTTTATTATTTCCTTCCCTCTATTTTTCTAGGGTGAAATTTATCATTCTTCTTTGATTTATACAATTTATTTTCAGGCTTTCTAGTTATGAATTCAGATAAAATTTTTTCCTTTACTTGATATGCATCCATAAGTTTTGTTATATTTAAAAAATATGCCATTCAAAATGTTATCTCCCTCCTATTATTATTTCTTATTTCACCCACAGACTATTTCAAAGTATATTGCTTAGTTTTCAAACATGTGGGAATCTTCTGGTTTTCTTTTTATTATTGATTTCTGTTTAAATCCACGAGGGTCAGACCACATATTGTATATGATTTTTATCTTTTGAAAATTTTTAGATGTACCTTATGACCAGCATATAATATAGCTTGCCTGGGGAATCCCAGGGACGGGGGAGCCTGGTGGGCTGCCATCTATGGGGTCGCACAGAGTCGGACACGACTGATGTGACTTAGCAGCAGCAGCAGCATTCCATGTGTACTTGGAAAGAGTGTATATTTTGAAAGTTTAGATGCAGTGTTCTATATATTCTATTGAAATTTCCATTAACTTTATCTTTATTTAGATTATTTTACAGCTACTGACAGGCAGGTTAAAATTGCTAGCTATGAGTATGGGTTTTTCTATTTCTATTAGTTCTACTTTATATCTTGGTTTTATTTTTCATTTGTTACTGAATGTATCCCGATCTAGGATTGTTATATCTACCAGTTGTATGGTTTTATAATTCTGAAATAACCCTTTTTATCTGTGGTAACACTTCTTTAACATCTACATTCCTCTGATAATAGCATAGCTGCACAAACTTGTTTTGGTAAACATTTATATGATATGTTTATTTGAATTTGTTCACTTTTCATCTTTTTGTATCCTTACATTTAAGGTATATCTGATTTAAGCAATATATATATATATAGCTGTTGTTCAAAATCCAGTGTGACAATATTTGCTTTTAATTGGAGTATTTATCAATTTATATCCCCAGTCTTCATGTTATTCTATATTTCACCTTACCTTGGTAAATCATCTCATTGTGAATATATCCTGTTTGCATTATCCTAATATGCGTGTCTTCTGATACACAAGAAGAAAGGATTACGTAAAAATGAGGACACATGGAAAGCCAAAATAAACAGAGAATGGAAAACGGGGTCCTTGTGACACATACTGAATCCCTATATTAGGTTTATGATACCTGTTTAGCTCAGAGCTAAGTTCCAGTTAAAGCCAGAGCTCCAGGACCTGCGCATTTACTGTATGCACCATATTAGGTGGGACATGGTCTTTCTCTCTTTGCTAGATAACAGTATTTAGTGTTCACTTGTGTGTTAGGCACTGTTCTAAGAACTTCGCAGGTATCTTCTCATTCAACTGTCATATTAACACTAGGAGGTAGCATTTTATTCCTATTTCACAGATTTTTTTAAGTTTTAAGATGACAAATAGTTTTTAACAAATCACATGGTTGATGAATTCCAGAGCTGAGATTCAAACCCAGGAAATTTGACTGTCATGGCTTAGCTATTAAAGGACTCACTCTTTGGCCTTCCCAGTAGCCCTGTCTTAAGTGTTAGCTGCTCAGTCATGTCTGACTCTTTGTGACCCCATGGACTGTAGCCCGCCAGGCTCCTCTGTCCATGGAATTCTCCAGGCAAGAATATTGGAGTGGGTTGCCATTTCCTTCTCCAGGGGATCTTTTTGACCCAGGGATTGAACGTGGGTCTCCTGCATTGCTGGCAGATTCTTTATAGTCTGAGCTACCACCTCAGATTGTTTTATGTGGAAAGAAAAGCCAGGATCTCTTTAGATTTTGGTCTAAAATATACAACCTATTTATGTTGCCAAATACTGTCTTATAAAATGTCTACTTTATAAATAATTACTGATGGTCTGTCTTTTTCATTGTTCCTATCTAAAGTATTATTTCTGAAATTTCCATTTTTGCTTTTCTATGTCCTCAAAGTAAAATTTCTAAGTTACTTAAAAATTTCTAAGTGTCCTTGTATGGGGAGGGAGGAAGGAGTGGGGTTCAGGATGGGGAACACATGTGTACCTGTGGCAGATTCATGTTGATGTATGGGAAAACCAACACAATATTATAAAGTAATTACCCTCCAAAAAAAAAATTCTAAGTGTCCTTAAATGTTTTATGGGTCTTCGTAGCATATTTTATTTTAAAAAATGGATTGTAGCTTTTTGTCGTGTGTGGCAGAATTCAGGGAGAGATGAAAATATATGAACCTGAATTGGTAATCTTACATCTTATTTCGACTGGATGCTATTCTCTTTCTTGCCAAAGAAATGTTGACAGTTTGGATTTATAACAATGCATTCAGAAACCTTGAGGTTTTGTAACAGAAAATAATGTATCATTAGGCACTCTGAAAGGATAATGAGGCATTTACTACTTCTTGCTCATTTTGGTAAAGGTTTCTAGAAGTAAACATTAACTCACATGGACTTGACATATGGATCATTCATGAAGTGAGCATAGACTGCACAATATAGTTAGCTGCTTGAATTATTTCTCCATAAATTATTCATGCTTCTAATTTATCTAACTATTTTTCCTCTCTTACTGTATCTGAATTTTCCTCATTTCCACATGACAGGAGTACATTAGCATCAACAAGGAGAAAGTTAACCAGAATAACCACAAAACAATTAAATGGTTGACCAAAGAAGCCACGGTGGAAATAAGTCAGGGTGAAGTCCTGGGAAAGAGCGCTATCCCCCTCAGGAGAAGCACTCCAGTTTTGGATCTCAGTTTCTCTCAGGAACTTGAAGACCTCATTCTTAATAAGATAATAAGTAACATGGTAGGTACTGTAAATTCCACCTAGAGTTATCTTCGATGATCAGTGGAATAAAGCTCATATCTGGTTGCTGCAGTCACTAAGCAGAGATTCCGTGTGACCACTCACTGCACGTGGTAAGCTTAACACATCTGTAAAGGATCCTAAGCATTTTCATGAGATCCAGATTACAGAGCTCTTGGCACCCAATCATTGCAAATTATGTGATTTATACAACTAGGAGGGCCTAGAGAAGCTATCCCACAATGAAGGTCAGGAACAGTGGTGGTAGGAAGATACCCCTCGTCCAAGGTAAGGAGCAGTGGCTGTGCTTTGCTGGAGCAGCCATAAAGAGATACCCCACNAGTTGGGAGTTATAACAATTCTAGAAACATGGGGAGATTGTGCAACTGGAATGCAGTGCCCCAGGGCATCAAAGGGGTGTGGTCCCCTCTGCACAGGGTTGGGGTGGGGTTCAGTCTTGGGCACCCAGCAGGCATGTGGGAGCTGAGATGACTCAGAAGGTGAAGCGACCCAGCTGGAGAACCAGCATCACTCAGCTTTCACAGTGGCTCTGCTTTGCTGGAGCAGCCATAAAGAGATACCCCACACCCAAGGTAAGAGAAACCCAAGTAAGATGGTAGGTGTTGCAAGAGGGCATCAGAGGGCAGACACACTGAAACCATTCTCACAGAAAACTAGTCAATCTAATCAGACTAGGACCACAGCCTTGTCTAACTCAGTGAAACCAAGCCATGCCTGTGGGGCAACCTAAGACAGGCGGGTCATGGTGGATAGGGCTGACAGAACCTGGTCCACTGGAGAAGGGAATGGCAAGCCACTTCAGTATTCTTGCCTTGAGAACGCCATGAACAGTATGAACAGGCAAAATGATAGGATACCAAAAGAGAAACTCCCCAGGAAATTAGGTGCTCAATATGCTACTAGAGATCAGTGGAGAAATAACTCCAAAAAGAATGAAGGGATGGAGCCAAAGCAAAAACAATACCCAGTTTTGCATGTGACTGGTGATAGAAGCAAGATCCGATGCTGTAAACAGCAATATTGCATAAGAACCTGGAATGTCAGGTCCATGAATCAAGGCAAATTGGAAGTGGTCAAACAAGAGATGGCAAGGGTGAACGTCAACATTCTAGGAATCAGCGAACTAAAATGGATGGAATGGGTGAATTTAACTCAGATGACCATTATATCTACTAGTGCGGGCAGGAATCCCTCAGAAGAAATGGAGTAGCCTTCATGGTCAACAAAAGAGTCCGAAATGCAGTACTTGGATGCAATCTCAAAAATAACAGAATGGTCTCTGTTCGTTTCCAAGGCAAACCATTCAATATCACAGTTATCCAAGTCTATGCCCCAACCAGTAATGCTGAAGAAGCTGAACGGTTTTATGAAGACCTACAAGACCTTTTAGAACTAACACCCAAAAAAGATGTCCTTTTCACTATAGGTGACTGGAATGCTAAAGTAGGAAGTCAGGAAACACCTGGAGTAACAGGCAAATTTGGCCTTGGAATACGGAATGAAGCAGGGCAAAGACTAATAGAGCTTTGCCAAGAAAATGCACGGGTCATAGCAAACACCCTCTTCCAACAACACAAGAGAAGACTCTACACATGGACATCACCAGATGGTCAACATCAAAATCAAATTGATTATATTCTTTGCAGCCAAAGATGGAGAAGCTCTATACAGTTAGCACAAACAAGACCGGGAGCTGACTGTGGCTCAGATCATGAACTCCTTATTNCTACACATGGACATCACCAGATGGTCAACATCAAAATCAAATTGATTATATTCTTTGCAGCCAAAGATGGAGAAGCTCTATACAGTTAGCACAAACAAGACAGGGAGCTGACTGTGGCTCAGATCATGAACTCCTTATTGCCAAATTCAGACTTAAAGTAGGGAAAACCACTGGACATTTGAAGTATGACCTAAGTCAAATCCCTTATGACTATACAGTGGAAGTGACAAACAGATTCAAGGGATTAGATCGGATAGACAGAGTGCCTGAAAAACTATGGACAGAGGTTTGTGGCATTGTATAGGAGGCAGTGATAAAGATCATCCCCAAGAAAAAGAAATGCAAAAAGGCAAAACGGTTACAAATAGCTGGGAAAAGAACAGAGGTGAAAGACAAAGACAAAGGAGAAAAGGAAAGATATACCCATTTGAATGCAGAGTTCCAAGAAATAGCAAAGAGAGAGAAGAAAGTGATCAATTCCTCAGTGATCAATGCAAAGAAATAGAGGAAAACAATAGAATAGGAAAGACTAGAGATCTCTTCAAGNTGGGAGGGATTGGGGGCAGGAGGAGAAGGGGACGACCGAGGATGAGATGGCTAGATGGCATCACTGACTTGATGAACATGAGTCTGAGTGAACTCCAAGAGATGGTGATGAACAGGGAGGCCTGGCGTGCTGCGATTCATGGGGTCGCAAAGAGTCGAACACGACTGAGGCAACTGAACACATGTGCATGCATGTTCTTTGGAAAGAACAATTCAGATGTAATAAACATGCATACTGGATGCCACAGGAAGAAGAGAAGGTGGACTTAAGAGAAATGCTATTCACAAAGCCCTATCACAGGCCAGGTAAGTGGATATGATACCTTAGCTATCTGTAGCTATTACAGTGGAGAAGCGCATACAGGTAAAAACCTCATGAGAGTGAGAAAGAATGAGAAGTGCCACTGACTTCTCAGGTGATGAGGCAGCAAAGACAAATCTAAGGCTTGGATGCCTGACAAGACAAGGATGCCATTTTAAGACATAGAGAATCCAAGAAGACGAGGTTTAGAGGTTCGCAGGAGTACCTATTTGCATACACACAATTACCTTGGTGGGCAAGACCTATAAATGGACATGTCCTGTAGGCAGTAGACATGAGGACTCTAAGGTCAGAAATGGAGCTATGTCTTCAGAGACATCCTAAAGAGGTGATAATTTAAAGTCACCAGGTTGGATGAGATTGTTGAGGCTGGTAGAAACCAGCAGAGGATAATCAAGACAGAAATCTGAAGAACACCTCCAACAAAGAGCAGGAAGAGAAATTAGAGGAGAAAAAAATATATGAGGTTGCCATATATAAGGGATTCCCTGGTGGCTCAAATGGTAAAGAATCCACCTGCAATGTGGGAGGCCTGGGTTCAATCCCTGGGTTAGAAAGATCTCCTGGAGAAGGGAACAGCCACCCACTCCAGTATTCTTGCCTGGAGAATTCCATGGACAGAGGAGCCTGGTGGGCTACAGCCCATGTGGTTACAAAGAGTCAGACATGACTGAGTGACTTTCACTCACATGTATATATGGAGAGTGGGGTACCACGGATATAAAATGTCTTGGAAGGCAGATGAGACAGCATTCCAAAACTGTCAAGTGCTGTGTTGGGAACGTAAAGTGGTTCAGCTGCCTTGGAAAACATTTTACTGGTTCCCCAAAAAGTTAAACATAGAATTACCGTATGACCTAGCAATCCTATTTCTACTTTTAGGTGGAAACTCAAAAGGACTGAAAACTAGTACTGAAATGCATATGCCTGCCTGTTTGTAGCAGCACTGTTCACAATAGTCAAAAGGCAGAAAGAGCCTAAATGGCCATTGGCGGATAAACAAACAAATGGTGGTGTATCTGAACAGAGTACTTCTGCTGCCAAGTCGCTTCAGTCGTGTCCGACTCTTTTNGCATATGCCTGCCTGTTTGTAGCAGCACTGTTCACAATAGTCAAAAGGCAGAAAGAGCCTAAATGGCCATTGGCGGATAAACAAACAAATGGTGGTGTATCTGAACAGAGTACTTCTGCTGCCAAGTCGCTTCAGTCGTGTCCGACTCTTTTCGACCCCATAGGCGGCAGCCCACCAGGCTCCCCCGTCCCTGGGATTCTCCAGGCAAGAACACTGGAGTGGGTTGCCATTTCCTTCTCCAATGCATGAAAGTGAAAAGTGAAACGGAAGTCATCGCTCAGTCATGTCCAACTCTTAGTGACCCCAAGGACTATACCTTACCAGGCTCCTCTATCCATGGGATTTTCCAGGCAATAGTACTGGAGTGGGGTGCCATTGCCTTTTCCAAGGGTACTTTTAGTCAGTCCTAGAAGGAAATACTGTGATCATACATGCTACTGCATGAATGAACCTTGAAGGAATTATGCTGAGGGGAAGAAGCCAGTCAGAAAAGACCACATTTTATATGATTATATTTATATGAAATATCCTGAATGAGTAAATTCTCAGAAACAGAATGCAGACCAGTTTTTTCCATGAACTAGGGGAATCAAATGCTTACCAAGTATGAAGGCTTTGTTTTTTTTTTTTTTTTTTTTTTTT